>JADLZN010003088.1:0-465387 GCA_018155175.1 Sinocyclocheilus anophthalmus
CCATGTAGACTTGGCTTTCATCTTATTAATTGGCAAATCTGTGCTGTGCTGGAAGCTCGCAGGAACACCATAAGGCCTGGGCTGGATACCAAGCCTCGAGCTGAATGCCTCCGGATGCCTAACTGATGCGTCAGCATGGGAAATGAGATGAAGGGGCAGACGTCCCCTGCTTCATCATGCTCCTCATCCTCCTCCTCCCCCAATATGCTCGAGACAGCTGGAGCTACGCTCATAAACAGAGGCAGATACTGGAGATGGTTGCAAGGCGGTGCGCAGGTGTCTCAGACTCCATGTTGAATGATTTGGAAATTGTGCCTCGAGGGTATAGATGTTGTCAAAGTCCATCTAGTTTCATTATCAACACTGGTGTAAATGGGCTAAATTGACCTGGAAGTGGGTAATTGTTCTGACATATGACTTATGATGCAGCTGTGACAGGCACAGGACCTTTTGGCTTCTTGCTCCCTTTAGGTGACCTTCCATCGTCCCTAAAATAAACAATAACCTTCCACCAATCACTCCGTTCCAACGTTTGGGGTCGTAAGTTATTTTGTTTGTTTCTTCCAGATCTTATCTTTATTATTACGACACTAAAGAGTGTCCTCATCGGAAAGTGTCCAAGACTTTTTGTTTTCATTTTAAATGACAAATCTCTTGCTTAATTTTGTGAAATAGTTTGAAAAAGTGCAGCTGTGCTGTATTTCTTTATAATATTGCAATTTGTTCTGCAAAGACATGTGTATAGATTTTTAATTGTGGTTTAAGTGTCCAAATACTGTATAGCTAAATTTTCTCTGGGAATCAGACATATGGTCTTCACAAAGTCCATAAGTGCCTTTTAGCCTTTTTTAAAAGGGGCCAAATCATGAAGGACATTTTTCCTTTGCACTTTTATATCAAGGAGCTTTGCATTTGGGACTCAGATGTTCTTTATTGAATTTGATTTATTGAAACTAACCTGCAAAAACAGCTTGTTCTGAACTTAAATAGCTTTCTGATTTCTGACAGATGAATACGCAGCACTAAATGATTACAAGGATATGGACTAGCCATAGGGAACTTCCTGGCCTCCACAGTGTTCCTTTATCTATTGTAGATTCACTGCAGTTTTACATAATTGTGGCTGATGGTGATATGTGTTGGAACAGGTAACTTTTTCAGAGCAGGTTGGAAAATGGAGACTGACCTGACCATCCCATCCCACTTCTCTCACTATCTGTCTAAATATGAGTATCCTCATTCTAGAACCTGCACATGGAGCTAGTGTCAGGTCAGTGTAATCATAAGACAAACACAATTACATGGTTTATTGAAACATTAGGTTTAATTATATAGTATATGTATATGGGTCTTTATAATTTCATTGCAAGAATTATGTTCAGCAAGATCCATGATCATCTAGCCATACTTCAATCATTTGTTTCAGTGGATTTTTTTTTCAACTTGTAACAATGTAAAGCAAGCTTTGCAAGTAGAGGGTGGAAAATGTAAGTCAAAAACTAAATTATGGTTATTTTTAGCACAAAAAGACTACACTTACATGATGGACCTCAGGGAAATAATTAGGGGACTTGTTCACCTAAAAATAATTAACCTCACGTCATTCCAAACCTGTATGAACATGGTCTTTTCTGTCCTTCCCTCAACACAAAACTGATGAATTATTTTAGACTAACTTTTTTTTGTTTTTACTTTACGCCCATGGCAATTACATCCTCATTGGCACTGGGACTGTCAAGCTCTAAAATAAAAAAAAAAGCACCATAAAAGTATCATAAATGGGGTTCACATGACTCACAGACTATATTCTAAGTCATCTGAGTTCACAGCTTTGTGTGAGGAACATACCGAAATTCACTGAAAATTCTATCTGTTAACTCATTGAATGATGCTTTTATGCCCTTTTTAAAACTTGACTCAGTCTCAGTCTTCATTGTAACTGCATGGAAAGAAAACGTTTTTATGCATTTTGAATGATACGAGTAAATAACGGCTGAACTGTTCCTTTAAATAAAAAAAAGTATGACTTGTGCTTTTTAAATCTGGAACAACTTTGGTGGATACCACCAACTTACTTGCAAACTTGCACAAACATATTCTGAAGTCTAACGTTGCATATGCAGGGAAAGAAAGACATTTTGTGCAGAGATGGAAAACCCTCCTGCGATCAATCCGCTTATGATCCAACACACTCCGCTTGAAATGCAGCATTACCCAGCTCTCGATAATCTTGAGATACAAGCTCAAAGAGATGTGAAAACACAGAATCATTCTGTTATTTTTTTTTTCTCTCACCTCCTAGAGGCTGTGGTGTCGATGTGTAACCTTGTTGGGGTTATTGTGTGACTTTGCCCATTTATGAATGTATGATATGCGCTTTGGACCTAACACTTAAAAGCCAAGGGTAGCGAGGAGAGATGGGAGATGTAGGTAAGGCAGGGATCCGCGGAGAGATGGACAATGGGTCAGCCATCTTGTATAATTAAAACTATATAGAAGGAGAATGAAAAGGAGGAGTCGCTGAGAAAGAAGAGAGATCCATGGACAATATATGAGAAGACTAAAAAAACAGATGTGTCCTGTGTATATGTGGTGCGTTAGATTTTTGGGTTAGATTTCCCTGAGTCAGGATTGTGCATACTGGGAACCTGGTGTAGTTGTGCTGCATTAGTTTGTAAAACTGCACAAAATACAGTATTTCTACATTCAATCTGGCAAGACAAGCTGTTATTTAAAAAAATGCAAAGTCCGCACATCTGATTGACGCAATAAACTCATAGAACCGACACAGTTAAAAACCAAAAATAAAAAAAAAAAAATGTTATTATTTACTCACCTGATTTAAATTTTTTTTTATTAAAATTGAAAAAGTTATTTTAAATTGAACAAATATTTGTATTTTTAAACACACACAGACACACAGACACAATCTCTCTCACACACACACACACACACACACACATTCAAAATATGATTTAAATAACTGAGCTTTATATTATCATTTTACTGTATCCAAAAATGATTAAATAATAATGAAAGATATTGACTTTGTATTAAATAGACAGTGTATCTTTTTTCTATCCACTACTGATACATTTTCAATTTACATGTATTTGTTTAGCATAAATAAGAAGCACAAATAATTTTACTGAGCAGCTTTACTCGAAATATTACCATAAAACCTTCAGTGAGCGAGCTGACTGGCAATGTGAAACTCCCTAGAAAGATACAATACAACTTATATAATCAACAATAATAAAAAATCTCATGAACTGCGAGCGGTCTGTCCTGTGTTCTGCAGAAGAAAGAAACTCATATGGGTTTGGAACAACACAAGGGTCAGTAAACAATGTTAATTTTTGGGTGAACTATTCCTTTAATTCCCTTAGATGTATTTTTTTGCAGAAAGTGTAAGAATGAGGGTTTACAAATGAAGAGGCAGAGAGAAGGGACAGATGGAGAAAGTAGAGGCGTGAGAAGATGTTATGCTACAGGGAATGAAATGGCAGAGTGTGAAGTAACAAGTCTCAGAACCCACTCTTGTCATAAGGTCTAAAAAGATCAAAGTAATGATCTTTCTAAAAGACCAGATGTCAGGAAAATAGATACCAATTTATTCTAGGCAGCCAAATTGCACCCCTCTTGGCCTGCCAGCCGCACACTATAGAGCACATTAGCAAGGCTTATAGTAGTATAAAAGTAAACCCAGAGGAAAATGGGAAAATAGGCCTCTTCTGAAGACAGCTATACATACGTGGTGTCTTTAGCAGCTAATTTGTGTAAAATGTTCTCACATGGCAAGAACAAGAGATCAAGGCTGTCTCATTACAAAGATGTGACGTCTAGAGCATATAAAATTTATCAGCTTTTTGATGTTTTACAGTTTCCACTTCCCATCTGTCTCCATCTCTAAATGATGGGGACTCTGACTCTGGGGAAGTCGTGGCCTTCAAATGTTAAGAGTTGGACTCGTACCCTCAAAAAGCCACAGGTTGCGGGTTCGAGTCTCGTACTGGCTGGGATTGTAGGTGGGTGGAGTGAATGTACAGCGCTTGCTTCCACCTTCGATACCATGACTGAGGTGCCCTTAAGGAAAGCACCGAACCCCCAACTGCTCCCCAGGTGCCTTGTACTCGTTGCTAACTGTCCCAGGCACCACAGCAGACAAAACAAAAATGTGTCTGCCCACGTGCCTGGCTCCGTGTGTGCGTGTTTCATTGCTGTGTGTGTGCACTTTGGATGGGGGAAATGCAGAGCACTAATTCCAAGTATGGTCACCATACTTAGCCACATGTCACGCCATTGTTTTTTCACACTAAATCTTTAGCTTAAACAACTGTCTATATAGATTATGCTCTTGGCTCGGTTAATGATGCTTACTAGTGCTGTCATTACCATTGCTGATTGTTGTGAAAGCAATATGGCGAAAACTTTTATAGCTATGGAAAATGGGCTTGATTACTTTACTCTGCTACTCTACAATTTATCGGAATAAAAGAGCACCATGGCATTTTCAAAGCTATCTGCCTTGTAAAAAAAATAGTGAGCAATAAGTCCTGCCGCCTTTAAGTTTTTGCCATTACTCTAACTCAAAATAATGTTAACCAATTTTCCAAATCACTATTTTTTAAAGTCCGTTTTACTATCAAAATGACTTGTCCAGCCACATTTGATTATACTTAAAATAATTTGCAGAAGGCGGAATTTTTTCAAAATCTGAGGGAATCTGACCCCTTGCGCTCTGGCTCTGCTGCAATTCGGCGGCGGGCCTTGGCCCATTGGGCATGCACAGGGTCACGATTACCAAGGTCTAGCTCCAGTTGTTTAAAGGCTGTGTCCTATTCAATGAATCAACCTTTAATGGCTTTCCCCTTATTCCTATCTGACTTTCAATACTAGAACACTGTGGTTGGCTACCAAGAAACCACTTCTCCGATGAGGGCACGATCACGCTGTCTAGAAAAGAGGAACACAGGTGGAAAATATTCACAGGAGGTTCGGCCCCACCACATTTATTATTTACAAACGCCGCTCAGAGAACACAAATCACCTCCTCAACTCCATCACTAGCTGAAACTCTTTTTAAACTGCCAAGTCGCTCTCCTCTAACACCGTCCCTGGAGCAAACACGTCACTGACTAACATCTACCCCACACGCTGCCCGTCGTGTCCACTAAATTGTGGATGTATCCGCGTGTTGGTGTTCCATTGCCTGCTGCTTAGGACAGGGACTTCAAATGGTAAATTGTCCAGGAGATCAAGCAACTAAGTGCCTTTTACTACTGTGCGCAAATCTGCGCTCCTCTAGTTGTCTGTCACTGCTGTTGCGGGGGTGCTCGGGAACACTCCAGGTCTGGAACGAGGTCGTCCTTCGAGCATGACCCACACATCTCCTTGCTTCGGTGAGTGCATGGGCTAGTTGGCTATGACTCGGTGATCGGAGGCTGTATCAGCAAATTTTGCCGCTTGGTTTTTTCTCTCCTGCCTTATTGTCTGACACCCCTTTTTTAATCCGTGTCATTTGTGTCCTTCTGTAGTCTCTGTTTGTTCGTCGAAAATGCTTATCTTGAAAATAACTGGCTCGGCTGATTTTTCCACTGTCACTGCTTCCCATACTTTAGGGTATAGTTCACCCAAAAATTAAAATGTCGTCACACCTGAATAACACCTGAATAACTTTCTTTCTTGTGTGGAACCCAAAATAAGTTATTTAGAAGAATGGTTTAAGGTGCAGTCAAATTTACCAGAGTTCTGCAATTTTTTTCCTGGAAAAATCCAGTTATTTCAAATAGGAAATGCAACTTAGCCTCAGGGTGAAAGAATTCGCTACACACATTTTGCAGCAGGTTTAGGTTGGCCATTGCCACATTGACCAAAAGAAAACTTGGTCTAAAAGTGACTTCAGTAATGAATTAAGCTAAATAATGATACTGTTGTCTTCTGCTTTATAGCTGTTACTTGAATTTGGTTCAAATGGAAGAAATTTGAACATCACAAACTGTTATTGAACTCTGGATCGAAGCAACACTGACACCTGATCGAGTTGATACAACACTGCTGTCTAAAGTAGCTGCTTTATATGCTAAACTTCAATTCTTTTTTTCATAATGAAATTGAACTTTACATGAACTGGACTGAACCAACACTTGAACACTGACTGTCTGGAGCGGAATATGACACAATGTCTGGCTAGAGGTGCTCGTTGCTTGGCTGATTGCCTCTTCGGTGCTTTTCCTCGTCTGCTCCCTCGTCCGCCTTCTGTTACCGTCTCGTACCTGTTGGTACCCATAGCTCCTGTGTCAAGCCAGTTGCTTTGCAACAATGCCGAATACGGCTATCCGGTATTAACCTAAAAATTGACAAGAGGTCCTCATCTGACTGGATCGCTCTAACCTCTGTCTCAAAGGGCTGTCCACGCTGTTCCTCCGTCGGAATCGCTCTATTACTAAAAGGGTAAGCAACGGTGCGATAACCGTCTCAGCTAGATCATTTTCTGTGCTTCAGATAAAGGATAGTGTCCGAGCAAGAGGGGAAAATAAACGGAACTTCCCATATGAGCGTTGCAATGTTAGTTGGATAGGAAGAAATGATAAATAAGGGTTTTATACTTTTTTAGGCAAGAGAGAACATTGAACTTGTAATGGGAAGTGTTTCGTTCTTTGGTATTCAAAGACTTTTCTGTTATGGTGGATGTTTTTGGTGAGTTACCATTGTGTGACATGCTGAGTGCTTAGGTGAGACCTGCTAACAAGAATTCAAGTTGACCTTTACATAAAAAAAAGCAACGCCATGTTGTGCTAAGGGATGGTTTTTACAACAAAAAAACACAAACAATCTCCATCTATATACTGGGGCAACATCTCACAACTAATTTGTGACTCAAAACAAAAGAACACAAAAGAAACTATACAAAATGTCGTAAGTATGCATTCACATTAGGCACATAATCCTTTTTTTTTGCCTTTATTTAGAAAGCACACTAGGACAGACAAGAAATCTTGGGAGAGGAAAGAGGGGCATTGACCCTCAAGCCCTGCCTGAAGTGCGACCACACCAGAGTGGTGCAATGTTGTTTTGGACCACGTTGACTTTGATAAGGACAAAAACAGTTGAAAATTTCTTCAAAAATGCAAGTTTGGAACCCCATAAGAGTAAATGAAAGATTTTTATTTGTTTTTTATTTTGGGTGAACTATTCATTTAAGCAGAAGTGTCTGTTAACATTGAAATACATTTCCTGAGCTGTTGTGATGAGTTGTTTTTAAACGATTGTCATGAGTAAAAGAGGTGATATTGAAGCTGAAGGACGACATGGGTCAAAGACTTCATCACTTTTTAAAAACTGTGCCCTTCAAAGCCCAAAAAATACACAGGCACACGTACACACACAAAGGAAGCCTTGGCAGCAACACCAAACAGAAAGAAAACAGTCATTCCCGGGTGGATAATACGACCATTTATGCGTTGACTGGCTCCATTCTGCTTCTATGATGGAGGAGGGATAGTCTTTTTAATATTGGACTCACATAGTGTTTCTGTTGTGCTGTCTTGCCTAAGAGAAATGATTGAAATGTAGAGGGAAATGCAAAGAACTGCACTCACCCGATAGTCTACTCTACAATAATAAGGCATATGATGTTATAAATTGCGATGATCGCAAAATTATAGGAATTTATTTTCTATTATGCATGGGATTTCTATAAGAGATAGTTGTCATGATTGTTGTGATAGGCTGCAGACTGCTGAGAGCGAGGGAGAGTGAGTACGTGATGAGGGATTTTAAAACAGTCGTTTTATTATGGGAGAGAGAGAGAGAGAGGAAGAGGGGAGAGAGAGATGCGATAACAGCGTTTGCCCTGTTCATACAGTATTTGACTCAGTACTTGTCATTGAACACCGACAGACTCACTCAGCGCAGGAAAGAAAGTCCACGCAATAAGATCGACATTGCAAGGTAAAATATTCATATTTTCTATGATCACGCGAGATGAATTTACCGCGAGCTATCAAAGGCAGCGCTTCTGTCTCCTTCATATTTTAGAGTCTCTTTTTTGAATGTTGGATTAAGGAATAAGCACTCACGTGCGCCGTACGAAGGATTTATTTGAAAATGTATTCATTTCAAATTGAATATAGCCCATTTGTTTTTTTCTTTATTGACTGTTCCGGTTGTAAATCCACGTGAATAAGAAGAAACACCCTCGTGTTTTGTTCAGTTTGTGTCCGCTTGAATTTATATTAACGTGCATCTAAAGTCCGCTGTACGATTGTTTTCATCAATGTATAGATAATTTAACACACATTCAACAGAAAGTACTGATGCTCACCATTGATTGCCGAATGTCCAGAAAAGAAAAGAAAACTCTAGTATGTACTCCAGTAGGCTACGGCTTGCGTCCTGTCCATACATAAGCGGTGGTTTTGTGATATGTATATGAGTTATTAAATACGGGACTCGCTCTTGGGAAACGCGGACCTTCCACATGATTGAGCGCGCGCTTCTGTCTGTCTGTCGCCGTTCAGGGATTCGCGGGGCAGCAGCAGACACGTTTACCGACCCCCCGGTGTTCGCGGGGCAAATATTAAACGGTTAGTCCCTTCTCTAACGACGGCTTCACTGATACACACTCATTTGAATCGCTAATAATGATTTTAGGCGCAAAGTGAGTCTGTCGTGCTGCGGCAGGGCTGATCGTTACGGCTCTGCTGCTCGTGCCATGTGTTTCCCCAAAATATATTAATAGCACGAATGCCCTTTTAGTAGGACAGACGTTGTTTTTGCTATGTTTATTTGTAATAATGATTACTGATGGTAGTAGGCAGATATGCTGCTGCTTTCATCACCCGTTGGCTTTGAGTGAAATAGCCTACCTGTATATGATGTGTTTGGATTTGACAGAGATTTCAGCGTCTGGCCTCCCTAAAGCTGAACCCCTATCCAAAAAAGGGTTGTGAGTGGTCTCGAAGGTCTATGTATTCCTTTTTGTATATGTGTGTATATACGGTTCACTAGCATAAGCTGTAATTCAACCACAAAAGTTAATCAGAGTTTACAAAATAGCCGTATGCAAACAGAAGTCGCGTTCGGCTGGCGAGGTAACCATAGCAACAGCAGGCTGGATCATTTTTCGTTAGCGTATCGTATGTTACATCGATATTAGTATGCCACAAACATTTTGAATTTTTATTTGTTTTGTCTATATCTTTGCTTGAAGTCAATGCATATTTAGCAGGGTATCTAATATGCATCCCCATATGTATTAAGTGTCTTGTCACTTAAATGTGTATAGTGTGCTTTGTCTATAAAGTACTGTCTAAAAATTATCTATACTTATAGTAAATCCTATATACTTATGATAAGTCCTTACTGGTTGATTTACCAGAAAAGTGTGTCAACACTATGGCTTTACACTGTTTGAGAATCCTAACCAGCTGAACACAGGACCATCCAACCAATGGAGTGGGCAATTGTGGACAGGACAAGACTGTCAGTCCGGCCAGTGGCAGTTGGAGGGTGTGCAGTTATGTTTGTTGTCGCTAGAGGCAGAAAAGACACACTTCACACATCTTTAAATGAGAGGCCGAACATGGATATTTGTAAATGTGAGGAGATGTTTTTTTTTTTTTTTTTTTTACATTAGTATGCCCGATTTTTTTTTTCTGTAAGTTATATTTTTGGGCTTTTTGCCTTTATTTAGATAGCACAGTAGAAGGACAGACAGTAAATCATGGTAGAGGAGAGAGGGGATTGAACCAGAAAAGGACCTTGAGCTGAGACTCGAACTCAGGTCTCCCAAAGTGCAGCCTCACCATATGTTGGAAATCTTACTCACATGGCTATGGCTCCAATAGAGCAGCGACAGCCTGTTTTTTTCCTGAATGAAGCAGATAGCGCAGGTCTTGTGTGGTTAGCTTGTGTTACATGCTGGGTGTACTAGCTAATGGCTTACAAGCATTGGACATATCTGTGAGACTTAGAGATTTGCAATACAGCCAGGCCTTTCAAATCAACTTTCAGGCTTCTTCATCATTACTTGGAACACTAGAAGAGCTGAAAAGCCTCTGTCCCTTGTCACATGCTGGGCAAAGAAAAATAATAAGCAGAGGAAAAAATTCTTACAGAAACATTTATAAAAACACACATGAGGAGCAAAAAAAAAAAGCTTAAAGAAGAGCCAAAAAGAAGACAAAAGCACTCTGCACTCCAACTGTATTTCTACATTTATTTCGTATTATGTGCTTATGATGTCCATAAACACACCTTTCTTAATTTTTTCAATTTAGTCCTTCCTTGTACAGTAATTGTCTGTGTGTGTCCTGTAATTGAAATGCATTTGACTCCTTTGATGATTTTGCGCTATGAAAGGGACACAGATACATATGGATTTTTTTGGTTTGTTTTTGTTGTTTTTAGTGCAAGTGTATGCAGAACAAATGTTTTTTTTGTTTGTGATGCAGAGAATCCCTTTCAGCTTGGCTAAGTTTGAGAAAGGGGAGGTTCACTCTTACAAAATGGGCCAGGCAGGAGGTAGCTTGCAGTTCGGGTGAACACTCCTCTGATTTTATTTAACACGACTCCAGCAATCTGTGTCAGCAATAAGCTTGTAATTGTTTACACCCAAGAAGCTCTTGCATTTACCAAGGGAGAAATTGAGAAAGAGAGATAGTGTGGGGAGAAAATGAGGAGGCATCCATGTTGAAATAGACACGAGACATTGGCTCGACGACTTATGTTGGACAAAGAAAACGGCAATAGAGAAATGCTATTATTGTCATCAGCAAGACTGTCTGACTCACAGCCGTAGGCATTTCTTTAATTTACAATAGTTGCATCGATGAGCACATGCAAGGAGGACAAGAAAAAGGATGAAAAGAAGTGAGGAGTGGTGAGTGTAAAGGTGTTTGTGTTGTAGGTACAAACCTGAAACATTTGCTGTTGTAATTTGAGTAAAAGGCCTGTTATGCAACAGCAACACAACCTTAGCAAATTAGAAACAAGAGTTTGTTTTAGGGCTGGGCAAAACAATCGAATGCGATTTTCATGCGAATCTCATCAGTAAAGCCGCTTCTGGTGATTAGTACTGGTGAAAATCGCGTTCAAAATCGGCAATGAAAATCGCATTCGATTTTGAAGCGAATTTTGTGTGCTTGTCAGGGATATCTACGGCTCTGTGTATTAAATGCCACTCCATCTGAAAGCATGTAGTGGAGATTTACTACTAATCACCAGAAGCGGCTTTACTGACGAGATGCGCATGAAAATTGCATTTGATTTTTTGCACAGCCCTAGTTTGTTTCAACAGAAAAGAGCAAGTTGTTCCTCTAAAGAGATGCCATCTACAGCAGGCTGTTGTGTAAAATGAAATTGACAAGCTTTATCAGATGAGAGGCCCTCAGAGACCAAGTTAATATGAGTATTAAAGCTAACATTGGGCCCTCTTTACTATCATGAATCAGATTATCATGCAGTTTGTCTCTTTGGATACTAGCAGATTGCTTTGCATCTTTCTGAAATGGCAGTCAAGGATATGTAATAGCTTGTTTTTTTGTGTCCACAAGTTGAACATAACCAGCTAACCAAACACAAAAACCTTTTAGTGGATGTTTTAAACCTTCGCTGAAAGAAACACTGTGCCTCTGCAATTTGTTAATGTGACTCAGGGAAATAACCTCCTTGGCTCTCCATGAGAAAGAATCAGGTGAAGTGAGCAAATGAGGTGATAACTTCAATCTCTCTGTGTTTAGAGAGCTCGCTGAGATGAAAAGTAAAAAACCCATGTACTGGTAGAGCAAGAATATGGTTATTATTGTGATGTACTTCAAACAGTTTTGTTATTTTGTTATTTTAATGTTTTTCGGAATATATTGTGGGAGGCAGCTGAGCTTTCCATGCCAAAGGCGGGAAGTGGTCTCTACTGATAGTCAGTAAGTGGAACTTGTTATATGTTTTTAAAGTGAAAAATAAAGTATCACTTTAAGAGCTATTGGGACTAACAGTGAGTATTCACCACTAGAAATTAAATTGAAACAATTTATTCCCATGGATCTAATCACACTGGGGAACGAAATGTGTCCATTGACAGTTTTTGAGATTTTTTTTCCATGTCGTTGACTCACTGACCAAGAAGACAAAATCAATCAATCAATCAGCCTGTCTGTCTGTCTGTCCGTCCGTCCATCATCTATCTATCCATCCATCCATCCATCCATCCATCCATCTCTATCATTCTATCTGCCTGTAATGCCTATAAATCTTCAAACCTCCAGCATTCAAAGCTTGTCTTATATCAAAATTGAAAATAACAGTTATATTTTACATTTACATTCAAATTGTAGTTCTGCAGTTCAAATGTTGTCATTAGATTTTAAAAGGCATTCTCAATTCAGTTTTGAGTGAGACACAGCTGTGGTGTCTGATGGAAGAATTTCTCTATATCAAATATTGGTCTTGGTTCCCAGGTATCATCTTAATGTAGCCAAATCCTTTTCTGTGCAAGTCAGTTCACTCGGCAGCCATCTTGGCAATGGCCCCAGACAGCTATTTTCTGTATGATTAATACAACTTCTGTCTGCTTAAATGGGGAAAGACTGAAGTCTTCAAAATTGTTTGTGCCTCAATAACATAAAATCAGCAATAAAATCCGGCAACAACAGTATCATACATTTTATGTCTTTAGCTCAAATATTGAGTGTTGTGGTTTCTTCCATTCATTTATCTACAAGTAGGCTCTAGCACTCCTTTGTGACCAACATAGGAAAAAGTGGCTATAGAATATGAATTTGTCTACAAGTGGTCCATCTCTTCTTTATTACACTGTCTGTAATGTTACTGGGGCTGAGAATGAGAATGATTTGGTTGATTGGTTGATGCCATTCTAGCAGTCAGACAAACATTTGAATGACAACTATAAATCCTACACTATGATTAGTGCCACTCTGTAATACAGCTCTCAAACATCAGCTGCTCTTTCAAGCAGGATGTATAGTCTCTTTTGGTGGTGTGTTATAATCCAATTGATTTTACGATCTCTTTGACACTAAGGCTACTCATATCTTTCAATAATATTCTGAGTTCAGTATAAGTTAAGATCAAGTGACAGCATTTACAGTGCACCGTTGCATAAAAATTTATTTTCCTTCAAAAAAAGATGATAAAAGAAGCTGTGAGGTAGTGACAATGGTCAATGGGGCTATTTACAAAGTAAAAATGTGAAGCTTATATTTTTATAAAGGCACTTTAATGAATTGTTCTGTTAAAATGTGTGTGTACTATTTGGTTTGTAAAGTTATTACAATATAGCAGAGTTTACATGCCAAGAGAGATGTGGACATCACAGAAGCTCCATCAGTTGCTGTTTATTTTTCTACCATCGCTTGTATTAACGATTTCTCTTTAGTGGCGTGCAATCTGCACTAGACTATGAATGTGAGCATGTGATGTTTGTATTAGGCTAAAGCCTCTCTCTATGAGTGTGTGAAAATTAGATTTTTGACTAGGAAAATGTGTGTGGTCATGAAAGAGACTAATGTGTCGGAGCCCAACCCCTGACACGGACGTCCGACAGGAATTTGGAAAATCCTATTGTAAATTTGCCTACTCTTCGAAGATAATTGGCTTATTCCTGTGTTAAATTGGCCTGTTTTACAGGATGTTGAGTGGGTTTAACATGCTCTCACTGCAGACACAGTATGTCAGTTTCTGTGGGACTCAAACGGGTATTACATGCAGAATTATTGTATGACAATGATGGACTGATAGCTGTGGAGGGCCTGAAGCAGAGGAAGAAAGTGCTATGGCACATGGACTGGCATCCGCTTTATCAGACAGACAGACAGATGTATTCCCCCTCACACAGTCATGCACTGCCTCTCTGGAAGAGCATAAATCACCAGCGAGATGGCTGCCTGGCTGGCTTTGGCGAATTTTAAATGTGAACTGTCATTTTTGGTTGCCATTTTGGCTCAAATCGAAGGATGGTTGAACTTCATTTTGTTTACTTGCTGTCAGTTGCTTGCTGTCCTCCTACAGAAACCCTATACCAGTGGTGAGCACGACCGAGTTACCACCAATTTACCTGGTCTTATGCATTTTGCATTTTATCCCTTAGCTGAGATTGTACGCTAGCTACGGTTCAAGCTTTTCAAATCGAATGTTCCAAGCAAAGCATATAATAACCTCGACAGCCAGCCTTATCCAGTGCAGTCCCAATTACATGTATGTCACATTTGACTCTAGGAGCCAAACCTTCAGTGACCCTGACAATCATCTTTCTTCACCTCGTTGAGTTTCAGACCTCCATCTCCAACTCTTTCCAATTTGTAGTCGAATGGAAATGTTGTCTCACTATGTACCTGTTAATTAATCGTAAAGCCTCCGCTACACCGAGTGTTTCTGTTGCACACAACGGAACAGTTGCAACGTGCGCAAAACGAAAAACCAAGTTAAATAGCAGGCGCCAACTTTAAAAATACTGTGCTATCAGAGACAGGAAGGCTACTACACACAATAGATTAAAATATGACAGAGGAACCAAACTATATGAAGGTGTTTTTGGTGCAAAACAACTGAGTGACCTTGACAGCAGAATTTGTAGTTGTAGAGAATAGCCACACATGGGTATCAGTAAATCTGAAGTCACAGACAAAATTTGCAAACTTGTAGATTTTTTTTTTCTCTCCCAAAAAACACAACACAACAGTTACACCTTCTTGAATCCTTCACTGCAGGTGCACAAATCCTAGTCTACGAATCACAAATCAAGAAACTCGTACGCTCACAAGTTTTGCTACTATTGCTGCAGTGAATATGGTGCAAAACACATTCACACACCTGCATCAAAAATGTGAAGTCACAGACGAATTTTGTACATCCGCAAATAGTTTGTGAATTCTTGCAATGAGATTTGCACACTTGTAGAACGTTTTCTTACATATATATATTTTTTTTTCTTGGATGCTTTTTCTAACACAAACACAAGTGCATAACTACAACGGAGTGAATCTGCTGCTACGAGTCTCAAAAACTGTTTTTCGCTTGCAAATGACAAGATTCACGCTCTCTCCCTTATGCACCGCCTATCTGTGTGATAAATGGTGCAAAAGTGATTTGTGCATCTGTAGAGGCAACGGCGCGCACTGTTCAGAGAGCAGAGAATTTCAGCCAATCAGAAGAGCTCATTTGGGCGCCTGAAACACGGCCCCTAGTTTTAGCCACAACCCCGAAAAAATCGCGAGCTGCGAGCATCTTGACAGCGACAAGTATCAGAAAAGGTACGTGGCTATTTTTTCTTTCTGAAATCATTTGGTTATAGCTTAAATAAACTACGGTGGTAAACAGTGTTTCTTAGTTAAGTTAGCAAATCTTATTTCACGAAAAGTAAGCTAACGTTAGCCTACCTGCACTGTTAAGTGTGCTATTCAATCGTCTCGTATTAAATTACACTGTCTAATATAACGATTTATTCCTTGTATTCTGTTATGCTTTACCTTATAGAAAACTAAAGGTAAACTAAAGGTAATTTACAGCAGGCAATCTATAGTAGGTAAATATCTATAGTAGTAGATATTGAGCCAAATCACAAAACAAGGATTCTCAAAGGAATGAAAACTGAGATAACTAAAGTAATTAGTAATCCTACCCAACACTGAGAGTAGTAATTACTAGGCAAATTACCTACTATAGATTGCCTGCTATAAATTACCTTTAGTTTACTATAGTAAGCTATCCCAATAAAAATTACTATTCACCAAAGAAAAAAAACATGGTACCCTTGGTTTTAACTCACTCACCTGCGAAGATGCACCCTGATCTGTCATTTTTCTATAAGGTAAAGCATAACAGAATACAAGGAATAAATCGTTATATTAGACAGTGTAATTTAATACGAGACGATTGAATAGCACACTTAACAGTGCAGGTAGCCTACCGTTAGCTTACCTTCGGGAAATAAGATTTGCTAACCCTAACTAAGAAACACTGTTTACCAAAGTAGCTATATTTAAGCTATAAACAAAAGATTTCAGAAAAAAAGAAAGAAAGAAAAAAACACGTAACTTTTCTGATACTTGTCGCTGTCAAGATGCTCGCAGCTCGCGATTTTTCGGGGGTTGTGGCTAAAACTAGGGGGCGTGTTTCAGGCGCCCAAATGAGCTCTTCTGATTGGCTGAAATTCTCTGCTCTCTGAACAGTGCGCGCCGTTGCTTCTACAGATGCACAAATCACTTTTGCACCATTTATCACACAGATAGGCGGTGCATAAGGGAGAGAGCGTGAAACTTGTCATTTGCAAGCGAAAAACAGTGTTTGAGACTCGTAGCAGCACATTCACGCCGTTGTAGTTATGCACTTGTGTTTGTGCTAGAAAAGCATCCAAGAAAAAAAAATATGTATGTAAGAAAACATTCTACAAGCGTGCAAATCTCATTGCAAGAATTCACAAACTGATTTGCGGATGTACAAAATTCGTCTGTGACTTCACATTTTTGATGCAGGTGTGTGAATGTGTTTTGCACCATATTCACTGCAGCAATAGTAGCAAAACTTGTGAGCGTACGAGTTTCTTGATTTGTGATTCGAAGACTAGGATTTGTGCACCTGCAGTGAAAGATTCAAGAACGTGTAACTGTTGTGTTTGTGGGAGAGAAAAAAATATCTACAAGTTTGCAACGTTTGTCTGTGACTTCAAATTTACTGACACACGTGTGGCTATTCTCTAATACAAATTCTGCTGTCACAGACGCTCAGTTGTTTTGCACCAAAAATACCTTCATACCAAACAGCGATCCTTTATTTCCACCAGAGAAATGCCTGAAGACGATAGTGTGGGACCATTTTGGGTACACCAAGAATGACCAGGGTGTCATTTAAAATATTGCCGTAAAAACTGCTGCTAAATAGCAAATACACGGCTTTAAACTATTTTAATTCACGACGTGAAGGCAAGACTGATGCGAAGCTACGACTCGTTAGCTCAGTATTCTGCCCACTTCAGATCAGACAGATTAAATAGTGTGGTAAGATCACATTTATTTGAATAATTAATTATAACATTTAGCTACTTGAATGAATTATTCGATCGAGAGAGAGGGAGAGCGAAGAGTGTGTGTGTGTGTGTGTGTGGAACCTGCGTCAGAAGCGTTCTCTATAACACAACATGCGAGTTTGTTACTGAAACAGTGATTTTACCCTCTCCGTGATGAATATAATGTAGCGATCCATTATCTAAGCTAGTTTATTAATAAAAGTCAACGGGGCAGGGTTCACAACAAGTTTGTGTCCTCGTGAATGTTTATATGTGTGCGCAGCGCGATCTCCGATCTCACAAACCAAAATAATAGACATGATTTTCTCAGGCCACATGTAAAATCATATGAATAAAAATTATTAAAATTAATACGTATGGATGACAGTTGATTACAATGATAGTTCAGTTTATTCCCCTCATTATTAATAGTTTCCCCTGTGGGATAAATAAAGTCAATAGTCCTATATTATTAATACTTATTAACATTGTTATCTATAATCCCTTTTATAGTATTATGCATAAGTTAAAAACCAACAAGATTATTTTTCATGATTCCAGTTTTCTGCCTCAGGTCCAAAAACAAACACAAACTGAAAACACTAAATACTTTTGTGATCTATTTTCATTAGTTATTTTCAAAATGGAAATACTGACATGGATGTTTAGAGCAGAGGTCACCTTTTTAATTCCAATTGAAACGAATAAATGCATAATAATCGTCATAATCGTGAAACCGTGATTATTCCTCAATAATAGTACCAACAAAATCTATAATCGTTGCATCCCTATACACAGTAGATAATGTAGAGCAGGGATGCCCAATCCTGTTCCTGAAGAGCTACCTTCCTGCAGAGTTCAGTTCCAACCCAGATCAAACACACCTGTCTGTAATTATCAAGTGCTCCTGAAGATCTTAATTAGCTGGTTAATGTGTATTTTATTAGGATTGGAGATGTACTTTGCAGGAAGGTAGATATCCATGAACAGGATAGGGCACCCCTGCTGTAGAGAGTACCAATATTAGGGCTGGGTATCGTTAAAAAATGTTCTATATCGATACCGATACGATACCTTGACTTCGATACCAGTTCCTGAACGATACTTTTTTCGATAACAATTTTATGAAATCAATTTTAACAAAATTACATTATCTAAAAAAACACTTGTTTTTTTCGCGTGTGAGTTTATACAGATCAAAGCCGAATGACGAGACGTTTTTCAATACTCGATGGTTTCGAGGCAATTCGGTCGGTGCCTAAAAAGTATCGAACTCGATACCCAGCCCTAACCAATATTGTGCTGTACTAATTGTTACGGGGCTGACAAGACGTGAGACATGCGGATCCATGTGCAACCTTTATTAGGCAGAGAGGTCAGAAACACAGGCAACAATGGCAAACAGGTATATGGTGGACAAAACACAAGAATAATCCTAGGGCTAGCGAAGGTCAACGAACGGCAGACAGAATCACAGGGGCAAGACGAGAGGGATAAATCCAGGGAAACAGGCAAGGATCAGAAACCGAGAAAACCAACAAGGCAAGACTAGGCTTGGCTAAGGCAGGGTAAACTAACGAGGGCTCTGTAGTGTAGCTATCAAAAGATAAACGCTAAACAATACTCGGTGGCGGGAAGAGATCAGAGTGAGTGTTAAATAGTGAGTGAGTGATATGAAACAGCTGTGTGCAATCTGTGCAGTGTGCAATCAGTGAAACAGCTGTGTACAATCAGTGCTGTGTGCAATCAGTGCAATGAATGATGGGATATGTAGTCCGGGTATGCAACAGGGTGTAGTGCGAGAGTAAATGAAAATGGAAAGGGTGACCACTGATGGCCAGCAGACGGAAGTTCATGGACCGGATACGTAACAGAGCCACCCCCCCCAAAGGAGCGGCTTCCAGACACTCCAAAACACTTTACAATTCCGGAGGGCGGTGGAGTGGAGGCAGAACGGGGGAGGGATGGAGGGCCAGGTCCACCTGGAAGTGGAGAGACCGGGAACTGAGGCAGAACCAGCGGAGTAGAGAGGCAGAGCGAAGCCAGCAGTAACAGTGGAGCAGACGAACCACAGAGCCAGACAGACCACCACGGTGGGGCAGAAGACACACGCAGAGCAGAAGACCACCACGAGGAGCAGAAGACCAACCAGAGCCAGGGACAGTAGACCACACGGCGGGGCAGAGAACCCCCGGCGGAGCAGAGGACCACCAGAGCCAGAAAGACCACCACGGTGGAGCAGAAGGAACAGATACCCCCCGGTGAACCACACCGATCATGGCCCATGGCAGAGACTGTAATAACGAAAGAGCAGAGAGAGACAACACAGACAGAACATTGGGGTTGATAGACAAGGCTGAGTGTTCAGAGGCAGCCTCCTTGGCTGGGTCATTGACAAGACAAAAGTTCACAAACGACCTCCTTGGCCGACACAATGCACGCAGAGAGGAATTCTCAAACGGCCTCTATAGCTGTGACAGGACGGGCAGGGAGTTCGCAAACGGCCTCCATAGCCGTGACAGGACAAGCAGAAAGCTCACAGACGGCCTCCATAGCCGTGACAGGACGAGCAGGGAGTTCGCAAACGGCCTCTATAGCTGTGACAGGATGAGCAGGGAGTTCGCAACCGGCCTCTATAGCCGTGACAGGACAGACAAGGAGTTCGCAAACGGCCTCTAAGGCCGTGACAGGATGGGCAGAGGGTTCACAGACGGCCTCCTTAGCCTTGACAGGATAGACAGAGAGTTCAGAGGCGGCCTCCTTGGGGGGGGGTTTTGGGAGGGGGCCCGGAACAGGACAGGCAGAGAGTTCATCAGCGGCCTCCTTGGCCGGAACAGAACAGGCAGGAACTTCATAGACGGCCTCCTTGGCCGGAAAAGAACAGACAGAGAGTTCATAGACGGCCTCCTTGGCCGGAACAGAACAGGCAGAGAGTTCATAGATGGCCTCCTTGGCCGGAACAGAACAGGCAGAGAGTTCATAGGCGGCCTCCTTGGCCGGAACAGGACAGGCTGACAGTGCGTTGCTGGGCGCCACCACCACGCAAGGAGCTGAAGCGAGCACCGCCGTTTCGGGAGGTTCTGCAACATGCGCCGCCACCTCTGAAGAGACTGCAGTAGGTACCATGGCCTCTGGGAGCACAGCAGCGGACACCGCTACCTCGGGAGGTTCTGCAGCGTAAGCCGCCACCTCTGGAGATGTTGTAGCCGGTGCCGCTGCCTCTAGCAAATCGGCGGTAGAGTACGCGGCCCAGATGCACCATAAAACGACCCCCATTGTGGGAAGCGCTACAGACAAGGGAAATAGTTCAGAAACTGGAAGGCTTGAGAGCGCTGGTCTAGGGATGCCAGCTGCCCGTGCCGACACCAGCGGTGGGTCCTCCACGCTGGAAGCCAATCTGGGATACCGAAGAACTGACCTTGAAGATCTGGATGCAAAAGAGAGGATGTGAAAAGACCCTGGATGATCAGTTGTGACGTGACATGATTCTGGACGGTCAGCTGTGAAGTGATGTGACTCTGGAAGATCAGCTGAGACGTGACGAGGCTCTGGATGAACAGCTGAGATGTGACGAGGCTCTGGCAGACCAGATGAGACTTGACTTGACTCATGAAGATCAGCTGAGACTTGACTTGACTCATGAAGATCAGCTGTGACTTGACTTGACTCATGAAGATCAGCTGTGACTTGACTTGACTCATGAAGATCAACTGTGACTTGACTTGACTCATGAAGATCAACTGTTACATGACTAGACTCATGAAGATCAACTGTGACCTGACTTGACTCCTGAATAAGCAGTTGTGACTTGACTTGACTCATGACAATCAGTTGTGACTCGATTTGACTCATGACGATCAAATGTGACTAGACTCGACTCAGGAAGATAAACTGTGACTAGACTTGACTCAGGAAGATCAACGGTGACTTGACTTGACTCATGAAGATCAGCTGTGACTAGATTTGACTCATGACAATCAGTTGTGACTCGATTTGACTCATGACGATCAACTGTGACTAGACTCGACTAAGGGAGATCAACTGTGACTAGACTTGACTCAAGACGAACAGTTGTGACTTGACTAGACTCCTGAATATCAGCAGTTGTGACTAGACTTGACTCATGATAATAAACTGTGACTCGATTTGATTCATAACGATCAACTGTGACTTGACTAGACTCATGATAACAAACTGTGACTTAATTTGACTCATGACGATCAACTGTGAATAGACCTGACTCATGACGATCAGTTGTGACTAGACTCGACTCAGGAAGATCAACTGTGACTAGAATTAACTCAGGGGAGATCACCGTGACTTGACTTGACTCGTGAAGATCAACGGTGACTTGACTCGATTCGTGAAGATCAACGGTGACTTGACTCGATTCGTGAAGATCAACGGTGACTTGACTCGATTCGTGAAGATCAACGGTGACTTGACTGGACTCATGAAGAACAACTGTTACTTGACTCTTGACTTTGGACAACAACTGTGACTTTACGGGGCGCTGTTGTGTCCACCATTTTGTGATCAGGCTCATCTGTCGCCGCCATTTTGTGAACGTAACCTAGTGCGGGGGCCATTACAGGGGTGAGTGTGGGGTTGCGTTCCTCCGCGATACCCACAGTGAATAGAGAGCCAACAGCCAACAAAGCATAATCCAAAAAAAACAACTCAGTCCATGGAACGCGGACCTCGTGGAATGAGTTTAATTTAGCGGGGATTAATGCAGACCAGAAGAAACTATCAAAACACAGTCGGTAAATCAGATGATAGGCATGTGCAGTACTCTTGAAGTTAGTCCTCGAGTGAGAGGTGGGCCCCCTGCTCGAGGCTAACAACAGCCTTATGCAGGTCCATACCTGGCCAATGTCAAATGAGAGCTGATGATACTTGTGTGGCCGAGTATTCTCTGTTACGGGCTGACAAGACGTGAGGACATGCGGATCCATGGGCAACCTTTATATGGAGAGAGTTCGAAACACAGGGATAGGGTTCGACCAATGGGCAAACAGTATGTGGGGCACGACATAAGATAATCTAGGGCTAGCGAAGAGTCAACGAAACGGCAGGCCAGGAATCAACAGGGGCAAGGACTAAAAAGGGGCTAAATCCAGGAAACCAGGCAAGGATTCAGAAACGAGGAAAACAGACAAGGCAAGGACTAGGCTAAGGCAGGGTAAATTAACGAGGGCTCTGTAGTGTAGCTAACAAAAGATAAACGCTAAACAACACTCGGCGGCGGGAAGGGATCAGAGTGAGTGTAAGTAGTGTGTGAAAGTGAGTATGAACAGCTGTGTGCATCAGTGAAAGCCGTGTGCAATCAGTGCTGTGTGCAATCAGTGGAATGAATGATGGGATATATAGTCCGGAGTGATGTGCAACAGTGTGTAGTGCGAGAATCAATGAAAATGGAAAGGGTGACCTCTGATGGCTAGCAGACGGAAGTTCATTGACTGGATACGTAACACTAATATGTCCGTACACATTTAAAGTCAACATGAATAGTACTTGCAACCCATTTTACACCCATAGTGAGGAAAATGGATTGTTCAGTGTAAAAAGTGCTCTTTATTCTGTTTAGTTTGACATCACTGTACGTCATTTTATGATTTAAATATAACTTTAAATGTGATAAGGGATGCGAAAATAATATTTTATATTTTTTATTTGAAATAGATATTTTTACGTGTATTTCAAAAGATATTAAAGGGGGGGATATTTTCTTATACTTTATCCAAGAAATACTTCAGTTAAATGCAACAGTAGTGTAAAATCTACTTGCATTCATATTTTAATTAAACAATTCTTGGGAATGTGCTGATTACATATCTGTATAAATAATTCCTAGGGTTTGGTACAGATCAAAACCAAGGATCTGAATTTTCTCTTGATATATTTTCCTTGAGTGTTTTGGAATTCTATGCTATTGCTTTCTCTCACCAATGATCATAAATATGGCAGCTGTGAGGAAAAAAAATCATGTGACTGAAACAGAAACAGATGAATATGACAGGTAGCTGAAAAATAAGAGGGCTTGGTCACATCACATGGAAAGGAAAGTGTTTTATATGCAATGAGGAATTGTTCACAATATGACCAGGAACATGAATAAAGAAAATAAGCAGGGTTAAATTATGTTTTCATGTTGACTTGAAGCAGACTCATCACTCTACATTCAATTAAGTAAAAAGTTGACAAAGATCATTTAAAAGCTCAAAGATCCAAGTCAATGATGGTTAATTTGTTTTCCAACATTAGTAGCGAGCATTAGTACAACATGAGTTTCTGCGCTATTATATGGTCTTTTGTTTTGGTCTTATATGTGTACAAAACCATGATGCGTCACCCACACTATTGTGTAACAGTGTGAAGTACCAACAACCCCCTCCTTAACCATTTTTTAAAATTTGATGTAGAAATTGTGCATCGTCAGTTGATGTGTGTGTGTCTGAAGATTTATTCCTGCAGCTCTGTTTACAGTGTGAATGATTATCCTCGTTTGTTAAAGTATGACTCTGATTTTGTGAGTCTCCAGTGAAGAGAGAGACTGAGATTCTAATAACCAGAAGAGGAGTGTTGTGAACCTGGTTCATTGGGAGCATAATTAATGGAGTGCGGTTCAGTTGTCATGCGTGATATTTCAGCTCTGGATATACTTGAGGAACTCTTTTGATTAATAGGCAATTAGAGAGAGTCCCCTTACGCCTACTCCCTGACTGATCTCCTTTTAACAGCATTTCTGTTTCTCTGATAAAATGCTAAATGGATCATCAATACCTGGGTCCAGGGAATGCTGAGCCTGTGATTTTAATTGTAATAGGGTGACGCGAACTGCTGAGATATATATGTGTGTGTTTGTGGCCCTCGATTACATTTACAGTGTATTTTCTGAAGCCATCAATAAATATGCGTTTTTAATTTTTATACCTGAAAAATTATTGGTTCTGATTCAATGTTGAGTCTTAGGTTGCTGTGTTTACTGTAAGGGTTAGCGCTCTGCCAAAGTTTAGAGGGAGAGTCTGAATTGAGTCCCACCCCACCCACCCCCCCCCCCCTTTTCTGGTGCATTAATCCTGTCTCGCAATCCTGCATTTTCCTTTTTTCTCATATTGATTCTTATTAAAAAGGCTCATCACTCACTTCAATTAGAGAGGGGGGATGTGGGTTTGACTTTCAATGGCAGGCTTAAATCTTGTTTCTTTCTTTTTTTAGGCCTAAATCGTAATAGTCTTATATTATACTTAATTGATGATCCTGCTTGGAAAAGAGGAACGCAATAAACAGCTGCCCCCTAAATGTTCAAAGAGAAATCTGCTTGCGTTTCTGTATATTGTACGTTCCATAGAGACAGGGACTGATTCAAACACAGAGCAAAAGTTTTGTTTGAACTTGAAAAAGCACACTCACATAAGGCATCCTCACGTACAAGTTTCAGAACATTTTTCTATCTGCCATGCTCAGTAATTCACTCAGTAATGCCATTTCAGTTTACACAGACACTGAAGTTGATAGAATGATGGAGATGGCAGACTGAAGCTCAAGGGGCAATCCCATCGGGCTTTGCTGCTGCTGTTGTGGTGATGGGGCCAGTAATAGGTGCTGGAAGGACACCCTACAGTAATTGCAATTGTTTTTATTGTGGTAAAGGTAGGAGAATGGCCATAGTTTTTTTTTATTGTGTGGAGCATTTTGCCATACAAAGGCAAAATATAGCAACTACACAAAACTGAAACTATTATTGATTGAATCATTTGATATAAACTTTCTTTTGTCTGAATCTGAGTTTGGTTAAGACAAACCTGTCTGTCCCAGAACAGACAATGTAAGATGTATTAACCAACATTTTCATGGTAGCATCCACCTAAAGAAGTATAATCAATTTATTTAAAATGTATAATCATATTTATTTTAGAAGAATGGAAGCCATTTTCTGCTACGGAAAAAAAAAATGTGATTAGCAATTCTGAATTTATGGCCTGGTTTCACAGACAGGGCCAGGATTAGACCATAGTTCAATTAAGACATTTAAGTAATTTTTATAAACATGCCTTAGAAAAAAACATATTACTGGTGTGCATCTTGAGACAGAACAATGGCACTGACGTACTTTAAGATAAGTCTGTGCAAGTTTCTTTCAGTTGAAACGGCTTAGACTTACATTTTAGTCTGGGACTATTGGCTGAAGCCTTGTCTGTGATACTGGGGGTATATTTCTACTGGGGGTATATTTCACAATTCTGACTTTTTCTGAGAAAACTTTGCAAAGATTGCAACATTTTATTTTACATTAGGACTTTTCTTCTCAGAATTGCGAGAAAAAAAGCCTGAATTATGAAATAATACTCACAAAAAAGACAAGAGGGTTAGTAAATGACAAAAGATAATTGACAAAAATGACAAACATTTATTTAATTTAAAATCATAGACATAAATGACTTTCATTTTTCATTTTTTCTGAACTGTCCCTTTAAAAGTGCCACTATATGTGTGTGTTTGTGGCCCTCGATGTACACAGGTAACATTTCTGTGATTTTTGACATACCTAATTTGCGTCATGTGAGGAATATGTAAATATAGGTTATGCCCTTAACGAGCTTGTTTGATAACTTAAATATTTTTTGGGGGGGGGGGGGGGGGGTATCCCCTGACACACCACCCGCTGACACTTTAAATTCCCACCCAATTTAAGAAGCACTGGTGTAGAGACCCCATACTTTTCTAAGTCGTAAATTTTTGCCTATTTTTACTGTTTTGCCTTTGTAAAGTAGATGCACAATTACAGACTCATAGAATTGCAGTTGATTTTCATTTATTTTTCATTTACTTGGTCTTGACTTCAAAGTTCTGATTTATCCATCTTACCTGGCAGTTTGGCGTGGCATATTTTCTTGACTCCGGATCACATTTTTTTATGATGGGTCATAAGCGCAGAGCTCTGCGGTGACCTTAATCTGGGGGAGGTCTTGAATTTTGAGTGCTTCGTTGTCTTTTTTCACCATCGTTATCTACAGTCAATTTCCTGGAAGCTGAGTGTGAATGACTTCATGTAGAGAGAAAATCTTGTGCTTGTTAGCGCAGAAAAAGATCTAAGTAAAAAGGGGGGACGCAAAGCAGGTTGCTATGGTCCGGTTAGTACCTACCATCTGATTCTCCGCTATTGATATCAAGCCAGAACTAGATCTCAGAAATCAGAGGAACACCAGGCTGTGTAGTATGCACATTTAGACGGTACCAGGGAGAACCTGATCGGCAAGGGGGGATAAAACAGACAGAGGTGAGAAGGAGAAGTACGAAGAGGAGGGAGAGTGTGACTGTGTATAAGTGTTGCTTCAGAACAGTAATTGCATGGCGAAAGCGCGGAGGGTGGGAGGAAAAAAAGAAGGATGAGCGTAAGTCCACATCACATCAGGACTAAAAAAAGAATCCGATCAAGTGCGTAGACGAGGTCGCCACTACGACGCATAACACAGCAATGATCATAAAAAAATAATCATGAGTTCCTTCTTTCGCCTTTGAGATCGGAAAACTCTTAAATCGATCTCATCTGTGCATCAAACTGCCAACCAGCATGTGATTACACATGTACTTTCGCTACATGCCGCGTGTCCTACAGTGACGTGTCTGTTTTAACACAAGCTCCCTGTTAGTCTCCCAGATATATGTAGCATGAATTTTATTGTAATTCACACAAGATCATATGGTATATTGATAGAAATGCTATTTTGACTCTAATGTATTAATATTATCCCCTTATATTGAATGAATATTGTGTGTATACCTCTGGTCAAAATTGTGAATAATACATACTGGATGTTCATGAAGGGGAGCTAAATTAGATAGTTGAGGATAGGGTGGGGCAGGTATGGAGTCGGTGGGCAAAATTGGTAAATGTATATCGCGTGTGAGCTCTTGATGTGGGGTGGCATCACGGGGGTCAGTCCAGGGGGGGGGGGAAGGTCTTTGGGGGGGGGGGGTGGAAGGTATTGTTGAAATATTATTGTGGTTTACAAGAGCTGTTTTCTATTTAAATATATGCTAAAATATAATTAATTTCGATGCAAATTTGAATTTTCATTTTATATATATTAAAAGTCTTAATACATAGCCTTTTAATTTATTTTAGTTTTCAACCTCCAACTAGTAACTTCTAAAGATGCTTTGTTACCTGGTGTACTGATATAAAACCTGTACCCCTGATTTCCAAAAGTTGCCTTTAGCAGCCAGCCAATCAGAATGGATTTCTGCCAGCTCTTGCCCTTTTTGTGTGCAATATGCATTAGCTGTTCAGTGGGCATTCTGTGGCCAATTGGGCATGCTGTTTCAGGCTGAGACTAACTATTTTTATTAATACTGGGCACATTTAAATATCTTAAAAAGAGAATAATGACAATGTTAAGATAAATCATAGTGCTGCATTACCACTGTATTTTCCTTGACTGGTCATTAGCCCCCACCATAACAGAGTCAAGAGATCAACACTCGTCATCTGGAAATCGATCATTTAGATGCTCTCATATTTTAAAGGCTGACAACATCTCGCCTTCTGCTGTTCTCTTATTTGCAGCTTGCAGCCTAAAACTATGACTATGCACCCATGGCTACATACTAAAGTTCAAGCACTGAAGATTTGGCAATTGCAAAGCAGACCTCAGGCTCATTGTACAGTAAATGTTCTTAATTGCAAGTAGGCAACATTTGCAGATACTTAGAGCCAGAAATAAAACTCATCCCACATGTGAATGGGTTAAAATTAGTATTCACATATTATAATTTTGGCACGAGCATAATGCAAGTATCGTTGACTCTTGATTGTGATGTTTCTCATTTGTAAGTCGCTTCGGGTAAAAAGCATCTGCTAAATGACTAAATGTAATATGTAATCGCAGATTGTATTTTGAACATTTTAGCTGTAGCCTGATTTGGTTAGAACTGCCTGTGGAGTTGAGTTAGTTTAGATCACTCTGAGCCGCAGTCACATATTTGTCCTGAAATAGAGAAATAGACCTTTCGTCCTGTTCCGTCAGACGTGAAATCACTAGACTCCTCTCTCCAACCTCCACCCGACAATAACCAATATCCCAGTCAAAGCAGAGTGCCAAAACTTGTTCCTTTCACATGACAGAAAGTTTTATGAGTAACACCTGCACACGTTCACGCATTTTACATTGCACATGTGTACATCTGTGTGCATGTGGAAGAGACATTCGTGTGGCAGATGTGGGTTGGGAGGTGTGTGGTTCTGACAGATCTGGGTATAGAGTCTTGTGATGCTTTTGTGTCCCGTCATCTGGCGTTTTCCACACGTTGGCTGCTGCACCTACAGCTGTACTGTTAAAAGCACGAGTGCACCAGGCCATAGCTGTCATCACCAGGAAAATAGAATGAATCAGAGCATGGAGAAAGACGGGATGAGAGATGGAAGTGAGGGAAGGAGAAAGAGCAGCTGCGATTTTATGACACATTGTTGGGTGAATTTTGGTTAAGAGCCAAATGCTTGTGATAATATAAGTGTGCGTGAGACAGCTGTTTGTGAACAGACTACTTGTTTACTACTTTGAGTATATTGTGTCTGTGCTCTATATAAATATTAGGGATGTGAATCAATTAAAGATTTTGTTAATTACGTAATATACGTATTAATCAAATTAATCGCACACTGTAAAAAATTATTGCGATTTTATGGTAAAAGACTATAAAAATTATTGTACCTTTTACTATAGGCTGTAGAGGGAAAAACTAATAAATGGGGCATTTCATGTAATTTTACAGGTTTTGGAAATAAAAAAGAACAAATCATCTTATAAATTACAGTGAAAAGCCGTAAATTGACATTTCCAGAGTTCCCAGTGTGACACTTCATATGTGATGGTTTGTCATGGAATTATGTTTCATTTCATTTTTTTTCTTATTGGTTATCCAGGGTTTTATGTTAATCTGAAGTTAATGTTTATTGCTTTTGTGTGTGTGTGTGTGTGTCACGTGTTTTTTGGTGGTTGTCAGTGTATTATAAAGGTACAGATTTTAGTGCCTGGTATGTTTTAGGTTTGGAGTTTGGTATACTAACATTATATCAGTTAATTAATTATACAGTTTTTAATTGTAAATTTAAGTTCAATATATATGTTGCTACCATATTTTTATGGTAAGGTCTGGCAACCACAGCTGCCTTGTTTTACTGTATGTTATTTATTTATTTATTTACAGTGCATATGCAATATCAATTCTTGGTAAGAAAAGTGATTTTTGGAAAACAAAAAAGACATGGAAGCTTAAAATACATTAAGAGGATCATGTAGAGTAATGGCATGTTGATTTTATAATATTTTATTATTTATTACATTCACGAAAAAAATGGTTCCCCTATTCCGTGTGTGATTTCTACATTAATTCAAATCAATTAACAGATTGGTTTTAAAATGAAAACTGTTTCAAATAATGTTCATGTTTGTAATGTCTTATTTAATGTGTTCTCCTAAATTTTTTCAATTTTATGAATTAAAAAAACATTTTAACATTATTGAAAACCTAGTATAAAGTTAAAAACCTTATCTACCATACCAAACATTAGGATTTGTTTTGTTCTTGACATAATTTTTTTAATTCGTTTATCCACCACTTCTGTTTTCATCACCCATTTGTTTTAAAGAATAGTATTTTCACACGTTGTCCCTTTTTCGACCCCTAAGATAATAGAGTCTGCCTATTTGTTTTTGCCTCATTGTCTTAAACTTTTATTCTGTTTTGCCGCATTCCCAAGGTGGGATTGTCCAAGTCCAATAGTGTAAAGTCCATGCTGATTTGTTTACGTAGTTAAGAAAGGCATGTCTGATATCCGCCCGAGTCATCATTAGCCATTACATGTTGAGCCTCAGGTGGGGATTGTCACACTAACAGCTCTTACCTTGTCTCTTTTTCCCTGCGCTACGGCCTGCGCGGGTCGCTTTCCTTATCTTTCCTAGATCGAGTACTTCCCGGATTTCCTTGGGGGGGGGGTGGCGGTGGGGGGGGGGTGGGGGGTGGGGGGGGGGGTTTGGTCTCATTCTCGGATTGTCAGCCAGCTCTGAATCTCCTTTCATAACTGGTCTCTGGACACTCATTCCCATTCATCTTATTATCCGCATCATTTCTGAATAGTCTAAAAGCCTAATTTTTACTTTTTCAGCGTAGATTTCGTTTCAGTAGTTCAATACCGGTACTCAAAGTAATTACCCAGGACCATCTCCATCTATCTTTCACTCTTTTTCATCAGGCTTCATCACAGTGCTCTATCGTAACCTTTGATCTGCTGCTTAAACTGTGTTAATCGCGCTATCGAGTGGTTTATTTTCGTTTGCGTATCGGTTCTCACGAAAATTCATTCCAGTCCTGTGCTGCCAACACGCCTCAAGGCCAAAGAAAAGAGAAATAAAAGCTAATTTCTGCCTGATTCATCATGTGAAGATTGCCCTGCATTTATTGATAATTGCTTTTTTCCGTTTAAAAGGGTGGCGTTAAAATGTCAATCGAGTAAACTCTGAGAAACGCAGCTGTCGCTGCAATTAACTTCTCGCTTTCCTTAATGAAAGGATTAATCCACTGGCAAATCTCTCGGGTCTTTACACACATCTATTCATTTCTCTGTCAGCGGCATAAAGTCGACCCGTGTGGTGAAAAATAGGACTATCTGTAGCTCGTGCCAAAAGCGGCATTCAGCTTCGCGGTTTGATGTCGCTTCAACTTTGCCCTCTCAGCTTTATGCCCATTGACTTTTAACCATAGCCGCTCTGTCACAGCTTCCTGTCGATGCGTCTCTGCTTATCTTCCTCCTTACTGCTTTCCCACACTTCAGCTCTGAGCTTCCTTCTTTGTCACAGTGGGACGTCTTCCTGCCCTTGTGTCTAACCTTCAACAAACATACAGCCAGGCAAACACAAGTTCACCTGGGAATGCTTTCTGTCGCGAGTAGTCTAAAGTTCACGTGTTCTGAGTTGCACACTTAATCAATTGCTAATGTCACTCGATGGAGAGCGAAAGGGGCCATGGACGATCGATCACCTCATTGATCCGGTTTTCTTTTCATCACATTGTGAACACACACACACACACAGGTTAAACCTGATGAATCAGACACTTGGCAAATGTCGATCAGTCATAGTTTTTTAGTTAACCCATTGATCAAAGCTCAAGACTTTATGGCTCTCATTTCAGCAAAGCTGTTCTGCCTGTATCGGACAGCATCTGTTGGGGTTCAATACTCTGTGGCCGGAGTGATTCGTTATAGACAGCGGTGTAACTCCAGAGATGTCTGCTGTACTTGAAGGCCGGGGTTGAGGTAAGCTTTTCGGTGTCTGACAGTTAATCGTTTTCAGACTAGCGTTCAGAATTGTTCCTGACACTATTTTGCAGGGTTTTGGCCTGTTTGGATCAAACCAAATTTTTAATGCATTATAATAAATGTTTGTTTAAAAAACAGTGCCCATCATCTTACCTGGAGAATAATATAAATCAGCTGTTATGTTGAGGTGATTGACATTAATGTATTCTTAATGTGGTCACAGTACAACAATACACTGACATTTTTTGTGTGTGTAGAAACAGGTACACAAACTATAATATAGAGTATGAAATAGTATTTTCTTGAAAAATGTACTCCACTAATTTTAGTTTGTTTTAGTTACAACTTTGAAAAATATTTTTTTACAATGTAGATCCAAATAAACACAAAAAGTTTGTACGGCATTTCACAATGTTGCAGTTGCAAGAACTCTATCACCTAGAGTATTTTACAAATGGTTAAAAATTAATATAAAACAAATGAATATAATTTTTTTTAATGTAATTTTATTTTGTATATTTTTTAATTAACATTTTAGATATTAATTGAGATTACTTCTGTCTAAAACCCACATCTTATGCCCACGGTTAAAGTAATCTTAAAACACTAAATAATTAAACCACCGTTATGTAACTATTATCAAATTTAAAAATTAATATCCATTCATATAATATATTATAATGTTGTAATTCACCTGTAGGATTTAAAATGATTGGTTTTACTTTTTAGACAAAATCGTTTCATACAAACGTACCAGTTTTGATAATTGGTCATTTATTGGTTGAAAATAATTATTGGCTTATTGTATCAGCCAGAATTTTAATATCAGTGCTTCCTTAAAATTTGTTGTAAAAATACGGTATGATATGGTTTTAAGTAGACTCAACTAAAAATGTCATAACATTTCAGGAACATTGTGAAAAACATTTAAAAAACTGACATCTGTCATATTAAGTATGTAGGGTTAAAAAAAAAAAATCCTCTTTTTTTTTAAATTTAAAACAAATTTTTACAATGTACTTGTGTTTCCTGGGATAAAATAGCTGTTTTACAAATACACGCTCTGTGGTATTTCCATGATGTTCAGGTACCCCATAAGTACTCTGTTGATTCAAATTGACCAAGAAAATAACCAATAGAAACTAAATGTTTGCAAAACATTGTTAGAGATTTATACAGTTTTATCAGAATTTGGCATGCTGTCTAGTATGCCAATGCAATTTTCATGCCATTACATGTTTCAATTTTATTTTCATCATTGTTTGATCAGGAAGAACTCAAGATTTGGCATAAATTATGATAATTCATGGATCCCAGTCATCATAACCGGCCATCAAGACCCAATTGCCCCTCACTGCCACAGCTGATATCAGTAGATTTGCATTTCTCTGAAGCATTGCACAAGCCCTGAAGTCACAAACTAAACTACACTTAATGTTGCGTAGTGTTGCTTATATCCATCACTAAAACCCAGAAGCGTGTTGGTGGCTTGCTATGTGGCATCACAATGTTTTGATCTAGCACAGGTGGTGACAAATCTTAACACCTAGTGCATGTGTGTGCTTCTCCGATCAACTTTTATGCACTGCTTTTTTCTAAAAGATTGTAACTGCCTTATCTTCTCTCAGAGTGAACTCTTTAGTGCAGCAGCCAACTCATTCAGTGGGCATCTCGCCACTTTCCCTTAGACACGGATACAGGGTAGCTGTCTGTCCAGAAAGAATGGAATACTATTTCTGGAGCTTTTAGGTCACCAGCTCTGGCAAAATTGTGCGGGTTTAAGGCACCTTCTATTTGGAGCACATCCCTGACTGCAGGAGTTCTGGGTTGATACAGTTTAGGGCTTGGCCTGAACATGCTGATCTAAGCCTGATTTCCAGTATCTCCCCTAAGGAATAGGGTAGTTGTTCATTTGAGGGAAGTTTCAAAGCATCGATCAGTTTACTTTCTGGGACCTGAGAATGTGCACCTGGAGGGAACCCGGAGCCAGTGGAGATGTTCACGCTTCAACTGTCACCTCTGGCACTTCTGACTCGAGAGTCGAGACAGAGTGAGAAAACATACTTGTGTGTACATGCACAAGTACATGACGTCCAAATGTTAAACTCCAACTGGTTAAAGGAGAGTACTGGGTTCAAGCAAAATTTAAGTAATGTGTACACTACTACAAGACTAAAATTTGCTGTCCTTTGATGTTTTAAACAGAAATGGTCACGCTTTTCCACTCAAAAGATTATTAATTGATTGCCTCCACCTACTACTACAAAATTATTATTATTATTAATACTGTATAAGTATATTTCTAAAAGTCATTTTTGTCAGTGGATTTGTCAACAATATAATAACAACAATAATAACAATCATTATAAAAATAACACATAATAATTATCATTACAATTAAAATCATCTTCCTAAATATTTTTGTCAACCAAAATACAATAAATTTAATATGCTTATAATCATAAGTAATGTTTTTTTGTATTAAAATAACAAATATATACAGGCCTATATAATACTATTATAAAATACCTATTAAAGTAACTATAATTATTAATTTCATTATTATTATTATTAAATGTTTCAGGAACATAACATGTGCGTTTGACCTTCCTGGAACTATATTTTTTGCATGAAAAAAAACAAAAACAAGTTGAAACAATTTTCTATGGTAATTGGCATTTATGCCAGACATTGTTAAAGCTTAAATTGTATTGAAATTCATTTTAAAGCGAGGGCTTTAATTTATGGTTGCATTACCTTCGCTGTCCTCTACACTTGTCCGTGCCCCTCTCCTTCATTCAAACAGTGTTCTTCTTTCTTCAGCCTCCTTCAAACTCTTTATCTGTCTGCCCTTGCTAAAGTCATACATCCCTTCACCCGATTTAATTTCAAATCAAGTTCGGCTTTATTGGCATGATGGGAAATGAACACAGTTAGCTAAGGGGAATGAAAGAGCACGCTTTTACACACACTTGTAACTCTTTCATTCTCGCCATCTCTCTTTCTTTTTGGTCTCTCCGTGTCCCTTCCAGACAGACACACACATACTGTAGAAAACCTCACTCTCACGCCTGAATGATTTGCCTTCTTCGTTCTCTCTGCTCCGTTCCTTCTATGTGGAAAAAAGGGCTCTGCGCGGCTGCAGTAGATATAAACTAATGACCGCCTGATTAATTCATTAGCCTGACACTCTCCTTACTCTTTCATGTGGGCAAACCCATTTACCCATCACTACCTCAATCCCAAAGAAGGGCATTCTGCGAAAAAATAGCCCTCTTTCTATGAAATTGCTTAAAGAGCGCAGTTTTGTTTCATTTGTTGAAGTTTTTCCTGTTGAAACAGGAAGATAGGACACGACCAATGGAAGGGATCTTTAATAAACCATAAATAATCATCACATTGGAAAAATTTACCTAGATTTTTTTTAAACTCCAAAAACGTACCTATACACACATTTCCCTGCAGTTTCTAGCTGAAATTACCACTGGTGGCAGTAAAACACAATGACTTTTATTTGTTTTGTAAATTATGATTGCAGGAGCAGATTAACAAAGGCTTATTTTCACACAGTAGTTATGACCTCAGAACACTTTTACCATACATTTACCATGATTTTTTCTGAAATAGTTAACTTGATGCAGTTCCACTGAGGAGCACTTGGGTACGAAACACAATAAAAGTGCTGAAAGACTTGTCGAAACATGTTAAAATGGCATGGTTGCTTCAGTAAATGTGTTTTTGTCTCACATTTGCTTTTGATAACGCTTTCGGTTAGGTTTAGGGTATTGTTAGTAGTAGTATGTTATTTCCACAATAGAGCATTAACCTTTTAGCACCACTCACCGCAATAAAAACATTTCAAAGTATTCATTTGAATAAAACTGACTATGCTTTTAGTGCCACTCATTGAACATAATACTTTGAGAGTGTTGTGAAACTCGCAAGAAGCAACGCAATATCATTTTACAGAAATGTCACCACAGGCACAGCATGGGTTTACAATCTTTTTTCATCCATGAATCATTTGCTACATGCTAGCTGGCTGCAGGTGGTACGAGAGGGAGCATTTGATTGGACAAAAAATATGTTGTGCAGGATGAGTCATCAATATTTTTTTTTTTTACGCTTTAGCAGTACATTAGCATTAGCACTAAAGCTAACAGACATAAACTACAAAACAGTTATTTTGTTTGTATGGGACTTTCAACTATTCACACAGAGGTGTTCTTGATAGTAAACTTTTAGAAAAAAGCACAGTCTTCTTTCTTTTTCCCCTCGTCCTTTCTCTGTCAAGTTATGAATCTCGGTACAAATCTAATATCAAGGCTCATTATGATTTCATGTGTTATTTATTTTCCAGCTGGGAAAGTTCGCTGAAGAGAGCTGGTTTCTCTGATACGTCGCTCTAAAAAACATTCCTCGCTAATTTAATGAGCCTCATTTCACCTTCCCGCTGTGAGACAGAGCATCGTGATCTGATTGGCCATTTGGCTACCTGCTGACTGATGATTGGTTGGAGGCATTAGCATGCATGTGTCACTTGGCTTTGCCGCCAGGGTCAGAAGTTGAGGGCTGAGGGAGTATACCAAATGTCACTCAAGCTTCCGAACAGAGGGACGACTCTACGATATGACAGAAACGTACCGCTTGCCCTAAAGAAAGCACGGAGGAGGAAAAAAGAGGAGCTGAAGCGTGCAGAGATTAGGACGGCCTAGAAAACACAGAGCAAGAAAGCGAGACCAAGAAAGAGCGGTTTAAAGAAAACACTAGACTCAGCAAAGCAAAGACTTGTGGAAGAAAGAGAACGAAAAAAGAAAAACGAAAGGATCTCTAGAGCTGGTCTTAGTCTGGAAGAGAGCGATAGAACGCAGCAGATGGGTGAGAGTGATAGAGGGACAGATGGATAATTAGATAGATAGATGAATGCTGAGAGATGGCGATGCCGAGATCGAGATGAAAGTTAGTCCAGCGGGGGCTCTGGTAGGGGGGATTGTTAAAGTGGGCTATAATGCTAGCTGTCAGTGAAAGGGGGCCTGCATTTTTTAGCAGACTGGGCCGGTTCTGTTCCTGCCACACATATTTTTAATAGAATTAAGCTTGTCTCGTTATCAGTGAAGCGGTGAGCAAAGAGTGAGGAGAGATTGAAACAGCGATTTCCAATTTGAGATTGTGTCACACACATCTCCCTGCACTGAGATAACATCGGCAAATCAGCCGCCATCATCATCTCTCTCTCTCCGCTCTCACACCGTTGCTCTCGCTCAATCTTTCACTCGCTTCAACTTCCCCTGGCCTTAATTTGTTCCTTTTTCTAATCCTTCTTTTCTCTTCCTGGCTCGTTGCATTCAAAGTTGTACTTCCAGAACTCTTTATAATTTATAATTTTCTTCGATTTTTCTCTCTCTCTTGCCCCGTCAATCCTCTCGGTTCTGCTTAAAGTGTAATTCAGCTGTCGACTGTCTCTGAAATCAAACCGTTTGTGAATCAATCTGGATTTGATCACAAACCCCACCAGAGCGGTCGCTGGATCTGGTGGGTGAGGAAGAAGATAGGGACTCGCCCGTCTACATTCCCTCCACCGGATCCATATGCGAACCCCACGAGCACAGCCTCCGCTCCGCCTCGGTGAAAGCGGGGCCTTCGCCGCGAGAAACGACCTTGAGAGCTGACTCTGTGTGCTTCTCTCCCAAGCAGACACAGCCTGAATGCTGTCTGCTCTCGCCCAAATGCTTCTTTTTGCTGAAGCTTGGCATAATAGAGCTTATAAGTGGACACACAACACTAAATAAGACTCACAAACAGATAGCGACTGACACACACAAAGAGTGCTTGCTGAATGACAAAAAGCTGACGCCGGTTCCACCGCATGTGCTTTTATAGCTTCCTGGTCGCAACGTCACCCGCCCATGACATCTCGCCCATCTATTGGACTGATTTCATATGCGATTCAGAGCATGGTCATGCTGGGGGCATTCCCAAAGCAGTTTCCGACACAGCTCGAGTTCCTGAAGGAGAACTTGTAAATGTCTTCAACACTAATTTCTGCCATTTATCTTAAACCTGTTGTATGATCAAAGGTCTTTAAAGTGAGAAAAATTAATTCAGGTGTGTCCAAACTGGTACTGCATATGCTCTTTTTTCTAACAAATTGTCCCAAACAGGCTATAGCAGTCACTCTTTCCTAATTTAATGTGACATACTGTGTGAAGCGACAAAATAACAGCCAATCAGTAAATATTTGATGTACAGCTTTTGTGGAGCGGCACTTCAAGTAAATAGATTTCACTCACTGTGGATGGAGCTAGTCAGCAAAAATAAAAACCAAGTGATGGACAGAATGTATTGTCGAGCGCCATGTTGCAGTCATTGCTGGTTAGGACAAAACTGAGATTGACATGGATGAGAAAGGATTTATCGCTTGTCGCTTTATCAGGTCACGCTTAGTTAAAACCTGCTGTAAAGGCCTGATCCTGCCATCTCTGCATGTGCTGAGCCTCCAATCCCAAATTTGAATACATGAAGGTTGTGTGGCCTATTGGTTAAAGACCTGGAATTATAACTGTTGGCAGTTTGATCCCAAGGAATGAGCCATGAACCATTATCATTATGCCCTTGAGCATGACACTACAGCTTGCTCAATACAGGGTTAGTATTACTTAGTTTTCACACTGCCATTTTTCATTCATTACTATCATTACTTAAAATAAAATAAACTTTAAATTCAAACATAAAAATCATTAAAAAAAACTAATTTTACTTTTAGACAGTTGGTAACATTTCTCATTTTCATTTAGTTGTTTTGATGTAACTAAAACTGAAGTAAAAATTAATTAAATTAATTTTGACATATTTAAAAAAAACAAATAAAATGGACAAAAACACATCAAAATTATTAAAACCTTAACTAAAATTAACACATAAGCAGAATAGAACTATATATTAATAACATATTTTATACTATAATAATAATAGTTAATTAAAATTATTATAGTATTTAGATGATACTAAAATAACATAGGAATTGTCTAATTTTGGTGTATTTTTTTTTAAATAGTAGTTTTAGTTTTAATATTTTAAGGCTGCTACATTTGAGGCACTACCTGGTATCATTTAAAATTGTTTAATGATACTACATTTCACAGCATATAAAATTAATTTGTGGACATTTTTATTTTAAGTTCATTTGGACTCTTTAAATATTTTTTATTTCATTTTTTGTTTTTCCCAGTTATGTTATTATTAGTTTTTTTTCCAGTTAATAAAAACTTTGAAAATGTTCTCATATATTTGTCAGTCCCAAGTTTCTATCTGCAGGGATTAGGCTGCATTGTGTACTTCGTGAAAATTATGCTGCCAGATACAGTTGTAGTCGTTCTCTGCCGAGTCTCTGCATGTTAGTTTTGGGTTAACCCTCCACCTGAGGTGATCGCTGATGTATCCACACCAGCTGGGTGATGCTCCAGCAGAATCTCCACAGAATAGATCGGCCCCCACACCCTCCAGCAGCCGTGGCCTGGCCCTCATGCTCATCTAGCCAGCCAGTCATCCAGCCAGCTAGCCCAGGGGGAATCTAAGGAAGGGTGAATAATCTGCTGCTACTAAAGCCCACCTAAGGGCTCTTTGGAAAAGAAGGAGAGGGGAGGCTAATCGGGCCTGGAGGTGTGGAGGAGCACGGCCAAATCTCCTCCACTGTGTATCCACATGTGTATCATGTTGAAACACACACACTCTTAATTACGAACACTAACTATTTGTTAATAAGATATGTGCATGCATGCATAGGCACCATCAAAATCGGCATGATTGGAAGGAAATTGTGCATAAACACGCACGCAAACATGCAAACACATATACATAGTGGCACTCGTAGATGCGCTCACACGCGTGTAGTCTGTCAATATCTCACCATGTTCCTGTGAGAGTCATGAATATTCCAGCATCACGAGAGGTGCGAGAAACATTTGGGAGTCTTGTGGAAAGGTATGATTATTATTTTTGAGTCACAGACAGCAAATGATGTTCCATTTCGCCTGTGTGTACGTGTGGCCCTTTGGAGACATTGTGAAGGGGTCCTCAGGGGGGCGATGTAGTGAGATAATATTTTCCCACTGTCTCCAAGTGGCGCAGATCCCTTCAGTAGTTAATTCTAAAATGTAAACATTCTTACATTTAAAGCTGCAGTCCGTAAGTTTTGCCTCTTTGTCGCCATCTCTGTTTGAAAACCTGCAATTGCTGCAGCTATATTTGGATTTATCTTCCTTACGTGGGTTGTGCACCGGCACGGCTCCAGCACCGATGAATCTAATGTGTGGCTGTCAGTCACCGCACTGGTGTGGATACTGCACTTGTATTCACAGAATCTTGAAAGTATGACCCAAATAACAGTTTTCACTGGAGAATGTCATCTGAACAAGTAAGTAACAACTGCCACTTTTGTTCTGATCAACTGAGGAAAAAAGCATTACAATAAATTGCGCTATCAATGGTGATTCAATCTAAAGATCGGTTAGCTCCTATCACATCAAACCGTGCCAATTATTATTATTGTTATACTTTGTTTTCAAATTGTTGACATTAATAACGTCAACATTGCGTTAGTGCGTGTATTTATGTACTTTAATTTATTTTACATTAAATTACTTTAATGTAATTTATGTACAGTATAATCTCTAATTGTCATACCATTCGAATTCATATAAAGAAATTGCTCTTGTAACCCAAAAAGCAAATTATAGTTCCTTATAACTCGTTCTCTTTTAAGTAAATTGACTACGGGTGAATCTCCAGTCACAGATGATTGTCGTTTCGATCTTTCTGGATTACAATCTGCCATTTATTCCAGCTGCTGTGAGTAAAGGCTATAAACGATCCATCACCTGGCACCTGCAGCATCCACACGTGCGATATAGCATTCTATACATTCACACTTCTTTATGTTTACAGACGTGACGTAATGAAGCAGCGCCATGCTCGAATTTCCAGAGAAAACCTACCCGTACCAAGTAAGGCAATAGTTTTGACATGGTGGTTTATGTCTTGCGCAAAAATTGATTTTTGTACATTTTGAACACAAAATAGTTATGGACTGCAGCTTTAAAAATATACAGTTATTAAACAGGCACAATGACAATTGTATCATCATGTACTCAGCCTCAAACCCTGTGTAGCTGGTGATTTGAAACAATCGTTTTGTTTATAACAAAAACAAAATGTAAAAAATGCATTGTAAAAGTTGACCGTATGATTCATGCCCAATATTCTGATTCTTTTGAAGTCATATGATATAATTGAGTAAATCATTATTGTGGTATTATATATACTGTTATAGTATTTAATGATATTTAAATCAGTTTATATTTTTTAATTTTTAATTTTAATTTTAGTTTAAGTTCAGTAATTGTGTCATGTGTTTTTGTCACTTTTATTAGGTTTTGTTTCTATTTTGATTTAAATAGAGAATTTTAGGGAATAAATAGGGAATTTTTTTCTTCAGCCTCACCTTATTTTATTTCAGTTAGTTGCCATGATTTTCTATTTTCAGTTTTTTTATCTAGATTTTCATGTATATACAGTATGCTCAACTTTTTTTGCATTACAAACCAGTGTTTATGATGATGAATTATGAATATGCAATATCAAGCAGCATAATGGACTGTTTTTGCGTAGGTAAAATAAATGGAAGCCAATGACACCAGAAGCCTTGCATTATAGGTTCTTCTGATGAGTGTGTTAGTTTCTGAGTTTTTCAAAGCACCAGCTTCGAGAGAATTGAGTTTAAAATAGATTAATCTATGACATCAGAGCTGTGAAACTTTGGTTCTAACAGTAACCTTTATTTTTAAGAGTGTTGTGCAGAGCTCAGCTCCACTCTGGCCACTTAAAGCCTGCAGGATAACTCATCAGCTTCCGCTCACATCTATTTCCCCTACTTCAATGAACAAGCAGTCCTTTACATCCTACTTCACTGCTACATCTCCAGCTTTACTTCACTCTTTTGTCTCTCTCCATTCCCCTCTCTTCTTATCCATCCTTCCCTCCCTCCCTCCCTCCATCCATCCATCTCTCTCTCCATCCATCTCTGTTGTGCAGAGCTGTTTAATCAGACTCAGGAATATCTAAAGCCTTTTCCAATTAAGATGCCCCCTTCATTTAGAAAATCTTGGCGGCACCAACTTCCTTGACTTACAAAAAGGTTTAATCCACCCGGTCTCCAAGGACCATAGGGGAAAGGGGTAAAGTTAAATGCTGCTTTTTTAGCTTCCTTCTTTTTTCCACTTTGAAAACCCAAGTGCCTGTGTGTATTTGTAACGCTGGTTTCGGGGGTTGTGTGCGCGGGCTCAGGTTTATAATATACGTGCACAGCTGATGATGAAGAGTGAGTAGGTGTCCATGTGGGGCAGAGAAATTGTTTTGTGTTTGCAGGGTGTGCTCGGTAGTATCACACAATTGGTTCTCTCTTTGGCACCAAGGAAAAAGGTGTGTGTAGGTGACTCCATTGACTTTTATTGTATGGACTTTTCTTCAGAATTTATTCTTTTGTGTTCCCCAGAATAAAAAAGTCATACAGCTTTGGAGCTCTATGGCTTCTTTTAGTCCTTTCTTTTCCTGTCTGTGTGGTTCAAATTTAGTAATCTAATGTAATAAGTAATCAAATAACGTAGCATGCAGAGACCTTCTAAGTTTCGCTCATGACCTTGGTCTGGTTGAGAGCTCTGCTCTCAAATTACACACTTTCTCTCCCTTTCCTTTTTATAATTTAAGAGTTCTCGCAGTTTCATGAATTAAAATTACTACTCAATCAATCTACTTAACCACAAACGTCCTCACAGGCTGTGGCAAAAAAAGACCCTGATAGCTACTTTGTGCATCTCTACCAAAAAATATTTCTTTCAGCACAGATTTAAGTGCTCAGAAATTCCTTGGTATGTAAGACTTGCACTTTGGATGCCATTGGCCATGGGTGTTAAACAAAGGTAATTGAATGTAAAATTAGCTAATTGTTGTTAACTTCAGGCATTAATGCCTTATTTTCTGATTATGAGTTCCAGTGCTTCCTAAGGTAAAAGAAAAACACCTTTGGCCAGCCATGTGCTACCAGTGCAATGCTAAAGGTTCACACTCACACTGACTTCAGGCTTTGGCCTCCTACTTATTCGTTAACTCTGAAAGGTTTAGAAATGTTATGACCGGGTGTCAGTGAAATCCAAGTTTCTTGCTGTGACCACATGGTGTGAAAGCTTTTGCTTTTGTACAGATTAATCTCAGCAGCCCTGCTGGCCATCTGTCTATCAGACATTACAAAGGTTTCACTACAATTACAGAGCTCACCACGATCATGTAATGCAGAGATATCTGAAAGTGTCATATGAGGGCAAATGGAGCGGTGTGGAGTAGAAGCGGAGTTTAAGCAAGTGGTCCTGCTTGGAGCAAGGAGTGGGTTTTTTGAAAGTCGGTCGACTGTTTCCTCACTTCAAGATCACTCCAGTACCGCTCAATCTCAGGCACAAGATATGATGGCTGGTGGTAATGGGTTGACAGTAGGGGTGGAACGGTTCAACTTGCGGTTCGGTTTGTATCACGGTTTAAGAGTCACGGTTTCAGTATGGTTCGATATGTGCTATGTTTAGGCAAAAACTATACTGTCAAATAAAAATAAAGAAAATAGAATAATCTGTCTAACTACAAGCAACAGCACAAATAAATACAATAGAGTAAAGATACAAATAAAATAAACAGTGCTTTTCAGTTTTTTTTTAGATAGGTCTAACATTAGTTTTTAGGTACAGAAATTGAATAAAGTAATGAAATGTGAAACAGCATTGCATATTTGACTGTATAAATTAAAGACTAATCTTTATTAAAGTTGCAAAAGCTATTCAATCAAGAGCAGTGAGTGATTTCTTTGTTGTTGCTGTTTAATTAATATTAAGAAAGTGCTGTCACTTTAAGAGAATTCACTGATCCAGTGCACTGATACAGTACGTTCAGCCGGCTATGTCTGCTATAGGATACTTACCAAGATGGGCATTTTGACATATTTTTGTGTGAATTTGTCCATTTAAACAAAACTTCAGAGAGAGTTTAATATTTGCGCACGTTCTGAGGCACGAGTTTGTGCGCTTCGGATGAGCGCACACACAAATCTTCTCACTGCGGGCGCGAGCTCGCATCCTCTGGATCTTAAATGTTTAAACTGGCAAAGCTTAAATGAGTTTAGCTTAAACACAGATATCAACGTGTGCTGTTCAGGTCTCACCTGTGCGCGCGCGCCTCAGCACCCGGGTGATGACGGAATAAATGCTCATATTCCAGCATACGGCATTCGCATTGAACAAGAGTGAATGATTCGTCCACGTTTTTTTTTTAATCGCTGTAGTTGTAATGTATTGGGAAGCCAGAATGCGCATCCATCAACAGAAACATATATATTAGCCGAACCCTGTTTGTTTTACGTGTTATTTATAGCAAACCATATTACAGATGCGTTGTCAGATTAAAGTTAAACCGCGGTCCGAACCGTGTGTGTAGAACCGTACGGTTCGATTAATTTCCGCGAACTATTCCATCCTTGACAGTAGTGTTTACACAGCATGACACACCTCCAAATACTTTTGTTTAATTTAATAGATTGATTAAAATTAGCTTAAATAGTTTTAATAAGAATAACTTTTGTTTTGTGCATTTACCTTTCAATGTAGGCTACATAACTCGGCTTAATTAATTAACAAGTATCATACTGTCCTATCTATATCTGTTCGGCATTGTTTTTTATGCAAATGGTGAGGGTATTTTTTCCTGAAGCCTTTCCAGTGTATGTTTCATTAGCCTGAATGGCATACTGAAATCCTTTTTGTTTACTATAATTATTACTAGATTTAAACATATGGGTTATCCAAATATTACTCAATAATTTGGTCATGCAGTTTGATAGCGGCAGTACACAAGCGGAGGAAAGATTTAAAGATATGATCAGTTCCACACAACCAGTCAGTTATTAAATACGCTTAGTTAAGTTTAACAAACCTTCATTACAACAACTTGCTTCATTTTGAGACGAACATCGCTGAAGGTAATGATAACTTGCAGTTCAGTAAATAATCAGATATTCAATAACCACTCAGATTCAGTGAGTTAATTCAATGAAGGATTCGTCAGACTGATTCAAACCAAGAATCAGAACCAAGGTCATTTTTAATGATTCATTAAAAGAATTAGCTTAAATTAGTAATTTGTTCCTGCTGTTTTGATTCATGCATCTGTTCAGGATGTTCCAAGAATCCAAGATTTGTTCCCTTGATTCATAGAATGTTGATGTTATGATCGTGATCAGAGAAGCTATTAATTATAATTAATAATAGCAGGAATATCATCTGTGTACAGGAGCGTAATTACCGGCAAATGTACAGTCGAGATCAAACATCAATACTGCAATGTATTACAATTAGGGCTGTCAACATTAACGCATGCGATTAATTTTACAATCCTTAACGCATTAAAATAATTTAACGCAATTAACGCAAAATTACTGAATTTCTAATCTAACCCTTTAACCCAATTTTGATTCTCTGCTTGCGATCAGATCATTTTAAGCTGCTAAACTCCGGGAAAGTTTTCAGTCCAATGATCCAGTAAGCGAATGCATTCAAACAATCCGTCCAAAACAGCACTAATATAAAGGAACCCAGGCTGATTACATCAGAGATTGCAGAGAGAACAGAGACTCGCATTGCGTTTTCAGTGAATTATTCATTCCAGTGTGTTTCGCTTTTAAACACAAGCTCTGTCATATTCTGTGATTGTCTCTGAAGAGCGCGAGACCTCACGTTGTGCTGTGTGAAGTACAGACTGAACGGATTGTCCACACAACACAACATGCCAACTGTTTTCTCTGTACTAAAGTTTTGATGGATGAAGACTGCAATCATGGTTAAAGCGATTGGGGTGGCGTACAGGAGTCGTACAGTAAGCATGCGTGAGTCCGTTATAATAATGCGTGTATGAGTGCTCGACGCACTGATCGCACATTGTATTTATGCACAGGCACAGACATTTCCGTACATTCACGTTGTTTCCACACACATTCACGGTAATGTTTTGATTTGTCATGTGTATGTTGCTGTGTTTAGTCGTTCTGAATGGATCAGTGTACTGTAGTAGATGTATGCAGTCAGCAGGTGGTTGTTTTTTTTTTTTTTTGGCATCACCATGTGGTCCTATTTGGTATCGCAACTTGACTTCTCTAAAATGTAAAAAAGCTGTTTGCTGTTGCACTGTACACATACTATACAATTCGGGTTTTTTTAAAGCATTTTTTTCTTTCATATGTGCTTATATGGGCTCATATCATTTGGTTCTTTGGTGTCCTTTTGGAGTTTCCTTTTGGAGTTTTGGAGTTCTTTTGGAGTCCTTTTTTGGAAAGACATCTACATTTATCTTGAAAAAAGCTTGCAGAAAATACAGATTTTTGAGAATCACCCTTCAATCTTTTGGTTTACATTGCTGAATATAGCAAATGATGACAAAATAAACATTTGAAACAAGATAAATGGTCTATTCTTAATTTCATGATGTGTGCAATTAATCGCAATTAATCACAGAAAAAGTGTGTGATTAATTAGATTAAAAATTTTAATCTATTGACAGCCCTAATTACAATAACCAATCGTTTATTGGTTTAATCAGTATTGGTTTACATATCACTCATGGCCTATATATATATGATTAGTATTAATGTTAAATATATTTTAATGGGGTTAATTGTTTTGTTGTCTGTAGTGGTATTAAAAGGTGATTATTATATTTGATTCATTAGTATTTAATTATTGTTATATATTGACCTTGATAGCGCTTGATATCTGATTGAAAAGAAAAATATTGCTGTTGCTCATCCCTAATTTGGTTAATGAACTGGAGTGGGGAATGGAAAACCTGGAGTGGAGCTAAAGTGTGATTACATCACTGAACATAGAGGTCAAATGAACAAATAAATGTGGATTTGTGATTACAGGGCGAAATTATGACTAAACCTGAGAGATAAAAAAGGAAGAGAGCTGGGATTGGCAGTGATGCAATAGGGGGCCTCTTTGGCCTTCATTCATGAGAGGCCGTTTCCCTCTTCTTAAACTAGTTTCCACCAATTACATCCATGTCACTGTGCGTCCTCAATTCCAAATGTAACCGAAGCCCGGGGCACTTCTGTCTGTCACCCCCTTATTCATCTCTGAATCTCTCTCTATGTGCCTACCCTGCTTCTTCCACTTCTCCTCCATTTCCCCTGCCTCTATCTTCTGAGTCGTGTAAACATACACACACAGATTCCACAATAACGCACAAAACCAACACTCATATACACTAGCTCTCATCTCTCTCTCTAGGACTCCAGGGTCTCCATTCATCTCTTCCCTCTTTCATTTATGATGGTTCTGCTGTTTGCCTGTCCTTTCCCCACCCTCCCCCTCCGTCTTTCCTCTACTGTAGACTAGGGTGACACTGCTATGGCTGATTGCTGAGATGGAGATAAGGACTGGCACTATTGATGGTTCCTTGCGTGACAGCAAAGACAGAGGTGCTCTATTATTAGTGAGGACAATAACAACAACAGCGGAAGCTTTAATTGAATCAGAAGTGCCCACGGCAATGCGACCTGATGACAGGGACTGAGAGATCAGACACGTACGAAACCGAATGCGGCTTTGAGGGGACAATATCTGACCTTTTGGGGCAATGGTGGAAGGACTCAGGAAAACAGGACATTTATAATTAGTCTGGCTTGTAAACATATAAAAAAAATGATTGGTGTGTCTGAGTGTGAAGGTGAAATGAAAATGGAGCGGGAGACAAAGTTGTTAGAATTGGTCTGTTTTGTAAGTGGGATTTGAGCAAAAGCAGACAACATTTGGGGTGAGGGAAATAGCAGAACGTGTTAAATCAAAAGACAGATGGGATGGAACGGATGTTTTATGATATCAACTGGGGCCAGTTTTAAGACAACTATAACTAACTGTACCTCGAACTGGTTGCACTGAGCTCTAAGCTATGTCATAGTTTTATTTATTTCTTCATTTTTCCATATCTATGTGCACAGAGCTTCTGAAACCTTCACTAGTTATCAGTGCATGTAAACAACATCTTATTGGGTCTTATTCAATATCCGTTTGTGTGGTGTAAGCACATAAGTGTGTAAAACCTTTTGGTTTGGGAATATTTTAACAGAAATCTTTATAATATTTCACACTATTGCTGTTTTTACTATATTTTAATCAAATAAATTCATCCTTGGTGAGCATAAAATACTTAAAAAAAAATTTTGCCTGGCAGTGTGTGTATATATCTATATCTACATATACTGTATATCTATATATATATAGATATAGATATACACATCTATCGATCGATAGATAGATAGATAGATAGATAGATAGATAGATTACTTCTGGTCTTCGAATCTGATTGTCTGAGAGATACATTTAATAAGTGGTTTGGCATAACATTGTATTCAATCATAAGTTTAGAAATTCACTGAGCAAAGTGAACAGAATGGGAACCTGTTTAACTGATACTCTTTTTTTTATAAATAAACTAAAATATGGGTGTAATAAAATATGAAATATAGCCTGCAAACTTCTGTTTGATTAGGGAATATCTATCGTAATAAAAACTGCATCATATTGCCAGAAATCAATGTGTGCACTGAGAAGATGAGAGAAAAAGAGGGAGGAAAGCAAGGTGTTGGTGAGACGACATAAAGTTTGAAAGTAAAAGCTTTATGGAAGAGTCAGACTATTACAAGGAAGATGGAGATGTTAACAGAGTTTGTGGAAGAGGTCAGTTGCTACAGAAAGAGGGACAGACTGTTGAATATGGATGAGAATGTGATAAAGCGTGTTGTTTAAGTGCCATTGAGAAAAAGAAGAAGAGGACTAGCCATTACTTTGGACTGGATACTGTTGGATGAAAGAATTATTTAAATGATGAAAAAAAAATCCAAGGCTTTTGGCAGGTTGGCACGTAGCATCTCTGTCGTTAAATTATTCACAACCATGTTATGGCGAGATGGCCTTCTCTCGCTCATTTTTATAACACCCATGTTCTCTGCTAAAATGCTTTTTTTATTAAAAGTTCCTCTTGCCTTGAGGAGAGAGAAGAAATGAAGTGCATGCAAAGGAGGAGTGGGAGAAAGGATGAGTGAGTTTATGGCTTATTTGCCACCGCAATGGTGAGTGTGTCTTAAGGCAATATCTGTTTGCGATCCGTACTTGCAGTGATGAATCTTGGGGATTGTAGTTTTGATGGATGAGTCCCATCATTTCTTTATCAGGGTCACAGTGAAGGCCACGACCATTTGTCCAAGTGCCGAACACCATTTACAGCCAGCACTTGAAGAATCTGCTTTTTCAACAAAAACACTTGTGCTTTATCCTTCACCCCTTCATCAGGCTCTTCAGACTTGGATCTTAATTTTTGTAGAAACCTGGGCAAAATATTAGAGAGCCTAAGTGAGCATGGGGATTAAAAGAAAATCTTTTCATGTTATTTCATCCAATCTTCAATCTTCAAAAACTGAGAAATAAGAAATGCAATTAAGTTAATAAAATGAGAGCATTTTATTCTTTGCCTTCCCTATGGTAAACATTCCAGTTTGGATCAATTAGCCACGCGTTAATGAGCAAAGAGGGGTCCGTCTCAATATCTTGCCATTGTTCGTTTGCATTTTTTAATTAATGGGTTTTGAAGTAAAAATCATAAAAGTTTTAATTGTTTTCTTGTTTTATATTTAGGAGGAAAAGATCAGAATGTTAATTATAAAAATGGCTTTAATGTGTGAGGGATTTAGAGTTTTAATTAAAGAAGAATTTATTAGGACTAGCATAACTGTTGGTTTACATGTGACACAATCGTCCTTTCCTTCCACTCACTTCCTCTTACCTCTCTTCATCTTTCTCCTTCCATTGGCCCTCCCCTCACTGTCGTTTCTGTCATGTTATGTTGTGTAGTGGATATAGGCATCGGATTAGTACGCGGGAGCTGAGGAACGGGAAGGGCGGAGGGTTCAGTCACTCAACGGGATTGCAGAGATTGAGTTAGTGAGGTTAGAAGCAGTGGAGTTTCACGAGACGTATAGCGTCGCCGTTGTCCTTTCTGCCTCCAGCACTCTCTCTGCCTGCACCTCCTGTGGTCCCCCCCCTCCCCGTCATTTCCTTCGTAGATCTCTGTCTTTCCTCCTCCTCACTTTTACTTCTTCTCAGCCAAAAATTTAAATTCTGTCATCATTTATGCACTCTCGTGAATGTAGAAACCTGGATGACTCAAAAGAGTAATTTACAGCTGGGTGAAAGAGAGGAAAAAAAAAAGGATGTCAAGCTACTCTTTACCATACAGGCAAGATTTTCAAGTTTTTCTTAATAAAGTCTGTTCCTTACACAAAACTACTTTCATAATGCTTTCATGATGACTGACAACCCTGAATATATAAACACATATATAATATATAAGGTAAATATATATGTTTAAAGCTTAATGCATTTATTTAAATTTTTATAAAATGTTTCTTTTTCTTTTACCGAGTATTACACCCCCCCCCCCCCCACACACACACACATATATCTATATATATATATATATATATTAGCTCAACACATGTATTCATTCATTTTTTACTAATTTCTCATTAGATACAAATAAATTCTCCCTCTTTTTAACTTCTGCCTCACTGCCTCTCTTTCTATCCCCTTGTTTTCTTCCGGAGAAGCTTTTTGTAACTGTGGTAAATTAGGCTGAAGTGATTAGCTCATTTTGATTACAGTGCTTTGCTTATTTTGTTGGCAGATGCCCTTAGCCATGGAGACATTTTGTAGGTTACATCTTTACACGTGCCCTGCTTGCACAGCTGGGGATTTCACCAGAGAAATTCAGGTTAATTGCTCAGATTACAGATCTGAATCTCCAGCATGAGCCTAATACTGGCTTCTCTACTTACACCAGCCAGAAAGGTTTTTTTTTGCATTTGCAATTAGTTTCTGTTATCTTATTTGCGTTGAGTTTTTCTTCTTTTTTTTTTTCTCGTTTATATATTTTTTCACCTTGTTTCAAACCTAATGAGCTGAAAACTGCTGTTTTATCTTCTGTGTGATTAATTATGTCTTATAGTTATATTCTTAATGCTAATAGGGGTCATTTATAATGACCTCAGAGTCTAATGCTGTGGATTATATAAAAGCAGACAGGGGCTAGTTGTCACACTTTTGTTTTATTACTTTTATTTGTTTTATTCTGGAGATAAGTAATTTTTGTGCACAAACCTTAAAGTCTGGACCTCAAAATAGCTTTTGAACATATCTACGGTTTTTAAAATATGCAGTTCATTCGACACACATTGACCTTTTGTGACAACGTGCCCTAATAGAGAAACATACACTATATTTGTCACAATGGAACCTGCCATTAAACAGGCTTTTCAGCTAAATTTAAACACTAAAATGGTTATTAAACCTAAAATAATTAATGGAACTGCAAAGATTTAAAGGACCCAACACATACCCCAAAAGCTGTAGCAAAAATAAAATGGTACTGAAATTTTAGTTGAGAGGATAAAATTGACAAAAATTGTTCTCATTGAATTGGGATTTGAACTACGTGTTTGAAACCAACCTGCAAGACCATTGCCATATAAAACATGTATTTGTATAATTAAATATTCGTCTCAAAACCTTCTAGTTACTAAGGTATTGTCTCTGTGACAACTGGCCCCGGTCTCCAGTACTCACTACAGGCCCTAAACAATCTGCTAGGGCCCCTCACAATCCATAATGTAAACCACTCACAGTTTTAGTTACACTCTCAGTAGCATTTAAAGTGGCAGTTCGGCTCCTTCACCCCGTGCGCGTCCTTACAGCTCCGCTCTGACAAGTAATTGGGGAGCAGATTCTCTACTCGCACGAATCCCGATGCAATACGGTGCAATATCTTTCTCATATTATTTTATTCCCGCCACATCTTTATTTTACGGCGGGAACAGAAGGTTGTGTGTCTGTACAAGCAGCATGGGGGAGCTTGAGAAGAGAAATTGCTCCGAATTGTAGTTCGTAGCTGCTGTTTTTCTTCGATTTCTTGGGTGATGGGAAGCGAGTTGTGTTTAATCACCAGACAGCTGAGAATGGAAGGATCGTGTGAGCGCCAAGGTAAATGAGGCGGCCTCACGTTTTTCTCTCTCTTTCTTCTGCTAATGCTCTCTGTTTTCTTTGGAATGACAGGGAAAAGGGGGGATTACGTCTTATCAGCTGCCAGTCTCATCTCATCTCTCTATCTTTTTTTTTTTTTTTTTACTTCACTTCGTCGCTTGCCACGTGCTTGCTCTCCTTATCTGTTTATCCTTAAACCTCTAATCTTCATCTTCTTTCTCCTGCTCGTCACATTAATGTATTTTCTTGCTCCAATCTTGATTTCTTTTTATTTTGTTCTCTCTCTTACTTCCTCTCGGACTTTCTCCCGCACTGTTCTATAAATCTCTTGGCTCCCATCTCGCTTTGGCTTTCTCTATCTTTTTTTCTGTCTGTTTCCATCTGTGTACCTGCCGCTGAGCACATTGTGTATTCATTCAGCATAGGCATTTGTAAAAGAAATGTCTGCGTACATCAAAGTCGCTGTCTGTCGCCTCTGTACCTTCAACCCAGCCCACAATGGTAAACTCAACAAAAATGTACAGAGAGAAGAAAGTGCAGTGATATGATAGCTTTCCTGGGATATAGGCCAGGTATGTTATTTATTGAAGTCCCTTTAGTGGGATTGTGCGGATTGGATCATTTGCAAAAAGGATGTGGAGCTTTTGAGTTTTTGTCAGCATTTGGGTTCTTGTCAAAATCGGGTTGTCGTTCCTTTGTAGAAACATTGACATTTTTCAGATTTCCAATTAAAGAGAGAGCAGCTTCTGCCTGGTTTTGTTTCAAAAGTTTTGTCATTTTTCATTATTTGCAATTCTGTGTAATTCGTGGCAATTCTGGTGTAATTTGTAAAGTTTTGCAAGTATTGTGCAAGACGGTGTTCTGGAAGCAACTTCAAACTTCACTGTAACTTCAACTACTCTAAAGAGGGCAGTTTATTTTAAAAGATATTATATTCATACAACGATGGTTTTATGTGTCTCAAGTTACAATAAATACATCTTCCAATATATATATATATTATATTATAGATATATAGATTATATAAATATGTTACACACCAGTGATTAAACCTAAAATTTCTGCGTCATAAAAGATTAAAAGTTCTCCAGTAAAGTTGTGACCATGTAAGGTCCACACAATTGGCCCAATGAAGGTATCCAATGGTGGCTGAAGTTTTCCTGTGTGTTCGGTCTTTTCGGTGTGCAAAGTAATTTAATTTAATTTCAGTATTAATCTGACTCCATTTTATTATGACCTCAAATTTAGGTTGTCATACAAAATTGGCTCCGTGTCCCTTGTATTTCCTATTTAGTATACAATTTATCTATATTCTGTCCACTTGATTATTCTAGTTAACCCTTTACCTTTACATTTATTCGGTGCGTTTCATTAGGACGTCTCTCATTTGCTCAGAGTGTCTCACGTTGGCTGATTTATGCAGACCTCATGATCACAAACTCGCCAGTCTGATCATTAGCCAGAGGTTATGACTAATACTATTTAATAGGTTGCCCATGCTTACCATTTTTAAATAGTAGTTTTGTTTAGCCCCCTACAGTCACCTATGTACAACTTAGTTAAAGCTCAAACGATGATCAGAGGTTATGCTAGTACTATTTATCTAGCCCCCGGTAGTTAAAATAATTACGTACAACTTGAATAAGGCAGATTGACAGGATTAGATTAACATACTCCTTCAAAACTTTTGTGTAGAGGTAAGGACAAAAAGAGGTAGAGTAAGAGAAAAAGTAAAGAAAGTCTGAATGCAATATGCACGTTTCAAGGAGAGAAAGATCTCTGATCTGAGTGAGAACCTGAAAAGGTGGAGACATAGCCGAGACCAAAGGAATAAAGGTACGAAAAAAGTACAAATGAGGGAGAGTAAAGTTAGATGGCAAGAGAGAGAGAAGTACAGAGCTGGATGGAGGGGAAAGGAAGGATGTGAGAGATTGATGAGAGAGAGTGAGAAACTAATTCTCACTTCACTCTCGGCTGGAAGATTAAGGAAGATTAGAGAGATAGAGCGAGGGCGGGAGAGATGAAGTGATAACTTTTACTGCGTGCCATAGAGAGATCTTTGAATGGCTAATACCCCGAGAGAGGGAGAGATGGAATATACGGGTGATAAAGAGATGGAGGGATGGATCTAGAGAAGTAGAGAAAAGCTGACTCCAAAGACTCTTAATGGCAGCGCTGTACTAAAAAGAAGCCATACCCTACTCGCTATTATGCCCTTATTGATATGCGCATGGAGAAAGAGGGGCCTAAACAAAGCTCTCATGTCGCCCCTCCAAAAGCTATAGCTGTAAGCCTGCAGAATACCTGTCCAAGCGGGCGAGAGCACACACATTAAAATTAAAGGGGGGGGGGGCATCAAAAGGAACCACAGAGTCAATCCATTATGCAGGATTATCAGGTAAGCTTCTCCGCAATAATGGATGTGGCTTTATAAACAAGAAAAAGAGAAGAAAGGCTAAACAAAGCACAGGGATTTAATGAAAATAGGACGTGATATCTGTGCTCCCAAGGTGGGGAATCTCCTCATCAAAGAGCGCTTAGTTGTGCAGAACGGGGTATGTATCCCGCCACGTGACTGCTAGACGCTCTATATCTCTTATCAGCCACTGCCCTTTGTTCTTAAGAACGACCTTGAGTGGTCAGAAATAGTCGCTCTAGGGTGGGAGGAAATGAGAAAAAGATGATGAGGAGGACACTGTCTGGACGTCTACGGCAGAGTTACTACCTCTCGCTGAGGCTGAGCCAGACGAAGCAAAGATGACTCCTGGAAAACAACCCTGAAATACAACAGAGCACAAAGCGGCGTTAACTAAGGCCGCTGTGGTATCGCTAAACCCCAAAGCTGAATTACAGTTGCAGAGGGTTGTGGGAAAATATATCAGGGTAACTTGCGCAGCAGAGCTCGACATAAAAATTAATCTATCCTCCACAAAACTCCATACAAGCGCTACCTGGCTCCCATATAGGCCTTTAAATCTCTATCAAAATAACTCAATAAAAACACTACGTTAACCAAAGAAACAGAACGGCACTTTATTGAGCCCTTATTGATACTGTGCAACATCAAGCAAATGCTCGACCCTAAAAAAAAAAGAACAAGTTGAACAAGTGCACAGCGTATTATATCTGTCCCCAAATAAAACTACTAAAGATGTAAAAGCATCCAAATAAAACCAGCAGGCTATTAGAGTGACTCATAACATAGTTCACCGCAAAGTACATCAGCAATAACACACAGCCCGCCCAAACCTACCCCGAGGCTCAATATACGTAAATTAATACATCAAAATATAGCGACAACGAGCAAGCCAGATCATTCCACGAATTTACGTCCGTGCAAACAAATCAAAAGAGCTTTTATCTTCAAAAGAGCTTTTACTTGAATGTGGGATTGTTGATTGTATGTGCTGTTTTATTAATCAAAAATCTTTTTTCTAGGTTTTTTCCTATTATGTTTCTTTCTGTGCTTCTCTGTGTCCTCATGTCCCTTTGGATAAAATAATGCTCATGGAGTTGAATCTGGTTGATTAAAGCTGGTGTTTTCATGGCAAAAAAAAATCTGTATTTTTGTCTACATCTTTAAAACAAAATCAGTTTACTTGAGAAGTGAAATTGCATAAGATAAAGACTTAATTTTTTGGCAAAAACCATTTAATACTGTTGAATTATTAATCTTTTTCTTACACTGTTTGACAATTGTTTGCATAAATCAGTAAGGTTAATGCTTAGGGCAAGAAAAAATGTTTGCGAAAAGATCATATTTTCTGAAAACAAGTCTTACCTCACACAGTTTTGCTTCTCAAGTACACTAAATTAGTCTAGTTTTAAGGATGTTCAGATAAAACAAGACAAAAATACTGATTAAGATAATGATTTTTTTTGTTGCCTAACAGGAGAAGAATATACCTTCCGAAAATGACCCATATACAGAAAATAACAAAACAGGAAATGCGTTTGAGATTGGGGCAAAGTCATTAGAATGACAAAATAATTGTCAACAGCTTGCTAAATCGCAAGAGGACCAGAAAGAATGAAAGTCACCCGAACAGGGAGATATATGCTAACGACGCTGGGTGTGCTGTGACTCCAACTAGGGGGATTAAAAAGCGGAAGCAGATGAGTTTTACAGTCCTGCACGCTGCCGCGGTCCTTTGCTGCACTGTGTACCTAGTGTTTTGTGGAGTACAGAGAGTGCCACTGTAGAAATCGTGCATTTATGAATATAACAATCCTAGCGTCATTTCGCTTGTCATATATCACCGCATAGCTTGTGTAAGCTTTTGTGTAGGTACAAAGGCCCATGTACATCAGCAACCACCAGCATGACACATCATGAAGCTGCACTTTCCCTTTTAACGAGTCAAGTTCACGCTGTTATTGAGCATATTACTCTAAAATTCCACATCTTGCATAACTTGACAGTTGAATGGAAGCTTTTAAAAGAACTAAAGAGGCGTTTCGGCTCAGACTTTTAGCTTGAACATCTGATGTGAAGACAGCACTGCAGATATTCAGAAGTTTGCACTCTACTGTAGCTGACACTGCAGGATTGTCAACACGCAAGTATGCTAACATTCAATTTCAGAGAGCGTTAGTGCTACCCTAGAGGTCTGGGTGAGACTGATTTTGCCTTCCCGCTCCTGCGAGTTTCATTCCACACCCACCCGCTCACAATTCAGTGTCCATCCATTCTGGACCTATAATGGTTTTCTTCCCACCTTCCCGCTCATGCACTGTTTATGTTTTGTTCCCATAAAGTTACATTTAAAAAAAAAAAAATATATAACCCCCCACACACACAAACATATCACAATCATAAACACAAAATTGCTCCCTCTAAGGTTTACATTTCCATAGCAAATATGGTAGGTAAACACAGAAGTCGGAAATTTAATAAAAGCAATATTCCTAGAAAATTATTCTATTTGAACAGCCATTTGTAAATCATATGTTGTTTACTAAAGATTTTGACACAAAGCACTCTTTTGGAAGACCGGTATTGTTATTGTTAACTAAAAATAACCTATTAAAAAATGTAGTTTCGCTATTTGAAATAAAGCTGAAATCAGATAAAATTAACAATATTAGTTGAGAAACTTGCACTTAAAAAACGTAAACAAAAAAGTCGTGTTAAACGATTAGAGAAGTTGTTTTTACAAGTAAATAAAATAAAATAACAAGTAAATTAAATAATATAACTTAAAGTAAACTAAAACTAAAATTGAAATAAAAAAATGAAAGCTAAATCAAAATCTTAAAAAAAAATAAAACTGACAAAAAGGAACGCAAGCATTCAAAATATTGCAGAATTGTAAAAAGTAATATAATAGTATGTAAATAATAGTAAAATAACACTGTAATAGTGTATAAATAATACTAAAATAACAGAAGTAAAATACTTCTGTGAACACTTGCCATGATCATTTGCGTGAAGAAACACTGAATCATTTTTTGCTCCGATTAAATGTGAGTTCAAATTTGATTTGTTTGGACGTCCAACACTACATAGCTGAGAAACTGTTTTTCATATGCATTACTAAAAAAAAAGTAACTTTCTGCTTTTTCAACTCAGACAGCCGCTCCAGCAACAAGTCGAACAACAAAAATATAATCTCCAAATCCACAACAGGAGCTGGGGGTTTGTGGGCCAAGGTGGGTTTGGCAATTAGGGCTTGGCGATTTTGCAAAAAAATTTAAATCTCGATTTTTCCAGAATGTTTAATCGATTCTCGATTTTTTTTAACTAGTCAACTTGAAAATGTAACTACAACATGATTCAAGTTACTTTTTCTTTATTAACCCTCTAGTTAAAGAAAATTCTATTCCAAGTGCAGCACACATGAAGTTTTCAACATGGTGTAAATGTTAAACAAATGACTTGTTAAATATCTTTGCAGAAAAGATGCAAAAACTACAACTACATATTGTACAAACTTGTCTTATACAGCGGGGCAAAAAAGTATTTAGTCAGCCACCAATTGTGCAAGTTCTCCCACTAAAAAGATGAGAGAGGCCTGTATACTTTTCATCATAGTATACCTCAACTATGAGAGACAAAAAAAATCCAGAAAATCACATTGTAGGAATTTTTATAAAGAATATATTGGTAAATTCCTTGGTAAAATAAGTATTTGTAACCTACAAACAAGCAAGATTTCTGGATCTCACAGACCTGTAACTTCTTCTTTAAAAGGCTCCTCTGTCCTCCACTCGTTACCTGTATTAATGGCATCTGTTTGAACTCGTTATCAGTATAAAAGACATCTGTCCAAAACCTCAAACAGTCACACTCCCAACTCCACCATGGCCAAGACCAAAAAGCTGTCAAAGAACACCAGAAACAAAACTGTAGACCTGCACCAGGCTGGGAAGACTGAATCTGCAATAGGTACGCAGCTTGGTGTGAAGAAATCAACTGACTGTGGGAGCAATTATTAGAAAATGGAAGACATACAAGACCACTGATAATCTCCCTCGATCTGGGGCTCCATGCAAGATCTCACCCCGTGGGGTCAAAATGATCACAAGAACTGTGAGCAAAAATCCCAGAACCACACGGGGGGACCTAGTGAATGACCTGCAGAGAGCTGGGACCAAAGTACAAAGGCTACCATCAGTAACACACTGCGCCGCCAGGGACTCAATCCTGCAGTGCCAGACGTGTCCCCATGCTTAAGCCAGTACATGTCCAGGCCAATCTGAAGTTTGCTAGAGAGCATTTGAATGATCCAGAAGAAGATTGGGAGAATGTCATATGGTCAGAACTTTTTGGTAAAAACTCAACTTATCGCGTTTGGAGGAGAAAGAATGCTGAGTTGCATCAAAGAACACCATACCTACTGTGAAGCATGGGGGGGTGGAAACATCATGCTTTGGGGCAGTTTTTCTGCAAAGGGACCAGGACGAATGATCCGTGTAAACGAAAGAATGAATGGGGCCACGTATCGTGAGATTTTGAGTGAAAACCTTCTTCCATCAGCAAGGGCATTGAAGATGAAACGTGGCTGGGTCTTTCAGCATGACAATGATCCCAAACACACCACCCAGGCAACGAAGGAGTGGCTTCGTAAGAAGCATTTCAAGGTCCTGGAGTGGCCTGGCCAGTCTCCAGATCTCAACCCCATAAAAAATCTTTGGAGGGAGCTGAAAATCCGTGTTGCCCAGCGACAGCCCCAAAAAAATTACTGCTCTAGAGGAGATCTGCATGAGGAATGGGCCAAAATACCAGCAACAGTGTGTGAAAAACCTTGTGAAGACTTACAGAAAACGTTTGACCTCGTCATTGCCAACAAAGGGTATATAACAAAGTATTGAGATGAAATTTTGTTATTGACCAAATACTTATTTTCCACCATAATTTGCAAATAAATTCTTTAAAAATCCTACAAAATGTGAGTTTCTGGATTTTTTTTTCTCATTTTGTCTCTAATAGTTGAGGTATAACTATGATGAAAATTACAGGCCTCTCTCATCTTTTAAGTGGCAGAACTTGCACAATTGGTGGCTGACTAAATACTTTTTTCCCCACTGTACATATATGTGTCAGAGAAATAATACGAGGAAATTCTTTAGAAAAATCTCCAAAAAGTAAAGGTATAACACCAGTAGACTTTATTAACTATAAATGTTCTGTAAAGCAATGAACAGCAGCTTTCAGCCTGATGTCACCATGATGCAAATATGAAATATCAGACATACAGTAGTAGTTCTTGACATGGATGTGTTTGACTGTTGCGCTCACGTCTCTTGCAGCGTCTATTGCATGAAACGCCATTCTAAAAACACTGCGCTAAAGTTAAAATAAGTTCACTCCCATCGTCTTGCATGTTTACCTATTTCACTGCCTGCGTCACATCTTTGTCAAAACAAAAGCGCATTCTGTGTGAATGACGCCTAGTGCTAAATGTATGGTCCTTCACAGAGCGCGTCACACGTGAGCGGTTAATCACATGCGCCGACATGCGGTTGGTTGGATCATTCTTTTCTCTTTACTGTTATCACCGTCATATTGTCAAAGTGTCTAATTCTAACATTTGGTAATATTTCTATTCAAAAAATTTAATCGTGGCAAAACAATAAATTCGAATTAATCAATAAAATCGGGAAAATCGCCCAGCCCTAGTTGGCAATATAGTCACAGAAGTGCCTAAGGTGTCTCACAAAACCCAAAAACAAACTTAAAGTCTTATATATTTTTAACACCCCACAACACTAGCATTCAGCTAGCACTGCTGTGAGCTTGTTAGCTTGAGCTTCTTGTATCTACAGCCATAGTGAATCCCTATAAAGCCTAGAATAAGCAAAGTATAGCTCTAATTCTATAAAACCCTTCACAAGGAAATTGTGATATTACAAACCCAATTCCAAAAAGTTGGGACACTGTACAAATTAAAAAAGGAATGGAATAATTTACAAAACTCATAAACTTATATTTTATTCACAAAAGAATATAAATAACATATCAAATGTTGAAAGTGAGACATTTTGAAATGTCATGCCAAATATTGGCTCATTTTGGATTTCATGAGAGCTACACATTCCAAAAAAGTTGGGACAGGTAGCAATAAGAGGCCGGAAAAGTTAAATGTACATATAAAGAACAGCTAGAGGACCAATTTGCAACTTATTATGTCAATTGGCAACATGATTGGGTATAAAAAAGAGCCTCTCAGAGTGGCAGTGGCTCTCAGAAGTCAAGATGGGCAGAGGATCACAAATTCCCCCAATGCTGCGGCGAAAAAAAAAGTGGAGCAATATCAGAAAGGAGTTTATCAGAGAAAAATTGCAAAGAGTTTGAAATTATCATCATCTACAGTGCATAATATAATCCAAAGATTCAGAGAATCTGGAACAATCTCTGTGCGTAAGGGTCAAGGCCGGAAAACCATACTAGATGCCCGTGATCTTCGGGCCCTTAGACGGCACTGCATCAAATACAGGAATGCTACTGTAATGGAAAACACAACATGGGCTCAGGAATACTTCCAAAAAACATTGTCGGTGAACACAATCAACCGTGCCATTCGCCGTTGCCGGCTAAACTCTATAGGTCAAAAAAGAAGCCATATCTAAAAATGATCCAGAAGCGCAGGCGTTTTCTCTGGGCCAAGGCTCATTTAAATGGACTGTGGCAAAGTGGAAAACTGTTCTGTGGTCAAATGAATCAAAATTTGAAGTTCTTTTTTGAAAACTGGGACACCATGTCATCCGGACAAAAGAGGACAAGGACAACCCAAGTTGTTACTAGCGCTCAGTTCAGAAGCCTGCATCTCTTATGGTATGGGGTTGCATGAGTGCGTGAGGCATGGGCAGCTTACACATCTGGAAAAACACCATCAATGCTGAAAGGTATATCCAAATTCTAGAACAACATATACTCCCATCCAGACGTCGTCTCTTTCAGGGAAGACCTTGCATTTTCCAACATGACAATGCCAGACCACATACTGCATCAATTACAACATCATGGCTGCGTAGAAGGATCCGGGTACTGAAATGGCCAGCCTGCAGTCCAGATCTTCACCCATAGAAAACATTTGGCGCAACATAAAGAGGAAGATGCGACAAAGAAGACCTAAGACAGTTGAGCAACTAGAAGCCTGTATTAGACAAGAATGGGACAACATTCCTATTCCTAAACTTGAGCAACTTGTCTCCTCAGTCCCCAGACGTTTGCAGACTGTTATAAAAATAAGAGGGGATGCCACACAGTGGTAAACACGGCCTTGTCCCAACTTTTTTGAGATGTGTTGATGCCATGAAATTTAAAATCAACTTATTTTTCCCTTAAAATTATAAATTTTCTCAGTTTAAACATTTTATATGTCATCTATGTTGTATTCTGAATAAAATATTGAAATTTGAAACTTCCACATCATTGCATTCTGTTTTTATTCACAATTTGTACAGTGCCCCAACTTTTTTGGAATCGGGTTTGTAGTAAGAAAGTGTGTGATTCGGATGTATTTGGTTTTCACGTAAGATGTCAGTTCTGAGCGTTGATAGCAGGGCTATTTAACAGACGGCTTGGACAAAGCCAATCGATCTGTGTTTGCTGAAGAAGTTCACTTTATCGTCATTCAGCTAGAGGATGTGCCCTGTGGAGCTACTGTACTGCTGCTTTTTTGCTCTTTTCATAACGTTTCAGAGACTAGATTGTAACTATAGGCAACAATGGAAGTGTTTGTTGTTGTATGAACGAATTTGAGCAGTTTTTAGAAAGGCTTGAGGTTAAAGATCTTGGCTGCTAATCACAAATCTGTAGGTTCAGAGCTCGCAAGGATTGATCAATGGATCGCGCCCTTAAGCAATACACTTTACCCCAAGTTACGCCACAGGAGCCCTTCCTTAATAAGCGTATTGTAAATTGCTCTGGATGAAACTATCAGCTTAATGACAAACGAGTAGTAATTAGTAAAATTAGCTATTAAGGGTCATTATTCTCTTTCAGGCTTTATGACAAAGGCATTGTCTTTTTCTTATGGATTGTAATGTTTGAAATGTTAACATTTCTTCATTACAGCCTTTCATATTTAAATTGGTTTGTCAATTTAACATCAGTGAGAATAATAAATAAAATAATAAATAACACCAGTGCAATTACAATTACATTTTAAGTGCCATATTCGTGTTTTTGCAAGTAGCCTATGCTACTATAAGTGAGCAACATATACAAAGACCGTTCAAAGTTTAAAAGATCCCTAAAAACATATTAAACAAGCCTCAACTGGTTTGATAGTCTTAACTGGTCTCCAACCTGGTCAGAATATAGGATGGTTTTTGAGGGGTTTTGGTAATTTTTCAGCTGGTCAGGCTGGGAGTCCAGCTAGACTAATGGAAGACCAGATGAAACTAAGCCATTTTAAACTGGTTTAAGCTGTGTTTTTCTTCTTCTAAAGTCATTTTTCATCTATTCCAACACATTCTTATGGTAATTCATACCTATTGTATGTTTTGAGGAATTGGTGGTTAATTAATATGAATTCGTACAATCTCCTTCATACATTTCGCAGTAATATGAAGTCTTTGAATTGTCTTCATTTGGGGGCTTTTCTCAGTTAATGTTCATTTCTTAATTAACCAGCATATCATGTAAATAATTCAATTAAAATGTACTCAACTGACATCATCTTGACATATTTGCCTTATTAACTTTGTGTAAACATGTAGTGAATCCACACAAACACATATATAGAGCTTTTGCTGAGTGGAGAGAGGCAAAGATTGCAAAGGCCATTCAGTAAAATTTCAGGTGCTGTTCTGAAGGGATCAGGTAGCTTTTTGATGTCAAGAGCCACTGAGGCAGAAGAAGAAGAAAGACTCTTGATGGGCATCAGGTGTAATTTCAGCAAATGTTTCCGCACTTTCTGACTCACCAATAAATCTTCTTTGGCAACGCTCTGTCTGTGAAACACTGGCATACATGTGTTGCTAAACTGATGACTGAGCAGAAGTCATCATTATGAGATCTAACTAGACAACTTGAAAGTCCATTTTCCAGTGTATAGTACAGAGTAAAAATAAAATTGTAACCCTCCTTACCATCTTTCACAAACGGTTAGAATCATTAAATCATAAGACAAACACAGAGGTGAATGGAAACAGATTTCAGTGAGTAAATAAAGCAATTATTTGCCGGTTTACTGGAACTGCAACATAATACTTGGTTAAATCTCAATGTTAGTGATGATAAATTGAAATCCCCCCCCCCCCCCCCCCCCCCGTGGACATACAAATGGTTATTAAAGCAGATGTTGTGGCTCACACATCTTCTAACAGCTTTTTCATAACGGTTTACTTTTGGAGATGTTAACGGATATGAAAGTATTGCACTTATTGGAAGACGATATTTTAATTTGTTGTTTTTTGCTAAGAAGAAAATAAATTTACGGGGTTTTGGGACTTTAGCGCATTTATTAAGTGAGAGTTTTGAGGTTTATGGAAGTGAGATGGGGCTCATTGCATGATGACACTTTTATAATAAAAACTTTTTTTTTTGCCCTGTTAATTAGCATATTCGATTTTTGAAGGATCATGTTACACTGGAGTAATAGCTGCTGAAAATTCATGAATCACGTGAAATAAATTAAATTTTAAAATATATTAAAATAAAAAAACTAATTTCACAATATTTTAATTAGTATTTCCACATTAATTTATTTCGAAACTTGTGATCAAGTTTAGGGGGTGCATATGTCTTGCCATCGGCAAAAGGTTAATTTTAGACTGCAAACACGTCAAATACCAAAAGGTTTCTTATCTTATCTCTTGCTGTTTGCTAACCCCATTGCATCTCTTGTAGCCATTTATGAATTATTAAAAGCTCAGTAATGTGTGTGAATACTGATTATGTTATTAATGAGGTGCTTATGACAGTAGGGTCAGAGGGAGGCCATGTTCACCATTTTCCCACTGTACTTTTAGCGTCCAAGAACCATCAGCCATAATCAGATTTCCGATGGCAAGATTTCTCCAGTTGGCTTGTGGTGTGGGAGGCAGATTCATTGTCTCTTATAGGCTGTTTTGTAACAGAGGGCTCGGAGATTGTTTATCTCTCTTGCTCTTTTCCCGTTTCATCTGCCGATTGCTGAGTTTTCATTTCCTCTCCTCCACTCGCCCCGGCGGAAGCGCTCTCAACGTGCCAAAGCCCTGCGTGGTTTTAAGCCCCTTTTTGTCTTTTGTGTTAAAATGATCCTTTTATATTAATCCTCCAGACGGGAACCACCCTGAAGTTGACTTATCCTTGGCACTTATCGGAACGTGAAAACCATCTGATTATGCTCCCTCTGTCCTTTTCAGTCTACGATCGTGTTTATTTTCACCCCTTCCAGCTTGTTTCTTGAGTGTCCCGAGAGAGGCAGCATTTTAAAAAACACCGGCCCCCCGTTGACACCCCATGCTGGCGTAGTCACGGCATACTGATCAGCAGTTTATTAATTTCACCTCAGGTAAAATACAATTGTAGGACGATAGATTTGATCCATTTAGATGTAGATACATCCCCCTTTTGCAAATAGAATGCCACATGCATTATCCCTCTGCGCTTTGGCAGTTTCCCCCCGTTGCTGTGGCTCTCAGATCTCTTGTTTCACACTCAAGCTTTTGTGAGGGAGGGAAGACTGACTCTCTTAAAGTCATTTTGTACTTCTGTGCCACTGAAGGTCTCGCAGCAGGGAGCACCTGCAGTCACACTCCGCACAGCATTAGTTTGCCTATATTTGTAGGCGGAGCTTTGATTTTTTTTCAACAGGGGCAATAAAGAGACAAATGCTAGGCTTTTTCTTTCCTTTTTCCCTTTTGGTCCAGAATGTTGTTCCCTGGAGCACTACAGCAAGAGAGGCAAAAAAACATAACAAAGCTAGCTTTATTTATTTCCACAGCCATGTGTGGGATAATGTTTCCTAGACTGCAAGTGCGCTTCTGATCTGAGATCAACTGCGGAATGTGTATTATGAAGAGTAAGTGATTTTTTGAGAAAATTATAGTAGCTCTGTTCCAAAACCTAGATAGCTGCCTTACTGCCTACATACTAACTGAAATACAACTTCAGACGTGACTGATTTGGAACACTTTATATAGGCAGCAACTCAACTGGGCATCATCCAAACAGCACTCAGTCTGCTATAATAAACATGCATTGAACACATCATTTTCTGATTAAAATGTAGTTTAGTCTGGGTTTAAAAATGTTTTTCTGTTTTATATATGTTTCTAATGATGTAATTATTAAAATAATTTCTAAGAGTAATGCACAGTATATCGGTACTAGACCAGTTACTGGCCAATATTAGAATTTTAGATTATTAATTAATTACAATTTTTATTGGTTAGTGATTAGACAGTTTTTAATGATGAGACATTTTTATGCATTATTTCGATTGTTAAAATTCAGAATCTTGGCCACACTAAGCTTACTAAGTTAATCTTTTAAAACACTAATAATTTAATAACACTGTACTCTGTTAAAAAATCTCAAAATGAATACCATTTTTTCACACTGTCATAATGATCAGTTGCTATTTCAAGTACTTTTAGTTTTTATGATTTTATTTTATTTTTTTAGTCCAACATCTTTATTCATATTTACTAAATTATTTATTATATTATTATTATTTTTTTTTACTCGTTTATTTTTTTTCACTGAACTTATCATAGTGCATACTGGGATTGTCTTACTTGAGAAAGATACATTTGATGCTGCTTAAAATTCGGTCATAGCAAGATCTTTTAGGGAGCAGTGTAATTAAGTTGCCTAGTTTTTGGAACAGCCTTGACGTTGAACGCGTGCTTATGATGTCTTACACGCCCAAAGCGCACTAGGCTTTGGAATGGAGCGTTTATGTAGCACATTGTCTGCATGAATATATTTCTGGCTTTCTGATTGAGAACAGTGTTTTGTGGGTAGGTGTTATATCTGTAAGAGTGAGAAATAGATGGCGAGTAAGGAGTACGGAGGAGAATCGTAATTAAAATTTTCAGTCTCGTTAAGTTGGAGACAGCCTTCACTGCACCATGGTTTCCGGCGATCGATGGGAAAGATCTGCCTCCAATACTAACGAACCAAGAGATTTCGAAGCCCTGGGGAGAAGGAAAATTAATTACAAATATTTATGGCCCCAATTAATCAGTTCAGTGAGATACTCTGATTGTCCGTGGGGTGTATGGATGCATGTCGCATGAAGCGAAAGGCAAGCCTGAAAAAGATCTGATGCTGTCTCTTTCTGCTGTTCAACACACACACACACACACTCCAGTTTAAGGAGCGACTGCTCCCGACAGCTTCAGCCATACACTTTTACCCTACATTGATTCCCTTAACAGCGTCAGAGAGACCAGATAGTGACAGGGGCATTGTGCTCAGTCTCTCACTCGCATATGCTGTTCATGTTGAGCAAGGGTACACTCCCACCACAGATGTGACAATGTCGATACGCTGGTTTACTCTATGCTCTCAGCTGTTACCCTGGTGCCCATGACAATAGAGCAGTCCAGCCACCTGTATTTTATGCCCCTCGCATGAACCATTATTAGATGTGCATAAGCATAGGGATCATTACATGTCCCTATAACTATTTAATTCAGTGGAAGCATAGTTGTTCCAAGGATAACAGCAATTTTGTCATATAATTACACTTAATGCCAATTGATGCTTATTGTTTCTATATTATATTATACAATATTTACCTGTCCACTTTCTGTAAATATGGTTTGGTGTTGCAGTTTGTCTGTTGTAGTAAAACAGTACTTTAAGCATGAATGGCTCTAATGGAAATTTTTATTATGAAATTTATATACAGGTCAGGGGGCATGATTAATTGCATACTATTTTTGTCTCACATTACTTTCTTTATGATTAATCACACTAACATAATGAATTAACTGGAAAGCACTAAAATAAATGTGTTCCTGCGTCAGGTATGGAATATAAATATTTTGTTAAAACAGTAGGGCAGATCAGAACCCTAAATCCTTGTATGCAAATGAAAATGCTACCATGGTTTTCATATAAAATATATACCACAAGTTCTTTTAAGCACTTGAATTGGTTGACAAGAATGATCGCTATTTCAAATCACTGTGTGAATTTAGCTTTATGTTGAATTGCCACTCACCATGCTATTGAATTGTTGTTTAAATTATTTAGTTTATAAGCAAAGTATTATAATACTTTACATTTCGGTTTTGAACTGAAGAAATACTCTAATTAAGCATATTCTTATGGTGCATTCAAGTCCTCCAGGGACGTCTGCAAATACAGAGGTGTGTTCAAATAACTTTGGTCGAAACAAGATGGCGATTTACCTTTTCAGCATAAAATTCAACAAGGTTTTCTAGAATTCCTACTTGTACTTAGGACTTTGTGATGGCATTCATGCATGTTCAACAAGTAGAAATGATTTTTCCGACATCTCCATGACCTCACAACCAGCATTTCTTCTTGTTTAGGTCCCATCCACTTTTAATGCAAAGTGTGATTAATGTTTAGCACAACTATTAGTTTGCTGACTTTGCTTACTTTACTGCTTAATTCTTCTTCATTCTTCATGTTGGCAACAGCTTTATTGATTTCTGCCGTAGAAAGGGATCTTTGTAGCTTTTTGTAGCCTTAAGAAATTCCTCTTTTTTTTGTCACTTGGCTCCATCAGTGGAGCGTAGGCAGAGCTGCATCAAAACCAAATATTCTGCAAAGTATTGGAATCGATAACCTTTTTTTCTGCTGAAGTAAGACGTGTTACTTGTACATGCACTATGCAGGTTAATTCAGGGCAGAATTTTGAATCACAATGGGATCTTTTTTCCCCACAATGTCCAGATCTGCACATACATTTGCATACTAGATGGGTGAGTAAACAGGGCAAGCGAAATATGCAAAGACAATTTGTGCCACTTATTATTCTCTGTGTGCATGTTTTGGGGACTGTAGCATTTAAATGTATCCAGCATGGTTACTTGTCATTTTGCAGATACTTTATTTAAAGTAACACTGTAATTAGAGGGACAGTCTGCCTGGAGCAGAGGCACTTAAACAAGCTGGTGTTAAGAGTCTTAGTCAGGGCAGAGCGAGGTTAAGTGTCTCACTCAGGAGCACAACAGTGGTAGAGCAAGAGTGCTGTCACAGAACCTCTCCAGTGGGACACTCCTTCCTGGAACTAAACCAGCGACCTTTGTGTTAGCAACCTGGATCTTTGTAGTGTTAGACTGCATCTTCTTTCCCATGGGAATAGTAGGTGCACCTACTATTGAATTATAAGTTTATAACTTTATTTGTTTGCACCTACTATTGAATTATAAGTTTATTTGTTTGATGTCTGGAGCTAATTTAGATGATGAACCAATTAAGTAGTTTTGGTTTTAACATTGACTGTACACAAACTGTACAAATGTAAATATATACACAGAAATCCCTAATTATTAAATTTTTATGAATGTTTTCCATATGTAGGTTATAACTGTATCTAACAGTTGAAAAGCTGAAATTTGATTTGTTTATTTTATTTCCATTTCAACCAGTTTCCTTGTTTATGTGTTAAAAATTTGTTTAAGTTACAGAAAATCAAAGTAACCAAATATTTTTTTTTTGTTTACAGTATCTTCAACATAAATTGCCATTTGGAACCTATTTCACCTTCTTAATGTGACACATTTCTGAGTGAAACATTCATTGAGTGAAAAATATTTGGATGAGGCTTGAATATTTGGGAATTGGAAATTGACTGGATTGTGAAAAGTGAGTGTTACATAACAGAATGGAGTCAAAACTAAATATACATAAAAATAAATATGGCCAATTTGAATTTCATGTTGATATTTTAAGTATTTGTCCACTACCTTTAAATGTCCAAATATTACACTGGAGTTTATTTTAGAATTCCCATTCTCTTTCTTCTTTATATTTACTCTTTATTTAAAGGCAGTTTGATTTCATAAAATGACTTTAAATGTGAAACAGCTGTACTGCAGCTGTAAAAAAACAAACAAACATGTTTTTTTTTAAAGAAACAGCTGTTGTGTGTTATGAAAACGTGACACACTACACTTTTATTGTTTTCAGTACTTGCATTACATTCAGTCATCGCCACTACAAATATTCCTACACTCTATTCTGCAGTCTATTAACTAGAAACTTGTCTCTATTGTCCAAATCCAAATCTGCGCCCAAGTTATGACCATCAAGCCATCAATAATAAGTCAGCCAGTGTGAAAAAAGTTCCTTTCTAATGAATCTAATCTAAAGAAACTGTCACTGCTGGCAAGACCATTTCACTGTCTCTGCAATTTTGCCTCTGCGTAGTTTTCAAGCTTGTTAAATTGAGAGCACAACAATCTATCAGCAGTTTCCTATCAACCCTGTCTGCATGAATGATTTGTTTGGAGCGTATTCATCTGTTGTTTAAGCAAAAACAAATCCATTTCTGTATGAAACTTAACTGCTTTGCACCAGCAAACAGCTGTTTTAATTTGTTCATTGTATAAAGCTGCTGCTGGGCAGACTTGGATCCCCGTTGTAGCACGGACGGTAATGTTTTTTATTTTATTTTTTATTTATTTGTATAATCTAACATTAAGATAAATTACCATTAAGACTCTCTGCTTCAGGTTCATTTAGTTTAGCATCAGTGCAGGTGCCAGACAGCCATCAATCCCAATGTCACTGCAGAGATTGGCTGATTGATCGAAGCGAGTCAGAGCGCAGAAGGTGAGAGAGGTTAAAGCACAATAGAGGGAAGCAGAGGATAACATATTAAAACAATGCTGTGAAATGGAAAGGGCCAGGCAGAGAGAGACAGGTGGTGAGTGGGAGGAGGTGACGAAAGAGAAAATATAACATGAACAGAAAAGCTTTTAGGAGACAGGAGGAATATTTGTTAAGGAATGAATGGTTGTGTGAATAATCAGGAGGGCGAGGGAACGAGGGAGTTTAGGGATCCTGTGAGGATATGCAGAATTCGGTTATATTTCAGTAGGCGTGTTGACAAGACCCAGAGCGGCGCTACTGTACCAGCATGTCACAGCATTTACAGCGGACATAACACTCACAAAGCATTACTCAGCAATTATCACAGCTGGGCTTCTTACACTTGGTTAATGTAATCCTCGGTTATCTTATCCATGTTTCACACAGTTCATACTCTATTCATGGTAAGTAATTCATAGGTTTCACACTGTGCGTTTGTTAATGCTGTTAAAGTTCTTATTTGCATATTCATGAGGTGATTAACATTGATTGACAGGATGTGACCTGTTTTAATAACTGCTTGTCTGTCTGTGGGAATGTCATCGTGTTATCGCTCTGGTTGTCTTGTGTCTGCTGAAAATATGCTAAATAATAGAATAGCTTTATTGATCCTGTAAAAGTTGTGATGAAACGGAAGCACTGACAGTATTTTTTTCCATATTAGGATGTAAATTCAAGTGAAACTTGAAAAAAGAAAAAGATTGGTTGGCAGATTTGAATGCAAGCTTATTGTAAGAGAGGGGCGGGGTTTAAGCAGACTAAATGATTGGAGAAGTCTCCAGAGAGACGCCCATCGTTTCACCTGAAGATGGAGTTATGACATTTGGAAAAAAAAGTGTGTATGAATGAATCATTCACAGTAAGATCATTGACATGCATTTAGAAAATAGTGTGAATTTTCATTTCACATTTGACTTTTCATTTTCACATCACTGTTTCCCTCAGACATGGGTGCATGGAAATTTTCTGCAACTGTACAAAGCACATGAATATTTAATATGACAAGTACTGAAGCTGTTCATAATTGGTTGTCTGTTGCTAAACAACTCACCATGGCGTTCTGGCATCACAAAGTATACTTTTGGCGCAATTATTTTAACTTGCCAAATCAGTGGTAATCCCCTTTCAAAATGAGTGTTAATGATAATTAAAACTGACCATAACCTAGTGTTTAACCAAGAGTTAAATGTAGTGTAGAATCCCTTGTGCATTCGTCTGCAATTACAGTAAATCCACAATAGTGTTTATTCGCTGAATGTCTGAAGCACATTGCACATAAAAATGGTTAAAATCGCCAGTAATTGTCTGATTGGCTGGCTTTATGCAATTTCCAGGGCTCTAACTCTTAACACACTGCTCTTGAGTCAGAGTAGTTCTGTAGTCCACAATTCTTTGTTTTGCAATTATATGTCCCGCAGGGCATCTTTGTTCACATACACAACCCATCATGCAGTGTTATGCAGTTTTACCATTACCATCATTCAACTTACTGTTCATTACTCTTCATAAACACAACTCACACTGCAGTGCTTCATTGTTCATGTCTACAGAAATCAGACAGCCTCATTCAACATCACACTTAAACTGTAAAATTGCGCAGTTCCTAATGTATTGTGGTAGAAACAGCTTCATTTCCAGGTAATTGCAAAAATCAACCTGTGAAATGATGCATCACAAACTTGGAAGGAGCTTCTATTAGAGAAGTAGATGGCATGCTTGAATGCTTGAGTCTTGTCATTCATTTCAGCAAAAAATATACTCAAATGGTAGGTGTTTTTTTCCGCTCAGTCCTCAGTTAGCCCGTGCTTGAATAGATTTTTACCTAAATCAATTTTAACAGATATTTGACTTGTTTGCTCAAAGAACAAACAAACACTTGAACTAGAGCACTTGAACTAGACCTTGAAGTATTGACACAGAAGGGAGGCTCAGAATGAGGTGCTACACTTTAAAAACCACTACAGCTGATTGCAATAAAATGCACATAAGTTGCCCCAAAAATTATATAAAATAAATCACTAGTTTTTTAGACTTCAAGACCCCCCATTGTCTCAGACAATAAGTGTAGGTACTTTTCTGGTACTTTTACTGTAATGAAAAAGTTGCTCATTTTAAAACATTTTCAAATTATTATTATTTACAGAACCTTGAGTGGTAGATTTTTTTGGAATAAATTAAATTATTCAAATAATTAAATCCATTTTTTTTCAGGGTTAAAAACATTTTAGAGCTTGACATAACTAGAAAAATGTAAGTCCATTACAACATTTTTCATGACTTCCCCAGGTCTAGAAATCACACTTTTAAAATGGCCTCATACATTCAGGCTTTCCAAGACCATGAGAACCATTGCAATAAACTATAAGAATATGTGCTGATTAGTGGGACAGTATTGTAAAAGATCGACCCAGAATTTGACACAAGACATATCAAACACACTGATATGAAAGTAATTGAACATACAATATGCAAGCCGATGAGGGTAAAGTGCTTTTTTCATGTATATGTATTTTATTTATTTGTATTATTTTTTTAACTGTTTTTGCATCATTTATTAAAGTAGGTTGATGCTAATTTATAAATATACAGCAATTCATTTTTAATTCATGGTTGATCATAATACGTCAGCTAATGTAAATTTATACAACTTAAAATGTTTAAAATGTATTATTGCATTACAGTATGTAAACATACAGAACCTTAACTACAACTTTGTTATATTTAGTCAAATATAAGACAGGAAACAACATGTTCCGTATCCAGAGCGCCACTGTGTGCGCTACCCACCAGGACTTTGTCTTCAATGAGCACAAATTAAATGCCATAACACATTTTTCCTATAAGCCTTCTGATGATACTTGTGACATCTGACAGTACAAGAAAATATCAGCCACCTTGGCTCATATTGTATTCTAATGATGCTGCTGATGTTGCTGTCTTGCGATTACGCAGACGTTAATAAATCAGCCTGGCTGTGTGTTCTGCTACCTTGCCTTGTCGTTCCACTTTTAATTAACATACTGCAATGATTAAAGTTTTAACTTAATTATCTTTATCTTTTCTCTTAGGGCATACAACCCTCTGTGGGAAACTGAGTAAAACATTTACAGCACCAAAAAACAGAAGCTTTGCTAGATAGAGAGAGATACATAAAGTGAACACAAGTGACTTAAACTGGATGAAGGCAGTGTAATGGAGGAATAAGTGGAGAAGAGTGAAAAGAGAAGAACGAAAGAATGAAGACAAGTGGAAAGCAAACACGTCTTTTCAACAGTTGTTGGTTAAATTAATACAGAACAATCAGACGACATGATTGACAGGAGGCTGCTCCTGTTGGTGTCCCTCTGTTTTGTAGGAGGAGGTTGTGTCACTAAGGTTGTTCAGAGAAGGGGAGTGAGCTCAATTCATGCCCAGCATACAGGAAATGGAGCAACTGACCAATGGGATACAAGTCCGGAGAGGAATGGCAATACAATGACAAGACTCAAAGAACTGATTGGTCCTGAGGAAGTTGAAGAGCAGATTACTGCTCACCAGAGCCATGGAGCTTCTCCTGTCTTCACCAAGGAAAACTTTGTTGGGTTTAATGCCAAACCTCCAGTACAAATAAACGAAGACTCCGATCAAGCAGATTTAAAGGTACAAGCACCAATCGATGACACTAGAGACATTTTAGAGTTTAAAAGAAGTAGAAATATCACAAAGAAAGGTGGAAGAGTTGACAAATGGATCCCGATGCACCACAGGACAACTTCTGGCATGCACTTCAACAGAACCAGATTCAAAATCCCTTCAAGATCCAGAGCAAGTTCAAATTCTGCTGTTCACACAACAGCGGGTACAAAAGCAGTGACTCCAGATTCCCCTCGAAAATTGAACCTGACTGGAAGCTTATTAAAACTGATATCTAAAGAGAACCTTGTACGGATTGTGAATTCCCAGCTTCAGAGTGTCCCAGGTCTAAATATTCCAGTTAAAATGAGTCACAGTAGGAAAAGAGATTTGATCAACATGGATCACAGTCAGGTGGAGGCATTTAAAATGAAAAAACAAGACAGGACAGGCACTCCTGAACTTTATAACTCGGACAACCAGACTGCGGAGCTACATTCAAGTACTTCTACAAATACCAGTTTAAATTCAGATCAGACGGTTCACACTGTCTTTAAACAATTTAGCGTATTCAATATGGATCTAGGTGAGGGGGACAGAAAAATGGAGGTGAGAGGTGCACCGGGCTCTGCTTCATGGAAGTACAAACACTTCACTACTAACTTAGCATCAACTCCCCAAAGTGAGATCATGCCCGTCACGGAGACGAATCCCTTGGCTGGTCAGAGCGATATGGGCATATCACACTCGCCGTCTCAGATTGGCTCGGGACATCGGCCTGATGCTTTCAGCTCACTGAATGAGAGGAGTCTTGACATTAAAGAGGAATCAGATCAGAGTGTTCGTATGCCATTCGATGTCACTCAGAATCCATTGATTAAAATTTCAGAACCCATTGACAGCAGTCACATCCTAAAACTCCCACCAGATCCACAATGGGGAGGGAAGGAGGTGGATAAGAGCGGAGACTCTCGCCCTGGCAGAGATGGACAAGGCCTTGTTTTCCAGGAAATGGATGAGGATGAAGATGAGGAGCGGAATCAACAAAAAGGGGAAATCTCTCGATCCAGAAGACGACGAAGCTGGATCTGGAACCAGTTCTTTGTCATTGAGGAGTATGCTGGTCCAGAACCAGTGCTCATTGGAAGGGTAAGAACCCCTTATGCTTCCCCTAAAAAAATATAGTTCACCCCAAAATGTAATTATTAAATTAAATTAAAATGATGGCAAAGCTGAGTTTTCAGCAGCCATTACTCCCATCCTCAGTGTCACATGATCCCATAGAAATCATTCTAAATATGCTGATTTGGTGCTCAAAAACAGTTCTTTATATTATCAATGTTGAAAACAGTTTAAACAGTTTAATATTTTTGTGTAAACTGTAATACATTTTTCAGGATTTTTTGATGAAAATCAAGTTAAAAAGAGCAGCAATTATTTGAAATGGAAATCTTTTTAAACACTGTACACTGTCTTTACAGTCACCTTTTATCAATTTAATGCTTTGCTGAATGAAAGTATTAATTTGTTTAAAAAAAAAATCTTCCAATAGAGTTTAGCCGTGTTGTTTTGGACCCTACTGAATTTCACTGTATGGACAAAAACATTCTTCTGTAAATGATTTGATGATGACTTCTCATTTTTTGGATGAACTATCTGTTTAACACCCAACTCATTGCTAGCAACTTTTAATTGATGTTGATTGACATTTGCATTTATCTAAATAACCACTTTTTTCTAATTGAATAATGAGCTGAGATTAATCACTTAGGCAGAGGAAAATCAAAGATCACTAACCAATATGACCCTCAACACAGTGAATTGGGGAAAAAAAAGCTCACACTGAGACTAAAAGACATATCCCACAGAACATTGTGCCTGGATGTTTATCACATCACTGATCTTAATGGCATGTCACATTATCCCAGTCTTTTTTTCTTGCTGTCTTTGTCTATTTGAATCCTGAGGAAGCCGAGCTCTGCAGGTCACAGAATAATGTTTCAATCAGCCTCTTAATCAGCCGTTGATTCTACTCTGTTAAAGCTACAGTATGTGCTGTGATGAACAATTGCTCTTCTCATCAGAAAATCAAGAGCCTGGTGGTGGAGGGTGAAAAATAACATTACCTCTCTTCTGTGAGTCATACTCCATTGCTGACCCCGTTTGGAGGGGGCCCATAACTTACAGTACCAGTCAAATTTTAGACATAACTACCCAATCTTTATTACGATCTTTAGAATAATTGTTAAAGTATAAAATTATGAAATAACACAAAATGATGTATGTGACAAATTTATAAACACAACTACAAGTTTTTTTTCTTTCCCCCAACCGATGTTCCCAGTAAGGTGAACTTATCAACCATTCATTTAAATTATTTTTAAAACATGTTTTTATTTTATAAATGTATTTATTATTATTAGTTTTTTATTTAAAATATTTTTAAATGTACATTTTAATGTAATACTTTAAGAATTAAAGAACTAATTACAATTATTTATATGTTATATACAGCAAGAATTAATACAGATCCTGCTAAAAAATGTCATATTATACAGTAAAACTATTTAAATGTCTTCCAAAGTACATTTACTTTTTGTGTTAGATAATAAATTAGGTGAATGTTTTTTTTTAGTTTGGGAGTTTTTTGTTTAAAACAATAAAAAAATTTGAGATCAACTCAAGTAAACTCAAGTAAACTGAATTTATTTTTTTAATTTTTATTTTTTAATGCATTTTAAAAACTGTATCCCAGTATTAACTACAAGCCTTTAGATGAAAAGATGTTTAATATCATATGAGGTGCAACTTTGACTGGCACTGTATATCTGACATTGTTTCACTGTTTCACAGTTTCAACCTCTCTCTTTCTGTCTTTTTCTCATCTTTTCCCTCTTGCCATCTCCCTGAGCTGCAGTTTGAGCGTCTGGGGAAGGCGGTGGGGTAATACGTTGTGTAAATGAATGACGATGATTCCGCTTGTCTGCCTGAGGCAGTCAGACGGCACTGTGGAATAGAAAAAAACCCTCTTGCATTCTCTTCTGGGACCCTCTTTCTGTCTGTGAGTTGGCTCCTGCAGCATATAATGAAACCCCCCGTGCTGTTAATACCCAACTCCAGATCCAGACACATCCACCCAATAGTTTTAGACACATTTGATCACTGAGCTCAAACGGGATGGCTGTTTAGAATGGGTAAGAAGGCAAGCATTGATCTTCATTAGGGCCTCATGGACAGCAGAAAGAGGGAGCGAGAGAAAGTGGCAGAGAGAAGGAATAGGGAATTATGAGACTAAAAATGCCTTAGGTGCTGTTGACCATTGCTACATATGGACAGTCCTGTATGTCATTAGAGCCAATATGGTGTGCTTTAACATGTGGCAATGCTGTCACTGATAGTTCCCTGCTCACTGAGCATCCTTCACGGTATCTAACACCACGGCTGAACCTGCTTGGAGCCTGAGCATGTATTGTGTTTGCATGTACACGTCTAATGCTCTTATGTGTCCTAATGCTCTTACGGATGTTTAATTTTGTTGCTTCGACCCTGTGCGGAGCCGCCTGCACTGCTGTCTGTTGGATCAATTGGGGATGTGTTTTGCTGCACCTCATAACTGAGATGATTATGATTTAATAAAGGGCTGAAGTGAACTATGTAGCCCCGCGGCAGACGTGCCAAGTGCCACAGCGTACTCAATCTACAGTGTGAAGCTAATCACAGATTCAGCATTTGGAGCGTGCGCTCATATACTCATTACGGCGTCTATAAATAACGTACTGGTAATTATGCATTTGAACATTTTATGGTAGGTAACATCAATTATATGCAATTATTGTGTATTATATGTTAAATGATAATCAAATTGGGGGGTTGGCATAACAAGCGTCCATATGTTTATGTCAGAGGACTCATTGCTAGAGAGCATATGCAGGGATTTTATGATAACAATATATGCTCCGCTGTAATTTCGTAATGAATGTATTTTTTTCTTGATCTTAATTTATGGACATAAATTAGCACATCTTTTGCATTCGAAAGCAATGCCGGGATGTGAGGCATAGGGAAAGCAAATTTGCACTCTGTCTTACCAACTTAGCGCAGTTGTGGTCTCTTAAAACCGTAGGTCTCCCTAGGCTGTTCCTAACAGGCATAATTTGGATGTACAAAATAAAAGTGGCATGATTGAGATTTGGTACTTGAAGTGCTGGAAAACACCATCATTCCTCTGTGGTTTTGTGTTTGTGGAAGTGATGTTTTGGTGCTTGCGGTCTTTTGATTATCTCTTTAAATATCCAAGCCCTTTACCCTCCTTGGAGTTTTGTTTGATTGGCTTTGATTGGAAACATTGTGGTTTACAAATCCGATTCATAATTCCACAGTTGTTTTGTCAGCAATATGTTTGGCAGGCATTTTCACTGTTTTATGTTGCAGAGGAGTCTGTGCTCAAAGCACACACTGGTAGAGAGTACTGACAATTCTGTGCTACGCTACTAGGAATTATTCTAACATACACTCTGCTGGACCTGCTCAAAAAATGAATCTGCTCTGTCACTCTTAAACCCTCAAAGTTTTGCAAGCCAAAATTCTGACTTGCCGTTAAATAAATGTCATTTTGTCGTTCTGTCAGTCTTTCATTCTATCTATCGTTCTGTCTCTGTTGTTCTGTCTGTCTATCTGTATGTCTATTTGTCATTTGATCTTTCTGTCTATCTATATGATGTTCTATCTTTTTTGGACAAATTGAATTCCCTTTCATGGGAACTTCCTCCTCTAGGGTTCGCTATGGGGAATGCCTCGTCGTGACCCGTGTCTGAAGCATACATTGAAAAAACACCAACTCGTTTGCTGGCGACAGCCATGATGTCATTACCGGTGCGACTATAGTATAAATAGGCGCCGGGAGCACACATCATTCTCCTCTTCGCCTTCATTGACTGTTTTGTTTGAAGCGTGCATTTCTGTGGCCAGAGCGATCTCTATTCATCTCATTATGGCGAGCACTAGCAAAGCGTTTAAGGATGTGTGCATCCGTGTTGACGTTGTTTAACATCTGATGACACACACGATCTATGCGTTATTTGTTTGGGCGAAGAGCGCGCACGCGATGCCTCCGAGGGGGCAATCGGCATGCACTGTGAGCGTTTTTTCCAAGGGAAAAAGCTCCACTCTCGTTTGTCTCTTTTTTGAGAAAGAGGGGCAGCCATCTGCCTTCCGCGATTCAGGACCCGCTGCTGCTGAGGCACAGAAGGTAATGAGCTCGTGGGGATCGCAGGTGGACCTAGCCGATGAGTTTAAAGAGGGACTTTCCCTCTCGCGCTCGTCGGCTGTGCACGAGAGTGAGCCGCTGGAGGATGATGTTATTTCATTAACATTGTCTGATTCAGGGGCCAGTGCTCTGCTGGGATCAGCCCAGCAAAAGCAGGAAATGTCTGAGGAGGGCAAAGAAGCTGAGGCTGAGCTTTCCCAATCCTCCTGCCCTGCGTATGATGAGCTTTTGGAAATTATGGATCGTGCCACGGCGAGGCTTTACTTGCCGTGAAGCGGGTGAAGAAAGTGACGTCGCGAAAATATCTCGATGAACGTTATTTTTCATGCCATAACCCTCCAGCTCAGGTGAGCCTTCCTTTCTTCCTGTTTTCCATATAAAGATTGAGAAGGAATGGAAGAGGCCGTTTTTTCCTCACGCATCCATCGATTCCAGCATACGAGTTATGCCAATATCGTGGTGATGCGCGAAAGCGGTTATGAGAAGAGAAGACGCTGGCCAGCTATCTCTCTATGGGTGAGACGTCCTCTAAGACTCCCCTCCTTGACATCTCACTCGGATGCCAGGGCATACGCAGCAGCAGCAGGTCGAGCTGTCGCTTCATTGCACACGATGGTGATGCTCTAAGCATATCAGGCTGACCTACTGAAAGACCTGGATAAAGGAGGTCCAGGTCTGAGCCCGAACAACCCAGGGGTCCTAGCCCGTCTCGGTTTGAGGATCAGAGACTGGCTCAGAAGGCTAGTGTCGTGGCTTACGCTCCTCCCCCGCCCACGGGTGGGGGTAGGAAGAATCGTGGGTCAAAGGAAGGTAAGTAAAAAACCTAAGGGATGTGATCCAGACAAGGAATCAGCGCTTTCGTCCGGATCAGAGTAACACTTAGGTATCCACTCTTTCCCTCAGGGCCTGATCATCTACCCTTTTCTTCCCCTTCCAAATTTCCGTGTAACCACCATATCTCCACCTGACCAAGGTTAGGTGGGAAAATGTCCTGCATTATAGTCTCCTATGCTGGACATATTAGGTTTGGTTGGTTCTATGGCTTCATAGTGACCATCTTACTGATGGTCCGGTATAGAGGCTTCTTCGGACAGAGCTCCGACGCGGGAAACATGGTGGGTGAGTACGATCCATGTCCAAATATATGTATATATGAATATATATGTGTATCTAATGAGCTGGTGGTTGAGTGTATAACCCTTCTGCTAGCTTTCTTTGCAGTGTTTCCCAGGACCTGTGTGTTTCTGTCCCTTTCTAGGGTAGGTCCTGATGGGCATCCCCTCTGCTGGGTTCAGAAACCGGGAGCTCGACTTGCAGTGTTTATTTCACTCGTCGATAAATGTCCAGACGGTAAGAAAAGCCGGGTTTCGGCTTCATACTTCCTGGATCATGCGGCCATAACACAGGCTTCTGCGGGAGCCTTCGTGATCATCAGGCCCCCGGCGCGTCACTGCAAAAATTTCCTGGACATCCGGGCTGGGGTTACGCTTCATGCTACCCTGACTGGTCTACCGTATATGGGTCGCCCTGAGGGGTTTCCCGATCACCAGAATATCCCCTCTTGCTGAGGCATCGAGCGGGAGGTATAGGTTGCATTACGACACACCCTGTGTAAATGCTGTCGTGGGCAGTGCTCCCCTCACCTTTGAGGATTGTATTTGAGCTTGCCTCTCCCGTTCGGCCCAGTACTTACGGGTATCTGCAAACAGATGCTTGGAAAAATATATATCCAAATACTATGGTAAGTGCACACGTTAAGCGTTGCGCACTTTTCTACAAATCCACATAAGTGGGAAGTGTGCACGTTATGCTTTTGCGCACTTTCTAAAATCCACATAATGGTAAGTGTGCACGTTATGCTTTGCCAACTTTCTAAAATCCACATAAGTGGTAAGTGTGAACATTATGCTTTGCCCACTTTCTAAAAACTGTATGGTAGGGTTATGCGTATTTGACTCGTTCCCTTCTCTGAGTTGGTTTAGACCACGTGTACCTTGGGCCTCCACTCAACTAGTGCTCTCTGTCGACACACTATGGAAGCGTCGTCCCCTCACCATTGAGAGTATGGTGAGTATTAAATCCTTCTGAGGAGTTGGATTCCTCACTCCATGGGCTGTCCTCGTGGTAGTATTGAACAGTGCTCCCCTTTTTTATCAAAGGGTTACCTGGAATGAGCAACGATATTCCTCTGAATTCGGAGTTCTCCTCTACCTGAGAAGTTTGAGTTCTCTTTCTCCAGAGCACCTGGAACCAGCAGAATCAGGCGATTTAGGCCCTTCCTCTACCTCCCTGATGCGCTGAGTGTTTGGCTAGCTTGCAGTATGCTTACCCTTCTGATTTTACAATCACACTGTAGGTCGAGCCCCCTTCTCGACTAAGAAATAGGTGTGTTGCTCCCTCAGCTAAATAAATTATTGCTAGCTGTTCCAGCACTGGAACATGCTGCAGGTCGAGCCCCATCTCAGATTGAGAACTGAGTGTGTTGCTCCCTCAGATAAATAACTGCTTGCTGTTCCACCATTGGAACATATGCTGTAGGTTGAGCTCCCTCTCGATTTAGAGCTGGATGTTTGCTCCCTCAGCTCAGATTTACTGATAGCCGCTAGATTGCAATAATGACTTCTCAACATAGCGTTTTGGGATGCACCATTACCATCTATGGGTTGCTCTTTCAGAGTACCACGAGAACCCCCTTAGAACGGTATCCTAAAATCCATGTTATGGTAAGTGTGCACGTGAAGTCTTTGTACACTTTCTAAAATCCACATAACTGGTAAGTGTGCACGTTATGCTTTGCCCACTTTTCTAAAATACTGTACGGTAAGAGCTACGCGCAACAACTTCAAGCTCTTTCTGAGTGGTTTAAAAAAAGGTTCCGCCTTGGGCACCGCTCCTCCTATGTATCCTCTGGATACCAACTTAACAGGGTGTTGCTACTAAGGGCCTGTTGAGACAGTTCCTTCAGCACAAACAAAGAGAAACGTGCAGTAGCCCCTGTGTGACAGGCCAAGACTAGTATGATTCTAGGCTCTTGGTCGTATTCCCTTAAAGGAATCTATTCCTGATTCCAAGCCTTGAGCTCTACCCCGGGCCCAGGAGTTCTGGCCCAAACAGGTAAGTATTTTGGGGTATGTAGGCTAGACCTTTGGCCGTAGGGAATAATGTCACTAACAGCCGTCTAAACGTCCCAGGGGCAACTCCCACAGCAATATGGTAGAGTTGGTACTTAGTGCTTGCCATGGTTCTGGCATGCACTCCCCTCAGCATGGTGGCGTGGGTATACCGTTCCCCATAGCGACCCCTAGTGGACGCAGTTCGAAGTTCCCATGAAAGGGAACGTCTCAGGTTACTTATGTAACCATGGTTCCCTGAGTAGGGAACAAGACAACTCCGTCCTCTAGTTTTCCTGCCATGCTTCAGACGCAAGCTTCAGACAAAGAAGTGAATGATGTGTGCTCCCGGCGTCTATTTATACTATAGTCGCACCGGTAGTGACGTCATGGCTGTCACCGGCCAGCAAATTGGTGTTTTTTCAATGTATGCTTCAGACACGGGTCACGACGAGGCATTCCCCATAGCGACCCCTAGAGGACGCAGTGTCTCGTTCCCTACTCAGGGAACCATGGTTACATAAGTAACATGAGATGTTTTAAAGGCATTTTCAAAGTTGGTTGATGTACTGTATATCTAGGGGGCAGTACCAATTTTTAAAGCAAATTTATATCAGTTTTTCCCTACATTGAGTACTGATAGGACTGGAAATATTAAGTGAGGAGGACTGGAAACAGTCAGTCTAAGTCAAATTTAGTGTAAGTTAACTACAAAATCAGCTGTGATGTTATGTAGTTCTTCCAGCTGAATTAAGTAAAAATGAGAGGTAGCACAGCTATTAGTCCTAAATAATTATTTATTAAAGAACAGCATATTTATTTAGGTCTTCAAAAATCTCCTCACAGACTTGTAAAAAAAAAGCTCTAAAATGCATTCTGAGCTTTGATCTTTCACTTTCTTCAGTTCGTATTTTCAAATCCTCTCATGGCAAGTGCATCAAAACCCCATTAAATGTGTTGCAAATACTTTATGAAATCCATTTAAAAACAATCACAAACACTTGATTTCTGTAATTTCATGGAAGCTCAGTTAACTCCAGTCGGGTGGCTTTTGAAACCTTTTCCACCAATAGTAATTTGATATATCAGATTTGGACTAGACTAGACCTTAGTTTAGAATGGGATTGATCACTAAAACTCTTTCATGCATTCACGCAGTTAAGTGTAAGATAAGTAAGACATTAAATATAACCTAGAAATAATTTTATAAATAGGGTTCAAAAGTCCACATTGAATATCTGGAAAGGTAGTTTGTTAATTCATCAGACAAGTTTGTTATAGTAAATGCATGTGATTCTGGAACATGAAAGGTAGTTCTGACTTTATATCCCACAATTGTGACTTTATTTCTTGAAATTATGAGTTTTTTTCTCACAAAATTACTTCATGTTACACAATGTAATGCTATATCTCAGAATGTGAATTGGTATCTCTCAGCTGTGACTTTATAGATGTATCTCAAAAAATTAAAAGTTTATATCTCAGAATATGACATTATATAATATAAAAAAGTTCGTCAAGACAAACTTTAGGTTGGCTTGAGAAAGCCTAGCCTGAAAGTTTAAAGCAGTTGTAAAAGCCTGAAGTTTGAAAATTGAGATAGATTAGCATGTTTTTAGCATGATTAGCCTGTTACTAACATATTGCTGTTATGTTTAACAAATTACTAGCATGTCGCTAGCATGTTTTTTAACATGTTACTAGCATGTTGATAGCAAGATTAGCAGGACTAGCACGTGACTAGCATGTCGCTAGCATGATTAGCAAGTTACTAGCATGTCGCTAGCATGATTAACAAGTTACTACCATGTTGCTAGCATGTTTCTAGCATGATTAGCCAGTTACTAGCATGGTGCTAGCATGATTAGTATGTTGCTGGCATGATTAGCATGCTACTAGCATGTTGCTAGCATGATTAGCATGTTGTTAGTATGTTTCTGGCATGATTAGCATGTCGCTAGAGATGATAGATAGAAGATAGATAGATAGATAGAGAGATAGTTAGAACTACGATAGATGAGTTGAATTGATATTAGAAATAGTACATAGGAAGGGAAGCTTGATGAGTCTAAAATGGCTTACGTTTGTTTACATTTGAATTTTAACAGTTGGAGTTTTAAGAGTTTGGTAATCTGAACATTCCGTCAATTAAGTCTATGGGATTTTAATTTTTAATCTTCATCTTTATGAAAACCAGTAAGTTGGATCCGTATGAAGAGATGGGCTGAGTTTGGTGGTTCTAGCTTGAAAGCTCTAGGAGGAGGCACGTTCAGAAATTTAGTTTAGAATAATAATAATCATATAAGCTGAAGTAGGCAGATCAGTAGGTTGGCTTTCTAAGCCAACATAATAAGACTTATATTCACAATATTACTTTCTGATATTGCACAATGTAGCTGTATATTCTCACAATGTTGACTTTTAGTGCAGAATGTCTTTGAATAATTGATTGTGAATTTATTTATCAAAATTGTGTAGATGATAAAAATTCATAATATGACTTTTCACATATTATAATATGACTGTATGTGATTTTGTCACACAGTGTAATAATATCACTTTATATTACATAATGTGACTTTTTATCTCCCGCTTGTGTCTTTAATTCTTAAAATTGAGTTTATATCTCACAAAATGACTTTATATCGCATAAATGTGACCATATCTGAAAATGTGTCCTTATATCTGAATTTATATCTCATAATATGACTCACAATGTGACTTTATATCTCTCAGTTGCAACTTTAATTCCCAAGATTGTGAATTTATATCTGACAGTATGACTTTGTCACATAATGTGACTTTATATTTCACAATTGAGATATTTATTTTATTTCTTTTCAAAGTTTATCTCACAATTACCATTTTACTTTTTCTCTGAAGTGGAAATGGGCTTCCATGTGTGATAGCTACTATAGTGGGAAATTATTCACGATGGGTTGTGATGGTCCAGTGTTGGCTTTTAAACCCCAGTCCATCCCTGGACTAAATCATCCTGTTTGTCATGTCAGTAATTAATTTTAAGCATGTTTGTGCATGTTATAGAGTGAGGGTACGAGCGTATTGATTCCCTTGTGTTCCTACCGTATGCTCGGGTGCTGGTGGGTACTACAGGCAGCCTGTAAGGTAAAGTGCCCTCCTATCAAGCTGTTCCTTGGAGGAACGTCACACTGCAGCAGCAACCAGCTGCCTGAACCCCTGCGTTTTTTCCGCAAGCTCCAAGGGTCCCGGCTGTCACGAGAGATCCTCGCCGATGATCGGCGAATCCACCTGCACTGCACTTCTCGCAAAACACACTGAGATCTGAGACAATCTGATAAAACCTATAACCGAATTCAACAGGAGAACATTTGTAGACACGCAGCATATTTGGGATGAAAAAAGAGGAGGTTAGGGTGCCACCGTGGAGCTCCAAGCTGGTGAAATTGAGTAACCTTGGAGCATGTGCAAATTTCGTGCTGTGTACGCGTTTGCAGCGCTGGCAAGCTGGGTTATTATATTTCTCATTTCTCGAGCACTCGGGGAGCGTTTTGAATATGTTAGGTGTTGGCAGGGGTAGATGGTGGCTGTCACTGGCATTTTAATGGGCTGTGTCTCTTGGGGGGCCATATGCCGGACATGCATGATCGGCACACCACACACACACACCACACACACACACACACACACACGCATGGCTTGTCTACTTTCATTCCTTAAAGTATGGCCAACAAGCTGTTCTAAAACACTGCACATCCAAATAGAATTAAATATCACTACAAAGCAAGGGAGGGGGAATGAGGGAAATGAGACTAAAGTGAGAATCAGACACAGAGGGTGAGAGACAGAAAGAGAGCACACAGGGGCAACAGTTACAGCACACACACGCTGCGAGAGAGATCATCAGTAATAATTGCAGAATGTCTCTTTCGGAACGGCTTTGTGTTTTCTTTCACTCTGTCTCTTGCAGTGAAAATCATTTAGCCTCTGGGCTGGAGCTCAGCAGGAGAGAGAGAGAGCAATTAGAGAGAGAAAGAGACTGACAAGGAGAGAGAGGGAAAGAAGAAAAGGAGGGGTGCACAGGTAAATGATAAAGGAAGTTGCAGGAATGATGTCGAGATGAACGACGGGGTGGGCGGCAGAGATGACGGATGGACAGAGAAATGGGCTAGGAATGAGAAAATGTCGGAAGGTTAATGCCGCGGAGCAAATGAGCTGGAAATGCACGTGAGAGGGGAGGAGAGGGTCAATGTGGAAAACACAAACAGTGCGGTCCAGAAGTCTGAGACCATTAGTGAGAATGTTTCTAACATTCTTTGTTTTAAATTATATTATTAGCATAATAATTTGAGTGAAAAGTATTTGGTTTGTCTCCTTTTTTATTTTCATGACAGTGGCACACGAACCGCATGAACGCAACAAGTTTGTGTCAGAACTTTCAGAAAGAGTTTTCAGTGTCACAAATTTATTTGATTAGTGACCTATATAAATAGTGGAGAATCTTAAATATTTATGATTATACTTATATTACACCATAACATTTTTCAAATGGGTCATTTACAAATAATATGTTTTCAAGACTTTTTTTGTTATGAGTTGAACTTTTTTACTGGAGTAATGCATTTTAGAATAAAGTGTCAAATGTGAGATGCTGCAAAAGATACAGGTGCGAGACACAAGTGCAGTGGTCAGTGACCACTGTGTAACAATTTACAATGGAAAATAACCTGTGACTGACTTTCCTTTGTTCATACAATGAAAGTCAAGAGGGTCCAATGGTGTTAGTATAGACAAAAACAGTTGAAATGTTAGATTTACCAGATACATCAGAACATCTTTTGTGTTCCACAGAAGAGAGAAAGTCATTCAGATTTGGAACGACATGAAGGTGAGAAAGGGTACATGATTTATTTATTTGGGATGAACTGCTCCTTTAAATTAGATTTTGAACCCCAGATTTTCAGTGTGTCTTCAGACTCCACTGTATATGCAAACTCATGACCTTGGAATCCGGTGAGAGGGATTCTTACAAAATAATGTATTTCTTTTTTTTAAAAAAGGAGAAAAAACACAGAAAACAAGGAGAGAGTGAAGGCTAAGAGAGCGAGCGAGAGAGAGAGAGATAGAGCGTGGTTAAATACCATTTTATTATAAACCCCTGTGGAGAAGAAATTCAAACGCGGTTCTGTTCTGAGAGTGGGAGCTGAAAGGAAGAAGTACAGGAGAGGGGGAAGGGGGAGGATCTGGAGAGTCTATTATAAGTGAAATTCAAAGAGAACATGTCTAAGTCATTATCTTCTCTTCTCTCTCTTTATTCTATTCTCTGCCTCTCCCTGTGTATCTTTCAAATCAAGATAATGCCACACACACGTGTTTTTTTCTTCCTTTACCCATGCTTTTATCACATGTAAACGTGAACTTATTTTCATTCTCTAAGAAGTGGTGCTATCACATGGCATTCTAGTATTTTTTGATTCTTGTCTAACTTTGACTTATTCTCTCTCACACACAACAGAGAAACAGCCTGCGTAAAGTGATGCAATAACTTGACAAGCGATAAAAGCCATCTCTTGCATGTAAATCTATGTGGAGTTTTTCCTCTACCAGTCACGACTGCAATATGCAACAGGATATTTTGATAATCTCTCTTATTTCTATTTCTGTGGCGTTGCGCTGGTTAGCCTTACCCGCTGTGAAACTCATTGGTTCAAAATCCCTATCCTGTACACTACTGTACACTACAAGTTTAAGGCCAGTAAGATTTTTTTAATGAATACTTCTATTCATATAAATGACGCATCAAAACCATCATCTATAATGTTGCAAAAGATTTCTATTTCAAATAAATACTCTTTTGAACTTTCTATTCATCAAATAAAAAATATTAAGCAGTGTAACTTTTGTCAACATTGATAGTAATAAGAAATGATTCTTGATTGCCAAACCAGCATATTAGATTGATTTCTGAAGGACCATGTGACATTGAAGAAAGGAGTAATGGCTGCTGAAAATTCAGCTTTGCCATCACAGGAATAAATGACATTTTTAAATATATTCAAATAGAAAACAGTCCTTTTAAATTGTAACAATATTTTACAATATTGCTGTCCATACTGTATATTTGATCCAATAATTGTTGAGCTTAAGAGACATCTTTCAAAAACATTTAAAACATCTTACAGACCCCAAACTTTTAAATGGTAGTTCAGATATGTTCTGAAAGGCTGATTTATGGAGCACCAAGTGTAACCTGGCTAATTTTGTGAACCGGATTAATTACGTGACATGGAAATGCAATATTTCATGACAAAATGCAGTTAGACTTTTCATGCACTGAAAGATGAAAGTCAGCTTTTCGTTAAATGTAAAATTCGCAAATAATTTCCGACACAAGATTCTGAGCCAGACACTCATTTCATGCACAAAATTCAGACAAGTTCCTTCTATTTGCACACACAAGAGTGACTGAACTTTTCAATTTGTGGATAACACCTTTTGCAGACAAAATGAAAAGGTTCAGCTGACAAAATGCAGATGGCTTTTGTCGATCTGTATATGAAAAACATTGAAGTGTAACTGCATTTTGTGTCTCCCATTCCATACGGTGCATGAAATTAGTCAGGTCACACTTGGTGCCCCATAGTGATTGTCACATCGGGCAGCAGTTTGGTTTTCACTTTTATTTATAAATTTTTTTACAAATGATGTGCTTCACAAGCCTCTTTCCACCATGCATCTGTGAACAGTTAATATAAACTGACCAAATTACCTGCCATTTCATCTTTCATATACATTTCTTCAAATACATCAAGAGTGATTTTAGCAATTTGCCTTATGAATATCACTGCACACTTTCAGTCTGTTGCATGCCTTTCTTTTGATTGCAAGTCTTTCACTAAATGCTGAGAATTTTCACAAGAAACAAGGCCCAAGCTGTATTCTGTCTGGTATTTAAACACAGGACATGCTTTTGCATCTACAGTACAAAAGAGCTAGATGGAAAAGAATGCATGGGTTTATACTCAGACTGTCTAAAAATAGTGCAGCAGTGTTATTTTACTTTATTAATATTTTACAGTTTTTCTCAATTGCTTAAACACTATCACCAGGCTTTTGAACTAAAATTTCAAAACAATAACGCCATTTATCAAAAAGCACACCCATTTGCCTAAACTATAAACACTATTCCCCTTTTTGACACATGAATCAGATTTGTTGAACTGTCACTGCAAAACTCTACACACAAATCCCTACATTTCTCAGTGTTTACACCATGTGGTAATTTAGAAAGCACTAGCATTCAATATTGTTCACTCAAGTCAGCATAGCTTGAGCTCAATTAGCACACAGTTACCCACGTGGAAACACTAAGAGTCAAAATTTATCACACACCAATCAGATCCTTCAATAAATAAATAAAAGCCCAGGCCAGTTCTTCGCTATTTTGGATACAATGGATCCAGATAGATGGTCTTGAAAAGGTTGAGACACCCAGAGATGAGGAGAAGGATAGCTAGGAGTGGAGGAAGAGGTGAAGGAAGAGGACTAGGCTAGATGGGGCAAGGAGACAAGGAGTCTCAGATGAAATTCGTGCCACTAGTTGACCATGTCCTTGTCCATGGTATGACTATGAGGGAGGCTGGGCAATGAGTTCAGCCAAACTTAAGTTGCTTCACTGTCCACTCGATCATAAGAACCTTCAGGGAGGAAAAGAAGGTAGGTGTACCTCAGTGTACTCTACTGTAACTACTGTTTTGAGTGCTGTACTCTGTTACAACGCATGCATCAAATTGCCTTACATACAGATAGATTTTCTGTCTGCTTCCATTTTGTAAAAAGGATCTTACAGTAATAGTAATCAGTACTTCTATTTTTGTAGGACACAGACACGATGGAATGGAAGAAGCCTGACTAAACATTTCAGCTGATGCCAGGGGGTGGATCAGGCATGCAAGAGGATTCCCCCCCGCTGCCTAGCTAGGGCCAGTATAGCCTGTGATGTTGAAGAGATTCTCTGGCCTGACCCAGAACAAAGATGTGATGCTGGGGCAGAATATTTTTTGTTGTTGTTTGGTGTATTGTACTGTACAGTACATTTGATTTAAGGAATAAAAAATGTGCAAATGTGTACACGTGTGTTCATTATGTGAAAAGTTCCTTGAAGGGGAGAACGACAAGCAACATAACTTATTACTGGTTTTGTTTTTTGGTTTTTGTAGTATTGTTTTGAAATTATCTCACCAGTGTGTAAGACTATGTTGTAGTGTGCGTGTTTTTGAAAGCTTGTGTGTGATGTCTGAGGCCAAAGTTTGGTTTTTCAGCAAGAGTGAATGGTTTTGAGTGTAGAGCTTCATTTTGACCTGAAAATAGGATGTTTGGGGAATTGGGTGATACGTTATGGATTTGTGTTTACTGTTTTGAGAATATGACGCAGATGTTATTTCAAGAAATTTGATTTCAGCAATCGGCAACTGTACTTTTTTTATTTTTATATTTTCAGTTTTCTTTTTGGTTTTAGCAATAATTTTGTAATATACTTTTTTTGTTTGGTTTTTAATATTTTAATTTAGCTTCATTATCTTGGTTTAGTAATTTTATTACTTTAACAAAGTTTTATTTCAGTATTTAAAGTGATAGTCATCATTTACTCACCCGCAAGTTGTTCCAAACCTGTATGAGTTTCTTTCTTCTGCTGAACATAAAAGAACATATTTTGAAGATGTTGGCACCAACATTGCCGTAGTCATTGACCTTTCCCCCCCCCCCCCCCATGAGTATTTTTCTTCAACCTTCTGCAAACTATCTTTCTTTCTCTTTCCACAGAGAAAGGTTTGGAACAAATTGAGCGTTAGTAAATGACGACAGAATTTTTGTTTTTGAGTGAAATATCCCTTTAGTTTTTCTAAGTTTAAGTTAAGCTAATATTTATATTTATATTTTATTTTAGTTTTATTTCACCAATAAGACTGGTGCAGACTGCAGAGGGAATGCAAGAACATTCTGTGTGAATGGTAAATTGCTTGATTATGACTCATAAATCATAATCATTAATCATTGATTATGATTCACAGCTTGTTGGCCATGCTCATAATCATTTCCACTAAAATCAAATAGATGTGGTGACACCCAGGTTGGGAAAACCCTGGTAAGTTTCAACATTGAAGAAATTATGTAACTTACAGGTTCTCTCATGCCTGGCTAGAGTAAAGGCAGAATAAAGAGGTAGTCAGTGATTTGCAGCTGGAGGACTGTAAGGATTCGCTCATGCTCAGACAGGGGATGCTCATGATTATGTATAGTCCAGTGTGAATACAGTGCATGACCTTGAGCTAATATTTATTCTGAATCCTCTCAGCTGAGGCTGGCCATCCGCTCTACTTAACCATGCCTACTGCCCCTGAGTGAGGGCAATGCCACAGAGAGAGAGAGAGAGAGATTGTTGAATAGGGCGATGCTTTGAGGGAGGGAAATTGACCTGTGGCTTTTACTTTTAAAACATGAATATGCAGATACTGATTTTTGCAGGTATGAATGACTACATGCGTATTTTTCAGATGCCTGTGACTGCAAAAGTCACATCAATGTGATAGTGTGATTTGGGCTTACAGTCAGAAACCGGTTCTTTGGAACTGCCTGAGTGGACTTCAAAATCTCTATATTAAAGGGTTATTCCACCCAAAAATGAAAATTCTGTCATTAATTACTCACCCTCATGCCGTTTCAAACCCGTAAGACCTTTGTTCATCTTCAGAACACAAATTAGATTTTTGATGGAATCAGAGCTGGCTGACCCTGCATAGACAGCAACGCAACTGAAATGTTCCCAAGTCCAAAAAACAGCAATGAGATCGGTAAAATAATCCATGTGACATCATGGGTTCAACCGTAATTTTACAAAGCTACGACATCCAGCGGATACTCTCCAAAATGGCGCTACAGGGTGATACGGAGGAGACGAATTGTTGAATAAAGTATTTTTTTTCCTTTCTTTTGCGCACAAAAAAGTATTCTCGTAGCTTCGTAAAACCCCTGATGTCACATGGATTATTTAACAGATCTCCTCGCTACGTTTCTGGACTTGGGAACATTTCATTTGTATTGCTGTCTATGCAGGGTCAGACACTTCGATTTCATCAAAAAATATGTTAATTTGTGTTCTGAAGATGAACTAAGGTCTTATGGGTTTGGAACAACATAAGGGTGAATATATGATAGCAGAATTTTCATTTTTGGGTGAACTATCCCTTTAAGGCTGTCAATTCAAAATCAAATGAATTGCATGATATGCTGATTAATTTATTGCATCAGTATTTTCTGAGAAAATTAAAGAGATTATTGTGGCAGGGGTGTAAAACATTGAATATTGGCTTTGGAAGTCAATATATTATTGAACTGAACGTAAGCCGTGCTGATATTCAGATTGCGAATGCGATATTAGTTTCATGTAACAGTGCACTAAACAAAATTACATTGAGTAACTTATATTTTAGACACAATATTGCTAGTTATTTTGTCGATTTTTTTGCTCTGCCAATTAATGAATCAGTGTTTTGAACAAATCAATTGAGAGATTGATTCAAAGACTAATTTGTTTCATTCCTAAATGATACAGGCTGAATTTTGAATAACATACTAGAATACTACATAAATATATAGCAGAAATATTAAAAGTAGTATGGAAGTATGCAGTATCAAATTTAGCCACAGTGTTTTTGAACAATTTAGTTGAGTGATTCAGTGATTTTCTCAGTCTTGCTTTTGAATGAATAAATTTTTTTTACACAAATCGATTGGGTGAATGATTCAATTACTCCTTCATAAATGTTTTGTTCCCGAATGAATCAGCATTTTTTAATGACTTTTTTGCATGAATGATTCAATTCATAAAGCCACTTGTCACTCTCTGCTGATATAAAGAAGAAACCTGCAGAAAGAGTCACTGAAAAATCCCCACCACTATTTTGATTATCAAATTTTGAGTACAATTTTTATCATATTCAATATAGATTTAAGATTAATACATTTATAAAACTTTTATTTAATATATTTTATATAAATATTGAAAATATTTAAAAAACATATTAAGTATGCCCGTGTGTGTTATATATGTTATGTAAACATGGAATTTGTTCATGTTTAGAGTGAATGAACAACATGGAAATACAATGCCTCCCTTCTACTGTTGAGCTCTAGAGGCGTTAAATGTATGTTCCAGACCACTGCGATTTGTGATGCCTGTTCTGGGCAAACCCCTTGAAGAGTTACCACTTCAAAGGGTTTTCTCCTTCACAGGGAGTAAGGCATAGAGATGACCACTTTCAAAGGGGCTGCACCTTAATGGTTAATAAACACGCTTAACTCTTCTCCAGGGAGACCAGCGCTTGCTATTTTTGAACTTCACGGCACTTAATATGCAAAGTGTTTGGAAAAGCACCAAGTTACTATTGTTTGAACATTTATTCATACAGCCTACTCAAAGTCATGCTCAGAACAATTAAAATAAGAAGCTCAGTCTTTTGCAGTAAAGTGATGTATAGATTTTGGCACAGGATCGCTTACCTTGGCACTGTCATACAATGGCATAGAAGTGAGCAAACTGCCCTTTAAATGCCCAGAAAAGATTTGCATTAAGATTGACCCTTTTCCTGCCTACATGCTCCCCTTTTAAAATTATTAAAGTAAATAAAGCTAAAGTATATAGTCGGCTTCAAAGCCAACCCATTAAAGTTAAACACATTCATAAAACAACCACGCGCTCTTTCTTCATATTTCAGCTGATTATGCTAATAACCACTGGTATTTGCATGAACTTGTGCCAAATAAAGATGGTTTTGATCATAAATGATGCATGAAGGAGGCTGAACAACAGCAGCAAATTGGAAAAATACTTGCTGATGATGTGAAACAACTACTCGTGTGACCGGCAAACGTGGGCATAAGCGACACGCGGGTGATGGACGTTGTTGGGTGTTGGGCCAAGCTGAGTCAGATGGCATTACATCAGTTTCAGCTCAGCCTGACAAAAACAACACTGACAAAAACAACACCTCGATTATCAGACTCAGCACCAGCAACTAACCACAGCACCCCTATTAGCTTGCTAGGGGCATTAGTGTAAGAGTGTGGGTGAAACCAGGCTGCGATGTGACTCCACTGACCTGTAACCACGGCTCAACCTCACTTGTGAAATCAACTGTAAGACACCATTCTCACCTAGTTCTCATAGTGCTTACAGTTTAAATCAAATGGATCCTCCCACAGATTTGAGCATAGATAAACTGAGCCTTCTGTTCTATAGTTCTCATCACTGCACTTCAGGAAGGTCTGTATGACCCTGTATTTGTTTTTTAACCAAATTCCATTTTTTTCTTTTCAGTTAAAACATTTCTGCATTCTGTTTTAAAAGTTGATTTAAATTTTAGTAATCAAAACGTATGTCTAATTAATTGAAGTCATGAAACCTATACAATTTAACAACAATTTATTAAAAGATTAAAACAAATTTTGGGACCCATGAAAAAAAAAGGTTTATCTGTATATGTTTGATGTGCATTTTGCCAAAATTCTTTTTTTTTTCTATTTTAATGTTTCTGGATTCAATTTTAATGGCTGTAATAAGTTTTAATAATCCAAAAACATGTCTACTTAATTGAATTAATAAAACTTTAACAATTTAACAATTAAAGTTTAAACAAACTTTTATTTTGATGGGTTGCCTTGAAGACCTTTAAGTGAAGTGAACACTGAGAGCAGCTCTGGAAATGAAGGTCATGTGTTCACGTCATCATATCATATGATGGGACAGCAGATGTCGAAAAAACACGCGCCCAGGGCTGAATATATGTGGTAGACAAAACTCTGTTGTTCATTCACACAGAGACACACAGAATAGAATAGCAGTCTTTTTGGCGGCTTTATATCACAGTCCCTGTCCCATATCTGATATTATAGTGTCATACTTTTGATTTATTGTCCAAAATTTGCTGTGTTGTACCTTTAAATTCCTTTATGACTGGTTCTGTGACTCCATCTGCGTTTTTCTGCTCATAGAAATCTTAACGCCCCAAGGCTAGTACTTCAGTGTTTGGTGTCGCCTACGCCAGGGTAAACAGCTTTACTATGCGGTCTGCGTCTTATCTGGCAGGGCTATGTTCATTATGTGTCATTGGACTGATAAGGACGGGCCGCAAAGCTCTGGTCGCCCATAGGCTGTCGTGGACTCTCGTGTGCCGTTAGTGCTGCAGGTGCGGAGTCGCCTGGCATAGAGATCCGTGAGATGCGAGTTTGGATCTAGCTGGGGCCAGACGATGGAAGGTCAGTCTGGTGAGATGACACAGTCACGCCTTCTTGTCAAATTTGCCAGCCGGGCCAAGAATGCGAGTTAGCCAGCAGGTCACCCCCGATTTGGCATTCTCCCACACCGCACCGCCGGTACTTACTTAATCCTGTGTGTGTGTAACAGTACAATATATTATATATACACACACACACACCCACACACACACACAATCATTCGTTCCGTCGGCAATGTATTGGTAACACTGTTTCTGTTATTTCTCACTAACATTAGCTCAGATCTTGAAAAGTTCTAGATATCTATTTTTTTCAATTCATTCAGTTAATTTTGGATATTAGCCGCTTGTTGGTTTTTTCCACCCCCCACGAATAAAAAAAAACCCCGAAATCGTTGCAAAGCAACTTTACTGCAAATTAAGTTTCTTCAATATTTAGTGGTAGCTTATCAGTGTGACTGTCAGTTAATGTACATATGGCAGAAATGTACGGAAAAAACAATTAACGATGTAATCAATTAAAGACGTAATCAAACAGACGATGAACACTATTAACAGCAATTACATGATGCAATCAAACTTATAACAAAATGTGGTAGTTCTATATGTTGTTTCAGGGTTATCTCCTCTGAGGGGTTTTGCATCATCTCTTCTCAGGTGTTCGGATCCAGACTGAAGCTTGTGTAAATCTAGTTACATCCCGTGGCAGAAACAGAGAAACAAATAGAGACATAATTAGCATAGCTGCTGTTCCAACCAAGCAAAATTGATTTGTTCATCCCATGCTAAAGAATAATAATGTGCATTTGATCAGATATAACTGCAGTACAAGATTATGAGATGCATTATTTGAATGCTTGGCCGAAGAGATGTGTCTTTAATCTAGATTTAAACAGAGCGAGTGTATTTCTTAGTAACTAAGAGAGACACTGCTATTGTAGAATTAATTCACACATGCAACCACTCTCTCACTAATGCATTCATATAAATATAGTCTTTACTGTGCTGCTTTATCTGTATCAGATTTAGAACGAGCAGAAATCTGTGAAAAATATAACGACCCAAAGACAAAAGAACTGATAAAAATGAGCTGTTATTGGAGCAATAGCCATGTGGGAAGCTCTGTGTCATATGCCATAGCTGTGCACTAGGTTTGAGTTTTAGCTCAAAGTTCAGGATTATTTGTTCATTAATGACATCATCAGCATAAATGTCAACTTTAAAAAAAAATCTGTAGTTGTTCAAGTCCTAATATATATATAGTGGAGATCAAAATTTGAGAATAATCTATAAATACTTGATTTTTTTTCTGAATTTTGCTAATCTTCATCGCTCAAAATTTGAAGGAATATTAGCTGTAGGTATACCACTGTTCTATTAACATGTTAGACAACATATCCAAGGCATTTCAACAAAAACATTTGTTTTGTGAAAAACACAGTGATCAAAATTAGAGAACAGCAGCTACTGTAGCTCAAAAGAAGATTACAACTAAAACATTTTGGGGGATTACAGCTGTCAGAAATTAATAGGAATTTTAGAGGCCCTTGCTTTGAAGGACTCAAGCACATCTGTAGCGGCAAGACTAGTTTCTCACACTGCGCTGGTGTGATCTTTGTCCACTCTTCTTCCAATCTCTTCTTCTATAGTTCGGAAACTGTAGTGGGTTTCTTTGCCATAACTTTGTCACCAAGGATTTTCAATCTGGTTTAGATCAGGACTCTGAGCCAGCCATTTCATTATTTCAAATGTTCTTGGCTTCAAGGAACTGCTTTACCCGTGTCTTGTATGAAAATTGCAGGCTGATTAGGAGATGCTTGCAGGGAAGGAACTGCATATTGTTGAAGAAGTTTCTGATAAACATTTACATTCACCGGTCATGTAATTGTATAAGAAAGTGAACTTTGGACCAGTTCTCCTCTATCCACACAACATGCTTCTCAGCAAAGGTGAGCCTAGCCTTTTGATTATTTCTGCTGATGAGAGGCTTGGTCACTGCAGTGTACTTTCAGTCCGACTTCTCTTAAATGTGCAGAGACAGATCCTTACCCTGTTCTGCGCTGAACTGGCAAGCAATTCCAGCTGCAGCGTTGAACCAATTCCCCATTGAGAGTCTCCGCATTATCCTGTCTTCTCTTGCATTTGTCTTACGTGGACGACCAGCCTTTTTTTGGGGGACTTTAATTAATTAGTGTCATTGTAAAGCTGCAATATTCTAGAAATCACAGATTTGGAATGACCAGCTTCTCTTGCTGTGGATGAAAGGGTCATTCCTTTGGCCTTCTGGACAACCTCCTGTCGCAGGCTTTCAGTCACCAGTGGCTCACCATCTTGCAATCTCAATGACAATTAGAAGAATACTGCCAGTTAAATAGGGTTTGTCGTATAATTAAGGAAATTAGCACCAGGTGCCAGATTAACACCAATAACTTGGAGGTATCTTTAAGTGTTCTTGACATGACATTAAAATAGCATTGACCTTGAATTTTAGGAAATGTAGGTTGGTTCTCCCTCATTTTGATTTCATCTGTATACCATGTACATATTATTTAATATTCCATGCATGTGTGGTGTTTATATATAGATATAACTATACACATACCACCAATATCATGCAAACAACTTTTATTTTGGATGGGATGTAATCCGATTTGACAGCTCTATTGTTTTTATATGTATGTCTATATATATATATATATATAGACATATATATATATATATCTAGATATTATATATATATATATATATAAAATTTATAGTTTTTTAGATTACTATACTGAATTTAATGTAAAATTGACATCATATTTTAATTGTTAACAGTTGGGAGTGGTTAAAGATGATTTGCATCTGTTTAAAAAAGCCAATACAGAAATAAAATATTACAAATAAATATTTATTGATTTCATGCTAGTTATTTATTTTCTTGTTTTATTTTCATTTATTTGACAAGAAAGGTGACAATATCGAAAATATGGACAATATGGAAAATATAGAGAACAGGACTGGGACATAACCCCGCTTTAGTCATGAGATGTTTAGCATGATTTCTATACAGGTTTGTCGCATAGTTAAATCGGACAAAGCAAAAGTACCACCTTATAATAATAATCATAATAATGATGATGATGAAGAAAAAACTCTACTGTTGGATGAACCAATTGACAAAATTAGTTACTTGTATTAAGAGTAAAGTAATGCATCACTTTTAAAGTAACGCATCTCAATGCCGTTAGTAAGTCATGTGTTGCTGAGCTCCTCTGAGGAGAAGCGCGCAAGCTTCATCTTCCTCACTCAGACGTGAAGGAGCCGGAGATTCTCTCCCATCAGCCTTAAAGCCTTTGATAAGATTCCCTGGTGGCAAAGGGGGATTGAAACTCATAACACGCTGAGATCTGTGTGTATCGGAGTGTGTGTTTCTGTAATGGTTATGTGTGTAGATGGCCTCTTGCTATCCAGGCCACCGCATTGCTGTTTAGAGCAGTCAAAACCCATTTCACATGATGGCTGAAGTGCCATTTTCTCAAACACTGTTTCTCCCAACTCGCGGGGTGCTAAATAAATCTGCCCAGGAAAACACATTCATTAGGTTAATGCACAGATGCAAAATGCATTTTTTCCCCCTCTCTCAATGTTTTATGATTTATTGTGCTGCAGGAATGTGAAATTGAGTATACCCGAATAAGTTATTTAAGTGATTTAGAGGTTGACACTGAATATTTTTTCCCACAGTTCATGATTTATGGTTATTGCAAAAATATGAAATTGACTATATGAGTATAAGAACATTACTTTATAATATGAGTAATTTAGTTGATTTAGAGGCCTAATGATAATGCCCATGTATACAAAGGAAGCCGAGAATCTGTCCTTGAAACAGGATGTCTGGCAGGAATTTAGATGGCTAATTTGAATGCATATTATGGTCAGCTGGATGTCAGTGCATACATTAGACCTGTTTGATGCAATATCATGTATAATTCAGTTGCTTTTCAAAATGTCTTGTTTTCAGAATCAACTGCCTCTCTGATAAATCCTTTATTAAGGTGTCAGCCAGGTTCAGCTGTGTAGATATTAGACCTCATTTAGTACCGATATTCTAATCTCGGTAGGGCCAATAATGGCGCGACTGTTTAAATTCATGCTTTTTTCTTTTCTCTAATGTGGTCAGGCATCCGCTTGGCAGAGTGTGTGTGTGCAGTTGTGCATCACGCTGCGTGTCTGTCCTTGAGTCCTTGTGTGTGTTTGTTTTGAGCTGTGTCACTACATCAATGTTATTGGATGTGTAAATCACAAGGAGTGTCGGCGGAGGTCACGTCCATCAGGTCAATGCCAGGGACAAAAGGACACGCTCCTCTCATTCTCCATGACTACACACAGGGGATTCTCTGCGTCTTTCATCATGCCGCCATCGTCAGCCTTAACGATAGCGGCAGCTTCATTAAGGGCCTCGTTAAGTCCTGTCGTTAAGGCAGGTCATTAAGGCCCTTCGTTAAGAACCCCAGGCTTGGAGTGGCAAACTGCTGGCAGACTTGACTGACCGAGAGCTCAAGGCGGAATTAAGGGATGGAATCAGGAATTCCAAAGCCACAACACAGCAACGGCTTCATGGCTGCCTGCTCTCACTAGCAAAAACACTCGACACCTGGACTGGAAGACACGTAGTTCCCTCGACTGATCACCAACTGAAGCTGAGGTACTGACTAACACCTCGTATTAACATCCATTTAGAGCGATCTGATCACAAATGATCAGTGCTAAATACAGGTGTGGGGTCCCAAACATTTTGAGACTTCGCATATAGCACATATTTACCTGCCTGATCTCATTTGTATTCATAGAGGGTTACAACAAACATTTACATGTATATTACCATTCAAAAGACTGGGGTCAGTAATTATTTTTTATATAATTATTATGCTTTTTCACTTTTTCAACTTTAGTTAGTCTGTAATGTTGCTGTTTGAGCATAAACAAGAACTGCAAAATTACAAAGCTCAAAGTCCACTTCAAAAGGAGATATTTTATTGAACAGAAATCACTTTTCAAAAACTACAACGAGCGATTCGTTTGGACTACAGCGCAGATTTTCTGGGATTTGTGAGATCACAAATATCGACAAATGGGATGAGACCTGGTTGAGCTGCACTAGAGAAGGCAACGAGTGTTATCACTATGTCGGAGACATGCTAGCTTTCCCAAGGCAGACGAACTTAGAGTGGCTACAATCATCCGGGTTTAAATCGCGCTCAAATTGATTTGATTTTGATGCAATATTTACACTGAAGCTCGCCAGCGGCTATGGTAAGGGGCATGACATTTCCCGACCAGGTGCCGAGTGCTGCCAATCATAGCACACACTGGCCCAGCTAACCAATTATAGCACATTTCGTATTTAGAATGTGGGCCTTCATTTGATACAGGAACTGTTTGAGCCGTTCATGCCAGACTGGGGGGAGAGGTGTTGTAATAATGTACAAATGTGAAAAATAATGTGTTTTTTTTTTTCGAACAACCTAGTATGAGAGCCTGTTCTAATACACCCCCAAAACAAAATCAATACTTTGTAAAAGAGCATAATAGGACCCTTTAAAGAAATAAATACTTTTATTCAGCAAGGATGCGTTAAATTGATAATGAAAAGTGAGAGGAAAGACATAATGTTAGAAAAAGATTTCTGTTTACAATAATTGCTGTTCTTTGGAAATTTCTGTTCATCAAAGAATCTTAAATAATTGTTTCCCCAAAAATGTCTGTGTATTAGTATTAGTAAATAGATGTGGAATGTCTTTGATTTACATCAGCATGACGCAGATCATCTGAAGTTCATCAAAAAAAAAAAGCTTTATATAGGATCTAAATAACAATGAGGCATTTTTTAAAACAGCATGTTTTCAGTAGATTTGTATATATAGTCGAGGTTTAGTCTCTGTGCAATAATGTGATGACTTGTTGTGCCTTTTTGCACTTGTTAACATGTAAATCTCTGACTTTACTAAGTGTAGCCCTGAAATCAAAGACCCTGTAGTGACTTGTGACAGTGACTTGTCTCAGCTGACCTGTTGTCATCAGATAACCCAAAACGGATTTATCCCAAGGTTAAACAGGGACACCCCACGGTTTTGACTGCTGGTGGTCATTAAACACTCTCAGTGTCTTTTTCAAAAGAGTAGGTATTAACCCGTGCGCTCCTCGTCATTTGCCTCATTCCATTATCATGGCCTCATAATCATCCCCATATACTGATTGGCTTCTCCTTCAATCCTTTCCACCAATAAGCTGGTGTGTGGTGGGAGTTCTGGCACAAGAAGGCTGCTGTTGCATTATCCAGGTTGATGCTGATTGTGTAGATCCACTCCACTCATTCAAAATGCTTTGAGCAAAACTATTCAGTAAAAAGCTGTATTAATGTAAAGACTATTTATCTATGAAAGCAAATATTTATTTATTTAATTATTTATTTATTATTGGCCTCCAATAAAAGCTTATTAGTATTATCTTAATAAGTAGAAATACAGATTAATAAGATTTTATATGTAATAATTATAATAATAAATATAGCTTTTTTAATTATTGAAAATATTACTATTTATTTTTTGATATTGATAAAATACTTCTGCCTAAAAGGCAAAGCTAAAATCACATTCCGTGATCTGTTGGTCCAAAAATCAGCCTAGTACATTTCACTCTGTAAACGCGTTTACATGACATTTAATTTAGTGCTTTACTTTGACGCAGTTGAACTTTTACTACATACAGTGGGTACGGACAGTATTCAGACCCCCTTAATTTTTCACTCTTTGTTATATTGCAGCCGTTTGCTAAAATCATTTAAGTACATTTTTTCCCTCATTAATGTACACACAGCCCCCATATGACAGAAAACACCAAGAATGTTTGACATTTTTGCAGATTTATTAAAACAGAAAAACTGAAATATCACATGTCCTAAGTATTCAGACACTTTGCTCAGAATTTAGTAGAAGCACACTTTTGATCTAACACAGCCATGAGTCTTTTTGGGAAAGAAACAACAAGTTTTTCACACCTGGATTTGGGATCCTCTGCCATTCCTCCTTGCAGATCCTCTCCAGTTCTGTCAGGTTGTATGGTAAACGTTGGTGGACAGCCATTTTTAGGTCTCTTCAGAGATGCTCAATTGGGTTTAAGTCGGCTCTGGCTGGGCCATTCAAGAACAAAGAACAGTCACAGAGTTGTTGTGAAAACACTCCTTCGTTATTTTAGCTGTGTGCTTATGGTCATTGTCTTGTTTGGAAGGTGAACCTTCGGCCCAGTCTGAGGTTCTGAGCACTCTGGAGAAGGTTTTCTTCCAGGATATCCCTGTCCTTGGCCGCATTCATCTTTCCCTCGATTGCAACCAAGTCGTCCTGTCCCTGCAGCTGAAAAATACCCCCACAGCATGATGCTGCCACCCATGCTTCACTGTTGGGACTAGTATTGGACAGGTGATGAACAGTGCCTGGTTTTCTACACACATACCGCTTAGAATTAAGGCCACAACGTTCTATCTTGGTCTCATCAGAACAGAGAATCTTATTTCTCACCATCTTGAGTCCTCCATGCGGGCTTTCATGTGTCTTACACTGAGGAGAGGCTTCCGTCGGGCCTCTCTGCCATAAAACCCCGACTGGTGGAGGGCTGCAGTGATGTTGACTTTCTACAACTTTCTCCCATCTCCCGACGGCATCTCTGGAGCTCAGCCACAGTGATCTTGGGGTTCTTCTTTACCTCTCTCACCAAGGCTCTTCTCCCCCGATAGCTCAGTTTGGCCGGACGGCTAGCTCTAGGAAGGGTTCTGGTCATCCCAACGTCTTCCATTTAAGGATTATGGAGGCCACTGTGCTCTTAGGAACCTTAAGTGCAGCAGAATTTTTTTTGTAACCTTGGCCAGATCTGTGCCTTGCCACAATTCTGTCTCTGAGCTCTTCAGGCAGTTCCTTTGACCTCACGATTCTCATTTGCTCTGACATGCACTGTGAGCTGTAAGGTCTTATATAGACAGGTGTGTGGCTTTCCTAATCAAGTCCAATCAGTATAATCAAACACAGCTGGACTCAAATGAAGGTGTAGAATCATCACAAGGATGATCAGAAGAAATGGACATCACCTGAGTTAAATATATGAGTGTCACAGCAAATGGTCTTACTACTTAGGACCATGTGATTTTTCAGTTTTTCTTTTTTTAATAAATCTGTAAAAATGTCAACAATTCTGTGTTTTTCTGTCAATATGGGGTGCTGTGTGTACATTAATGAGGAAAAAAAATTAACTTAAATGATTTTAGCAAATGGCTGCAATATAACAAAGAGTGAAAAATTTAAGGGGGTCTGAATACTTTCCGTACCCACTGTATGAACATGCTGAGAAAAGCTGTGTGATACTGCTATCTGAGTAGGAACGCCTACTTGCAACCAACAGTACAGTGATCTGGAGACCTCAATGTGAGCACCTCTTGACATGGAAAAACTGTTTTATCGTTTGCCAACTTGTTGCATTGCGCCTGGCTATTGTACACAAGAATGTGTATCACTGAGCAGAATGTGCTTTCTTAGAGTTTTCCTCGTCACTGCCCACCGAGTGTCAGGACATTCTTTGGGGATTTACATTTACACAACCACATGTTTTGTCTCAAAATTCAATCTAGAAAAGCCATTGAATATTCTGATTCCAAAAAAAATCTCCATTTTGATTGGAACACACTCAACTCTTTCCACACTCGAATGCATAGGACACGCTCCCATTTGTCTTCCAAACTTGCTGTGTGGCACTTTTTGTTGAAGTTGTGCTGTTATGGGGTCTTTTTAAGAAGCTGTATTCTGGCCACGTAGAAGCAGTAATGAGGATGAATGCTGATGCTTTCTCCACACTCTTCCCTCTGAGCGTCATGCGCTCCCTATGCAGCCCAGGCTTTGCTCACTGCATGAAGTCTCCTTAGCCGTAGACTGCCGCTGATCTGGTAACCAGACTCCACCCTCAATCAGTGCCCAGAGTACGAGCGTTTCACACAAGGCTGTGTGATCATTACCGCCCATCTGTACTGTCTGCCAATGAGCCCCTGAAGTCCTCATCTGTCAAAGTGGAGTCTATATTTTAAGATGAATCTTTTGTTTTACCGTTTTTGCTTTATGCACATAAAGTTGATGGTGTTTTGACCTCTGTGCTGGGTATTAACTGGCTGCATGTAATCTGGATTACATATTATTCAAACAAGTCTTTGTCATTGGAAGGCTTTTGTCTTTAAAACACATTTAAATGCACAAATTCATGTTATTTCTTTTTTTGTGTAATACAGGGATTCCCAAACTTTTTTTTGTCAGCTGAACCTCTTTCATCTAATATATTTACTTGAAGTACCCTCTGAGAGTTAATTATAAGTTAATTACACATTTGCATGTTCACGGTTGTCTGATGTTGGTAAATGGTCACATGACATGCAGGTAAACAAATGCAATATTTCATATTTTTAGTAAGTGGTTTTCATTTTGATTGTTTTTTTAAAATGATTGTTTTTACTTTAAAATGTGTATAATTTAATTAATTAGTTAGCTTTTCAATTAACTCTCCCAGTTTGCAGTTACTTCATGAACCACAGTTAAAAAAACACTTGACGTTATGGTCTTAATAACAACAAATGGAATATATTTTCATTCTCTTTGTATTTTTATATCAATATGTATAGATGAGTTGGGTTCACAAGTAATCCAAAGTAGCAAAAAGTGATTATATTATACCTAAAATGTTAATGTAATGTTATGTTACTAGCTAGAATTAATGTAATTTGGAAATCAGTAACGGATTCATCTACCAGTGTATATATATATATATATAATATATATTTATGTATTATATATAATTGTCTTTCTTAACCCTTCAGTCTCTTGTAAACTTTCTGTCTCAACTGTTCCCTCTCTTTTTCTCTTCATCAGCTTCACACTGACATGGACAGAGGTGATGGACGCACTAAGTATGTGCTGCGGGGTGAGGGGGCGGGGTCAGTGTTTGTGATTGACGAGAAGACGGGCAACATCCACGTAACCAAGCCCTTGGATCGGGAGGAGAAGGACGAATACCGGCTGATTGCCACAGCAACAGACAGTCAGACAGAGCGTGCCCTGGAGCCCTCCTCCCAGTTCATCATTAGAGTGCAGGATATCAACGACAACCCACCTGTCTTCGAGGAAGGACCCTACAGCGCCACAGTACCCGAGATGGCAAACATAGGTAGCGGAAGACAACATATGCTCATCCCCGCTAGCACATTTTCTTGGTGAATGTCAATGATTTTTGAATAATGCAGGATTCATGCTGTCCCAAAAATCACTGGATGAAAAGCTGAGGAAAATGCTCCCTATAATTTGCGGTGTTTAAATGTGAAATAACCTCTCACGTTTATCGATTTTACGTCCATTTGAGGTGGGCTCAAAATATTACCCCTAGACAGTAGTGCCCTTTTTGTTTTCCTGAAATGGGTTTAATTAATATCAAAGGATCCCAAGTGCAAACAAGAAATATTCTGTGCTGCATCTGAATGCTCGAACCCTTGCTGAGGTAAACGAAACCAGAGCGCCATTCAAATCTAATATTCCATCAGTGTGAATGCGTTATCAGTCTAAATTGTGGCGTGTTTCTTCAGTTCCACTCAGATTGAATATGAATAGATTTCTCTGAGCCGCTGCATGTTGCGTCAACCCGGCATTCACGTCTGTTTTTTTGATCTGCCTATCTGATCATTCATTTACAGTGACAATCTCTCTCTCGCTCTCGTTCTCCTACTGTCTTCTATTTGCTGCTTCTTAACTACCTGCGAAAGATCTGTAATCAGACGGCACCCTCCCCTCAACCCACAAGCTTTCTTGGTGACACTGTCAGGCCTTTGATGTCTGAAAACAGCAACAGCTGCTCCCACAAATCCCCCCCCTCGTCCCTCTGAGCTTGTCAGCCATTGCCCTATGGGAAATGTAGTTATTTTTCCATTGTACATATGTTCACATATGTTCTTTTCAAACCGCTTCGGTCCTTCGCATGAAGCTCTTTGATTTATTTGGTTGGAAAAAAGTCCATATCTGTCAGGAGCGAAAGAGAGATTTGAGACGCGAGGGAGTTATGGAAACAGGGGAGTGTGGCCACAGAAACAGGCATAGAGATTGAGAGCGGGAGCAAATGGGGAATTGGAGAAGGAGATGAAGAGAAATGAAGTGAGACAGACAGAGGTGCGAATGAAAGAAGGTGTGCGGCTGGGGAGAAGAGAAAGTGAATACTGCATTTGTTACACTGCAGCAGGAGGGAGAGTGAGAGGAGAGAGGGGGAGAATCTGTCAGTCTTTATATGGGTCTCTTTGCGTAATGTGCTTGTCCTGTGATGATCTGTGTTCATATGTGCTATATTGATCATCTCTTATTGTCTTTTTTGCCCTCTCGCTCCCTGAAACTCTTCCTCAGGGACCTCCATCATCCAGGTGACGGCTTCAGATGCAGACGATCCCACATATGGGAACAGCGCGCGGCTGGTGTACACACTGGTTCAGGGGCAGCCGCACTTCTCCGTGGATGCTCAGACAGGTGGGTTTTTCTTGACCCAGCAGCTGATTTTTATTAAAACTAATAGATTTGAGCTTTTTAAAATTCTTTTGAAAAGCTTTTTATTGTGGTATTTGTTTTATCTCCGACTCGAGCTTTCTATCTTAAAGGGTTAGTTCACTCAAAAACTGAAATGTTATCAGTTATTCACTTTTAAGTGAAGTAGTGAACAAACACAACACACACCTGGAGTAGTGGGCAGCCATTTTTCACTGCAGCACCCAGGGACCAGTTGGGGGTTCTGTTCAAGGGTCGTGCTATTGAAGGTGGAAGTGAGCACTGTACATTCACTCCCCCCACCTACAATCCCTGCCGAGACTCGAACCTGCGACCTTTGAGTTACAAGTCTGACTCTCTAACCATTAATCCACGTCTGCTTCCCACATGAAAGTGTCATGACTGACACTTTCATGTCATTCCAAACCCATAAGTCTTTCATTCATCTTCATAACACAAATGAAGATATTTTTTATGAAACCTGATAGAATTCTGTTCCTCCACTGAACGTTCATTACCCCAAAACTTTTACACTTCAAAAAGTTAATAAAAAACACGGTAAACATAATCCATATGAGTTGAGTAGTTTACCATATTTTTCAGGATATAAATCAGATTTTTTTTAAATAACTGAAATGTGTTGCGAATTATATTCCAAAGCATTATATAAATGTATATAATGTCAAGCTCACAAAACATGCGCACAGCACACTCATTTGGATCTGTGCTGAATAAGAGAGGTATGTGAGCCCAAGTTTAATTGTATAGCGCTTTTTCCACATTCCGGTAGTTTCAGTTTTGTTTTAAATTAATTAATTTAGGCTAGGGATTTACAATAAATGTTGTTTATATTGAATGCAACTATAATTTTTTTTTTTTATACTTATATTTTTCATTCCTGTTCTGAATAATATTAAATTTATAGGATTTATGAGGATTTATGAGGGGAACAAAATACATTTTTTATAATGTTTGATATTTGTAAACATTTTGTTTTATTTACTGTTATTTTATTTGTGCATGTATGTTTTTTTTTTTCTCTCTCTTTCTCTCTCTCTCAACGATGCATTTGATCAGGTGCAACTTATTTTCTGGAAAATGCTTAATCCAGGTGTTCTGACGAGACATGATTGCTTTATATGATGAACAGATTTAATTTAGCCTTTTATTCATTTTATGAACATTGATCAGCACGGGCATAGTTCATATTAAATATGGTGAATGGCATGAGAGTGAATCATTTGACATTTTTCGGTGAACAATTCTTTAAAACTATGCAAATCCATTATAAAAATATTAAAGATGTATTGTGTTTTTTATTTATAATACGAAAGAAGCATAATACAATGATTTTTATAAATGTTTTTTATAATTTTTACTTGTAATTTTTTCATATTTTACACTGCCGCCATTAGGGTTGTTTAAAAAAATTATTTTACTTGGTTACCAAGGAGACAACAGTGTAAGTGAGAAACAGGCTTGACATGAAATTTGAGACATGTGATGTGTTAAGTTTAATTAACACCTGTTAAAATCAATTATCAAAATTATTTTATTGTGTCATTTCAGTTACAACCAGTAAATTTGGCAAATTGTGCAAAAACAGTGTTAATGTTATTTAACTGTATTTAGCAAAGCACAGAACACTTCCAACCAGCACTAACCACCATAAACTAATGATCCTTTCAGAACTGTATAGTGCAGGTTTTTGACACGTGCCATGGTGCTCATGCGGCCAGTGTGAGTTTTGATCTGATTCCCCCATCTTTTCGCCTTAATTTTGTCTCTAATGTACTGTCAATTAAAGTGTCAAAAGGCATTTGACTGCAAAGTCTGCAATAACAACAACACAATAATAGTATACTGTAGATAGCACTAACATGATGAGATCTAAAGCATTTATGAGAAACTGAAGAACCACTTCAAGTGTTTGTCACGGTGACAAAATGGTGAACATCACTCGAAATTCTTGCCTTGTCGGTCAAGTCCGAAGAACTGGGTGAGAATCAAGTGTAGTCAGTGAAAAATGCATTAAAATGCTTTTGTGAAACAGAGAGCCTTCAGTTTCATGATGTACTATCTTTAGTCCGGTCTCGGTCCCTGATCAGCCATTAGCACCACGTTCTCTCCCTTCAAATCCGTAATCATTTCCATAAGATCCCCCGTACTCTGTCATCCCTTCGGTTCTTTGCTCCTTCCTATTTTCCTGGTTCTTCCCTCCCTCTCCTCAACGCTCTTTAATCCAGACTGACTTGGCAGAAATATATTCATACCACTTGAGCTGCTGCACTTCTAACAAATGCTGCAAACACTAACTCAAATCACACTTCTGAGGGCTGTGAAAAAATGCTTCAAAGTGGGACGCCACCACAGGTTTGTGAACTGTTCAAGGGATGGTTAAATTCTGTCATTTAATCATCTTCTTGTCATTTCAAACCTGTTTGCTGTTATATTTTCAGTAGAAAACACAATTGAATGTGTTGAAGAATCTTCGTGCAGCTCTTGCCATATAATAACAATTCAGTGACCAAACTTTAAAAAGAACACCATAAAAGCAGCATAAAAAGTAGTCTATATGACTTGTGTGTCATATTCCAAGTCTTCTGAAGTCATATGATAGCTTTGCATGGAGATTTGCAAGTCATTATTCATTGACGCCACCAAAGCTTACATCTAGCCTGCATCGGCTTCCAAATTCAAGGATAATTTTAACATTTAATTTATGATAAATTGTTACTTAGGGTTATATGCAGTGTTTAGTGAGTGAAATTGACTTTCTTCTTTAGGACCTTGTGTGAAGTCCATTATTAATTATGGTTTATGGTTAATTATGGTGTGCCGACTTTTGTTTGTTTTTTATTTTTTTTGTCGAGCACCCAATTTTGAGCATTTTTTGCTGTTGATGTGTGTGATTTGGTTTCGTCTTTGTTTTCTTCTTTAGACACCAATTATATTTGTTACTTTATTGTTTGAAGCAACATTCAATAATTGTCCATAATTGTTTCACACTTAATGATGTTGTATGACTTCATGTCTTATGGACTATTTTTATACAATTTTCTATAGCTGTTTTTAGTGTCATTAATTATAATATGCCCTAACCCCATTTTTTTTCAAAGTTTAGGGTCAGTAATTAGGGAGTAATGGCTGCTGAAATTTCAGGTTTTCCATCACAGGAATGTATTACATTTTAAAATATATTAATATTTTAATTTGTAATAATATTTCACATTATTTATTGTAGTTTTGATAAAATAAATGCAGCCTTGGTGAGCATAAGTGATCTCTTTCAAAAACATAAAAAAACGCCCCCAAATCTTTGAATGGTAGTGCAGCTGCATAAAGAGTCTTAAAATATCTCCACAGAATAAAACAGCATATGGGTTCGGAAGGACATGGTGGCGAGTAAATGATGACAGAATTTCTGGGTGAACTTTTCCTTTAAATGGCAAGCTTAAATGACACAACGGCCCGGCCTCTGCGTTCTGCCTCTGTGCCTGTCGGAGGGTCTGATTTGTGACCCTGAGGCTTGCGAGAGGCTTTTATTCAGGGTTACAGGGGGGCTGTAGTCTTTTGAAAAATCACTCCTGCTTCTTTGTGCTGTAGAGTGGAATTGGCAGAAGTGAAGTGAGCACAGTGCGATTCTACACACAGTGGGACTGTGTGGCCAATCACTATGTGTAAGGGTTGCGAGTAGAATGATGGGTATTTGTGTATATGACAGGCTAGAAAGAATGAGGCAGGGAGAAGGAGTGAGAAAGTGAAAGATTAATTTTACTGCTTGCACAGATCCATTGTGCGAATGTTTGTGTAGAAGTGCATTGTGTCTCTGTCTGTGTGGATAATGGACTTCCTTCATGTTTTGATTACATTTGGCCGTCTAATGAAACCTAATTAATTTTGTTGACATTTGTGGACCCCACACTAATATGAATGAGAGGGCTTTTTCTCCTGGAGGTTTGTGAATGCTAATCAAGGATATTAACCTAATTCTGTCCTATATGCATTGCATGGCATTCTTTTTTTACTCATTATCGAGAATTCGCATTCTGAGCCATAGCATTCTAAAAGGTCTCTTCCTATCCACAGCATGTATCCACAGTTAAATATCATTGTGACATTTTAATAAACCTCCATTGTACAGTAGACTGTTTTCCTATGGTAGGAGTTTCTCTCGGATGACCTTATCTGCTGGGATGCGTTTCTACAAGTTTGTGGTCAGAGAACACATGGAAATGATTTGATTCAAGAAGATGATTGAATTTGTGATGTGCTTCTCTCTTTGTCTCTCTTTCTCCCTCAGGCATCCTGCGTACTGCAGTTCCAGATCTAGATAGAGAAGTGCAGGATCAGTATCTAGTGGTCCTGCTAGCTAAAGACATGGGTGGCCATCTTGGCGGTTTGTCAGGAACGACATCAGTTACTGTACGATTGACGGATGTCAATGACAATCCTCCTCACTTCGTACAAAGTGAGTAACTTTCCACATAATGTCTATGCAGATCCATTACAGAAGTTTACCATAGTTAAATTACCATGGCTTGTACAATAAAAGCCATCTCTTTCATTAAAAAACACTTTTTGAAATACATCCCATGTAGAACCATCCCATGTTTTTTTTTTTTTTTAATCCATGGGTTCCCACAGGAGTTTTGAATAATAAATTTTGGTTTGTGAAATAAGGTCTAAACTAACTTTCACGTTTTGTTCTACGACATAAATTACACAAAGGCATGCATATTTTAAAAAAAATGTTTTTTGAGCACCAAATCAGCATTTTAGAATGATTTTTAGGATCATGTGACATGAAGACTGAAGTAATGACTGCTGAAAATACTGCCGATAAAGTGCTATTCTAAAAACACATAAAAAATTCCAGAGGAAACTGATGACAAATCATATCACACTTTCATGACAACTCTTAATAATTTATAGAGATGGTGAAATCTTATGACATGGATCTTCTTTAGAGTTTTTATAGTTTTTTTTTATTATTACAATTAGGATTAAAGTTTGGGTTAAGTTTGCATTATTTGTCTGTCTATGTGTGTGTGTGTGTCTCCATTTGGGACATACTCATTTGTAAAACTGGTATAAAAATAAACTTTTTTTTAAATTGTAAAAATGCAGAAAGTTTTCTGTGAGGGGTAGGGTTGGTGTAGGGCAATAGAATATATGTCTGTACAGTATAAAAACCATTACAACTATGGGATGTCCCCATTTAGATAGCCAAGTAAACATGTGTCTGTGAATTCTTCCGAATCTTTGTGTGAATTCCCACAGCTTCTCATGAGATTGGGTTGGTAGGTTAATATTGTAATCAAAAACAGAAGTTAATCACATACTCTTTCAAGTACAACCCACACGATCTTATAATTCTTTGGTATTTTTAAGGATACTGTGGTTACCATAGTAAATTTAAATGCATAATAGAATGGCCTAGACGTTAGTGCTTGTGTAGTGGACACAGTTTGAATCTTATCACTGTTCCATTTTCCCGCCCCTCCCTACTGTTTCCATCAACAAGTGTGGCGAACTCCCAAAACATTTGGCTTATATTATTTTGTTTAAACACCCTAAATGGGTTCGAGAATTGATCGTGTATACAACCTGGTTGGTGCATAAAAAACAGCTAGTAGTGTTAACACTATCAAACGCAGCCTCCCTCCAGTTCTGCTCAATTACATACCAGCCCTTTATTAGTACGGTCAAAGCAGGGCCCTTTCTCTCCCAGCGACAGCTCTGCCCTTCACATTCTCATGTTTTTTTTTTTTTACTGGGGTGAGATTATCTGAAGATGTGTGGGGAAAATATATCAAAGTCTCACCCAGGTAGATGTTCAGGTTCACTAGGCAAGGTTGGGTAAGTCTCCTCATATTTGGAAGCCGATTTAGAAATCTCTCCGGGAGTTCACTTCAGATAAAAGCAGACAAATTGCAGGCGTTTTGGGAGCTGTTTTGACCATTGCAATTACGTTTGAAGAATGTTGCGGGGAGCGCCGAGGCTGATGCATCCCTCGGTATAATAGATGCAGACTCGGGTGCAGGGGGAGTTGAACTGGTTTATGTAGTTTTAACAGCCTTGGCTGCTGTGTTGGGCATCCGAGAGGAGCAGAGCAGTGCACTGTGCACGTGATGGATGGCTGGGTAGATTGTTTGACGGATGACTACATGGGTACGCCTGTTAAGATCAGTGTCTTTTTTATGAGGCGACGAGATAGGAAGAAACGATACTGAGAAGGGTTCATCATAAATATTACTAATTTATTTCCCCTGAGTGTCTGCTGGTTACAGATGAAGAGCGAAAGTACAAAAGAGAAGGAGAGGGGAAACGAGGAGATTGAGGTAAGACGGAAAAAGCAAAGATAGCAAAAGAAGAGGGGGAGTTTGAGAAACTAAATGATAATCACCATAATTTGTCCACAGACAGAGCAAGAAAGCTAAAAAAAACAAAAAAGAAACAAAGGCTGACGGGGAGACGGAGATGGGAAGGAGTGGAGAGGTGATGGTGACACGAGAAAAGGGACAGCTTAACTCTGCTCCGAGAATGGAATCAGTTTTATTTATGGGAGTGTGTGTTTGCCTGTATGTGTGTGTCTGTGTGCCCACTCACACCTTTAAGTCATTTATTACATTCTGTCTACACTGGAAGTGTTGAAGCTGCATGTCAACAATGTTCAGTACTAATCAGCTGTGAGCTAAACTTAAGCAACAGTGAAGACATTAAACATTTGAATATTTACACTATTGAATTTTTTTTGTTTTGTTTGTATTTGGCGAAATCGATTAATAATAAAAAAGAAAAAACTGACCTTAAACTTTTAAACGGTAGTGTACAGTGGCTAAAGAGTAAAGCTACAATACTGTTTAAAACTTGTTCAAAAGTCAGAAGTTGTCATTGATCATAAGTAATGATCAGAAGTTATTTAAATTATCAAATTATATTTGTAGAAAAAAAATCATTTTATTTTAGGCAGACGAGGAAAATAAAACGCATCTGTGCAGTATAGTCAACTTCATTTATTATAATGGGAATGATTTAATTTTGATATGTCACAGTATACGCTGCATGACATGAATGAATGTTCACTAAAAGGCTGTTAACTGACAGTGATTTAATGCAGAATCAACATAACAGAAGTATAATATTTTAATTTATATTTTTAAATTTATTTTAGTTGTTCTATTTAATTTTTAAATTAATTGATTTGAATTCAATTACATTTATTTTATTTTTCATTATTTATTAGTTTTATTTAATGACATCTTTTAAACTTAAACTTAAGATGTGCAGTTTATTCTGATCAATCTTTTGCATGCATTGGCTCTGGAATTAGCGCAGTTGTCCATTTATGGGGTGGATTGATCAAAGGAATTATGACTGATTTAATGAGGCATTAAAGTGAAACTAACGATAAGTTATTGTGTTGTTGTTTTGTTAAAACTTTACTATAAAAATTTGTTGTCTGTTTACACATTATATTTGTGAGTTCAATACTATATATTTATTTTCAGATGAGAAGGAAAAATGGGATTAGAGTTGCTCTGCAGTGCGTCAAAAATATAAAGGGGCATACTTAAACTTGCGGGGCAATGCAACTGAAGCTGTCATTGATTATAATGGGAGCGATTATGTTTTGCCGCTCGTGTACAGTGTAGTCACTGTTATTCCATCTGTCTGTTCTCATATGTCTTCCCTCCCTCTCTCTCTTCATCTCTCACACATGTAATTTACACACTCACCGACTGGCTCATGAGAGGAGACTCATGTGCGTGCTCACAGGAACACACATCCGCTTCTGTGTCGTACACATACACATTCATGTCACATACACGCGTTCGACAGTTCATCAGGCTGAGGGAGGAGAGAGGACGGCTGGAGATGGAGAAACTCGGAGGTGACAGGCTTTGTCATCAACCCTTAAGAGCTAATTTTCATTCGGCATCTTTCCCTCTTGCTCTTCGGCTTTCCAAGCGTCTACTTGATATGTGAATTTCTTTTCTCGACCCTCTGCAGCCCTCCTCACCCTTCTGTCCTCAGCTGGTGTTGCTTTTAAAGGCTCTGCATTGGTCAGCGGCACATACTGATGATAAAATACTGTTCATCAAAACACTTACTGTGTGCTTTCAGCGGATCATAAAGCCCATTTATTTACACTCTCAAAGCATACACTCTCATTTGGCCTTCTAGCTAGGCATTGTGGAATCATGCAGTGACTCCGGCGATCAGAATGGCTATAAAATGCCACAGTTTGGATGTAACTAAAATGCACCATGTAAACTCATCTCAGCCTCTGCTGCAATCCATTTTGAAAGTAAAGGAAGCATCAAATGTAAAGAATTAGTTGCTTGGCGTCTCAGCAACGTGTCTGATGTTGAGAGCAAAGCGGTTTTATGAGCGACTAAAAATGAAAAAAGCGCATCCCTTGTGACTTTTCCCAATCAATTCACATGTGTGTGAGTGCTTTAAGCGTTTTCTCTCTTGGTAGTTGGATATGGGCTTTGGGGTCCTGAACACTCAATTAAAAGGAAAGTACCTTCACAATGAATTCTATTCAGTTTGGCCTCCCACTGCTATTTGTATTCGCAGGCCTCGTCCAAACCCGTAAGGTTATATATCTGTGTTTTTGCCACACATAAAACGATAAAGATGCGTATCTGAATCCGTAAAGATGCATCCCTGGAGTGACTTCTTCAAGCGTGAAGGAGGGATGAAGGAAGGAAGGAAGGGATGAGAGGAGCACTAACAGCCCCATCTTGGCTGTACCAGCCCGCTGTAATCAAACTTGTTTTCATCTCACTCTGCGCTCAGAAACACAGAAGATGTGCCTTCTTGGTGCGCTGGCAAGCTCGCGGCTTCTTATCTGTGTTGCGTGGCCTGGTCTTTGTCCATTTCCTCAAGTCAGTTTGCCGGAGAGGTGCTCAGCCATGTGTTCTGATTGGATAATTTGTTGACTGATTGGGTTTGGTATGAATAAGGCAAGCAGGCAAAGCGCTTCTGACTCAGTGGCTGCCTGTGGGGTCTCCTAGGGGGGCTATAGATAGCAGTGGGGCATGAAAACGTCTCTGAAATCGCTCCGTCGTATCACAACGCCCAATTAGAGCTGGGATTAGATGGTCCCCGGTTCCACATGAGGCACAGGTAGCACTATGGTCATTTGTGGTGATGACTGCATCTTTGCGGCCGCTCTCGCATTCGAGGTGAAATGTCAAAGACATCCAGAAGTGACTGTACGCTGTTTTAGTGTCATTAATGAGAGAAACATATAGTAGAGTAGCACTGCAAATCTTTTTTGAGGTTTCAATCACTAGAAATACGACAGATCAAAAAGACCTGCTGACTATCCAGTCTTTTCTCAAGAGGCCAAATTATCTGTGTAAGAACATTTACTTTTTTTGTGCAATTCTAAGCTTTCTACATCAGAAGTTCTCAGCTGGTTTTGCAACAGGACTCTGATTTTCAAGTTTAGTTTGGGTTAGGCTGCTAGGAGGTTCGCTAAAAAGGTTAAAAAAAAATAAACAGGAAAAGAAAATTAGAATGAAATTTAACAAAAAGTAATAATAAAATAAATACAATTATATGAATTTGACATTCTTGTACAGGCTCTCGTCAAGGAATACGGTACATTTGACAGTACTTTTAATGTCAGATATGCACTAATTCAGATTTATAGAATATATATATATATATATATTTATATAATATATATATATATATAATTTTTGTAATTTTTTTTATATATCATGCTTTTATTTCATAAAAATGGTTCATTTAATATTTATCATTTAATATGTATATTAAATATTTTTGCAGTATAATGCGTCTTTATAAATGAAAATAAATACAGTAGCCACCTTTTATATTTTAGGGAGAGGGTCACTTCCAAGAGAATCATAATTGGGTTCCATGGAATTTTATACCCTGCTTAATTTATTATGTTTTGTTTTCTTTGGAGGATGAGCAACATGTCATGCCATGTCTGCCATTAAAACTGCCAAAAAATATTTTTTTGTCTATTAACAAAAGGAAATGAGAAGTATTTTAAAAAGTTGATAAACCTATTCATTTTGCTGTCTTAATTATGCATGTTTGTGTAGTCATTTTAATATCTGCATTTAGCATTGTTCCTTCGCTAGGAAAAATCTACCATTGCAGAAATTCCAGCAGTAGATAAACTTCTTGAATCTGGCACAAGGGTGACACAAATTCTGTTATTCTCTGACTTTGGAGCAGGTGGACAGCGATATGAGCTGTAGGGAAACTTTTTAGGTGAGTGTTGGTCCATTGTGTGAGTATTTGAGGAATAACCCGGAGCCAAACGTCAGCGATGGAATCAATCAGGAGGTTGGCCGTTGTTCTATCGGCGACAGTGAGAGTGGAGTGCGGGAAAAATGGTCAACGATTTCGCTTTTCTTGTCATCTACCCTGGCAGTGTGCCTTCACGCAGAATAATAGGAGTTAGAGCCATTCTTCTTGTATGGAGGCAGAGAACGAGCGATATGGAGGGGGTGGTGGGGGTAGGTAAGAGGGAAGTGATTTCCATGCTAATGGGAATGTTCCCGGCAGGGCTTTCTGTCTGCGCCTATGTCTCTATGATGAATGCAGCCATCGGACTGCCAGCGCGACGGGGGTCTCGCACCAAACCGTGAACTCGCAACTACCTCTCTCACGCACGACGAGGAAAAGAAAGTGAAGTGGGCCCTCGCATAAAACTGAAAGACGGACGCTAAGCTTCAGTTGCATAAACTAGTGAATTCATGGCTTATTTCTTTGAAGTTTTGCCATCCGCGCTTCTGGACACTGGCCTGTGCATTGACGTCTTTTATTATTTAACATGGCATATATATATATATATATGATGGTGAGTAATTGGAGAGTGAAGTATTGGAAGAAACGGTGCTCTGGGCAAGGTCTATTTTAGATTATGGGCATGCTGAATCACAGGACGGATTTAGTTATACAGCACAGTGTGCCGTGCTCTTTGAGGGCATTGTTGATGGAGGTCAGCATACTGGGATCTAATTCCAGCAGTTAGTACTGAAGCATTGCAGCAATGAGAGAGCGTTAGTCTAACCTGGGCAATTTAAATGCTCGTCAGATGACCTGAGGTGTCCTGGGAGAGCCAGACGCAGACTGACAATATACACCAGGAGGGAGGGTTTTGATATTAAAGTCATTTTGAGCTGAGGGTGGGATATGTTTTGATTACCCCACAGCCCCAGTGGTCTTTGTGAGAGAAATAGAGTGAGAGTCCTCTGGAGGTATTAACACCCCGAAGCAAGCACACAACACTGATTTCACCACCTGTATTTCACCTCAGAAACAGTCCAGCCTTGACATAAACACAATCTCTGTCCCTTCTCCTTATCATTTTCTGTCCACTTTTCCCACCCGTTCTCTTTCTCAAGCAATCACCATTCCCACTCTGTTTTCTCATTTTCTGTCCAAACTTGTTTGCCATTTAGCAAAGTGTTTGGTCTGACAAGACTTTATGTGAATATTATTATGCCATTATCAAATGTTTGAAATGAACTAGGACTTTAACTTAGGAATTTTACTTTTTTTTTAATTATAATTTTTTTATACCTATTAATTATGTTGGGATCAGGAAGATTTTTTTTTTAACGTTTTTTGAAAGGAGTCTCCTGTGTTCACCAAGTTTGCATTTATTTGATCATATATGTAAACATACCCGTACAAAAAATAATAACATAACTGTTTTCTATTTTTATATATTTTGATATGTATTTTATTTTTAATTGCCTGTAATTGAATAAATCAGCTCTTATATTTGATTAAAATAGAATGTCTTCAGTGCACATGATTCTTCAGAAATTCCTTCTAATATATCTGATCTCTTGGTAAAATTTTCAAATTAATTTTCTCCCTCTTTTTTTCTTTTCTTTTTCAGGATTTGTTAATGATCGGAAGTTTTAAATGAACGCATTTATCTGAAACTACAATCCTTTTGGCATTGTAATGCTCATTGTCACTTTCGATCAATTTAAGTGTCCTTGCTGAATTAACTTATTATTTACTTTATTTAATTTATTTAAAAAAAATCGTACTGACCCCAAACCTTCAAACAATAGTTTATAGAAGCATTTGGTAGCTATAAGCAAGAAACATGCATGTATAGCTTAGCCTATGAGAACTAAATTGTGGTTTAAGGTTATAGCAGGCAAAGTTTAGACAGAGCCTCTCTCTTACGCTGTGATTGTAGAGCCATCCAGTGTTAATTAAGGTAATCTAGACCAGTCTGGCCCAGTCTGGTGCATGCTGTGTAAATGGAGGTTTCAAGCCAAGTCATCCTAATTTAGTGCAGATTAAACTTCCTGGCAGAATGGCAGAAAATAGTGATGCAAATAATATTGGACGAGTTTGATAATAGAAATAATTCCAATAATTGACTTCTCTAATTAAGCTCCACTTCCTTGAAGAGCATACTTAAAATAGTAGTAGATTATATTAGTCTCCCTTTAATCCTTTTTCATTTTCTTTGCTTGCTTATTTTTTGCTGTTTATTAATATTTAATCTAAAGTTCAATGCTTTCTGCTTCATTTGACGGCATAATCATTGCCCACAGACACGTCTCCCGCCCCTCTTTGTACCTCAACTTTCCCCATCCCTCCATCTTGTGCAACAGCATATATTCATGGAAGACAGATGCACATCCACACACAAGCGCTTGGCCTCACATTATCTCTCTCGTGTCCGTCTTCACCTTTTCTCGTTCTTTAATTCACCTGGTCTGACTTCTCTTTCCTTCCCTTTAGCTTTTGCACCCCTGCGTTTTCAGTCCTTCCATTCTGAGGAGTGGGATAACTGCCCATCTCCCACGCATCTCTCTCTTTGAGTTCTCACTCACTGCCGCAACACCAGTTTCTTAATCTCTGCCTCTCGTTCTCACTTTCGATGTTTAGTCTTTTGAGTTTTGATGTATTCATAAACCGTTAGCTAACTCCTCCTTTGCTGAATCCTTGCTGTGCTGAAACTATCCTTTTGGCACAAGTGAACAGTGTTAACCCGTTGAGCGGTACGGTCCCACATATGGCATTTGTATTTCCGTGCCACTGGGAGTACGGTCCCACCTAGGATAGGGATGGCGTATCGATCCCAATATGGATCCGGACGCGAGTCATCGAAAGTACGATATCAAACCAAAAATCTCGAGATTAAGAGTGTGGTTTTATTTACCAGTGATTTACTTAATTTAACTAGATTATATTATATATATAAAATATCTATATATCTGATATATATATATTGATATATATAAGATATATATAAATAAATAATAATGCGTACACTACGCTGAATTGTACGAATAACCTTTGTTAGCGAGTAATTTTGTAGGATAGAACTATTTTCCTGCTCGTCTGAATACACGCAGATGTTGCAAGACAGAACCAATCCATCACAGACTGCTGACAGTGCATTCAAACAGGGATGCTTTTCCCAAAAGTATCATAACCGAGCAAAGCTTTGGAACGTCAACCCTGACAATGCTTAATCATAGGACAGAAGTACATCGGATATATTAATCATATATCAATCCTTATATCATTCTCCATAGCTTCAGTGCAATCAACAGCTAACTTTAAATTAATGTTAAAGTAATATTGACACATGTACTATTCTGAATGTGAATAACATCTACACTGTCAGAAATCAAGGTTGCATTTATGCAGTAACAGCCTGTTAACTAGGCTAGTCCACTTATGAAACTGACCAGTGTTTTATACTAAAGATGACTGTAGTTTACTGTATAGTTATAATTGAATCTGCTGAAACCAAAAAACAGATTGAACCGTTGAAGCAAAAATCTACCTAGATAGTTAACAATTAAGGCGTATTGAATGTAAAATACGTTTTAAACTAGTTAATGCTTATCATTCACCCCCTTGTACTCTAGTAATTTAATAAATTTCATACTTTTAAAAGTTTTATTTCAGAGTCTATCGAATCGTATCGATGATACTGCCTTGAAAATATCGATATCGTATCTCAAACAAATTACGTGGTCACGGGCCCATCCACTATATTGGATTTAGAATGTTCTCGTGACGTCACATAACTGCCATAATCAAATCTAGCATTTTACCGGGCTTCTTGCTTACATCTGAGACGATCCGCATGTGCACCTTGTCATTATACGCCAACTATCAGTGTTCTTAACCACATAATTTTATTTAGTTTTTTCATACAGTTAAATACACAAGTAACGAGTACAAACTAATCCATTTAAGTTCGTAAAATACACACAATTGTTTACGAGCGCACTAACAGTCAAATCATCAACAGAATTTTCCGACGTGTTGTTCTTAATATCAGATACACATAGTTATCTGTAACTATACAGTTCACATCTATTTCTTCTCCCAGTTCACCGGCCACTTACATGTATTTCGGGAGAAACTGATACATTTACGTGCTGTAAATCTGACAGGACTCTCTGAACTGCAGAGCGAACAAATATGGTGGCGCCCATCTCACGTTACATATCATGATTAAGATCTTTTCGAGCGATTTTTAAACGACAAAACAACATATATCATTTACACGTATTTGTAAATTGGAAATCGATCATGTGATATGGTACGCAAGTTTCTGGATTTTTAATAAAAAAGGAAAAACAAATTAAAAGCGTCCATCTTTCATACAGTGTTATTGTGGCCGCGGTGTGTCACGTGACAAGCATGACGAGTCGCCATGGAAACAATAAGGGGAAACTTTCTAAAATAACGGCGCTACAAAACCAACGTCCATGGGGTACCGCTAGAATATTTAAACTCACCAGGGAAAGAGCTTTAACCCTCGTTAATCCCATGATTCGTTCGCCCATTCGCATATGTGCGCTAAAGCACTTCCATGCATTAAAGGGGTCATATGATGCGATTACAATTTTTCCTCTCCTCTTTGGGGTGTTACAAGCTCTTGGTGCATAAAGAGATCTGTAAAGTTGCAAAGACTAAAAAATCAAATCCAAAGAGATATTCTTTATAAAAATTAAGTCAGCCACGCCACCTAAAACGGCTTGTTCTAACACGCCCACACATGTCTACGTCACTCTGTGGGAAGATTTGCATATCGTCGCCCAAATGTTCACGCAAAGAAAATAGGCGTAACTTTTATTCTCGCTAGTATTGTTGCTGCCATGTCGTGGAGACACTGTGTTTCATTGTGAAACCGAAACTACTCTGTTTGGGTTGGCCTTCCCAAGAGAGGACATAGCTCTTCGTCATGCCTGGCAGCTGATCCGTGCCGGTTGCTGAGAACTACAACGCACTGCGCTGTGGCTCGCCGGATTGGCTTTCACTGTGGACGAAGCGGATTCCAGCCCGGGGTTGTCACATGTGGTTACCGCAAGCCCTCCGTACGCTCCTTCATCGAATCCGCCGGCCGCCAGCCTCCGCTCACTCTAGCCCACCCGCCTCCGCTCACTCTAGCCCTCCGCCCGTTCCTCACCTTATCCCCGCCGCCTCTGCTCATTCTAACCCTCCGGCCATTCCTCACTCTAGCCCCCGGCCTCGCTTCAAGTCTAGGGCCGCCGTCCGCTCACCGCAGGCCATCTGCGTGACGCTGTGTGCTTCGTTTTGAAAGTGAAACTACTTCGTTTGGTCTTCCAAAAATGGCCATGACTAGAAATCAGTGGTTAAGTTGTTTACAACACTTTTCCAGAACAGTTCAAACTAAATATTTAGATGTGTGCAACACATTTTATGGAGTACTGTTTTCCTGATCCTGGGAGAGTAGACTACAATGCCGTCTGTTCTGACTCACAGATTGTAAGTAAGTTTTTTTTTATATTTAAAGCGAGTTTTTTTTTTTTATATTTAAAGCGAGTTTTTTGGGCCGTGTAGAGTAGGGCTTGTTGTTTGTCTTTCTCCGATCACAAATGCAGACATAATTTTATGTTTACACGGCACGATGCAACGCAAAGCGTAAAAAGACAGTAAGTCATTATAATCCATAATTATGTCCCCTCTGGATGCAACGAATGCCTCGTTTATAATGGTTTTTTTTTAATGTTTTTGTCTCATCGCTCTGGCCTGACAGGTCATCATCACAGTATGGTAGGGGCGTACAGTCCGAGTCACATGCTTGAGGTATTCGGCCAATCACCACGCACTGGATAGCTGACCAATCAGAGCACACCTTGCTTTCAGACCGATGATTTTTGTAAAAATCGACGCGTTTCAAAAGGCGGGGCATAGAGGAGAAACAAAGTACAGTATGTGGAAAATAATGTTTTTTTTTTAACCTTACACCGCATAAACATATTTCGTTACACCAAATACACAAAATAATTTTTCTTTTTAGCAGCATCATATGACCCCTTACGCCTCAACGCAACGACCTGGATGCAAATATCATGTAAAACACCCTGCATAATCATATCATCTTAGGGGGCTTTATTAATTGCATGCTATTTTGATGGACTATGCCTTATATTCTATTTTTCTCAGAATAAAAATTCTATTTTTCCTTCATAGGTTTACAGTATGACAGCTCTTTATTTCAAACATCACAATGTATGGCAAATTTTGCAAATGAGTCTACACCTATTTATCATGGTATATCCCCATGACTAATAAATTGGTTGCTTTTTTGTTTTATAATTGGACTATGAGTTTGCCTGATTAGTGTCGGAAACTTTTATTTTAACATACAGGCTGAAATTTACTACACGACTTTTGCCCAGATCTTTAGCCCAATTTACAGTCTGGACAAGTTGACGCTAGTTGCTGAATGTCAAAGCCAGTCTGCAGATTTGAGCTGACAGATTTCATAGAATGATGTGTATGATGCTCACAGATTCCATCTAGATCAAAATATCAAACATGTTTAATATATGGAGCCGATTTTAGAACACATATTGTTTTTTCAGTTGCCACACGTCTCCTCAGAAACACTGTGGTGAGTTTGTGGTGTGTTCGGAAAGACTTGAAAGTCTGGTAGAGTATGATCCTTGGTCATTGAATGTATGATTCTCAGTTTTTCTTTTAACTATTTGCAAAGTTGGCACGTTTATGATGCCTAGTGTTTTAAAAATAAAGTAAATCTTTATTTTTATCAAAATGATATCAAAATAGTTGATTTTTTTTTTTTTAAGTGAACTTTGTTTGGCCAATTACCTTCATGAACATCTATATTTTGACGTCTAAATTAAATCTCTTTTTTACACGTTTTTCTTTTTTATTATCAAGTTCAAATAATTTTCTCAAATGTAATTTAAAAGTATTTTCAAATAATTTTTGTAAATAGTATGCAAAAGAAGTATTATAATTATTTTTAAGTTCAAATGGTTTTGTGGTCAAATTGATTACTTTTAAATGTATATATTACATTATTTAGTAAATTGTGCAAATATCTTTAACTATATTTAATATTTTAAAAAATTTATTGCCTTATATTATTTGTTGTTATTTACTATTTTTAAATGTGTGATATACAGTGTGTATGGAAAGTATTCAGACCCCCTTAATTTTCACTCTTTGTTATAGTGGCAGCCATTTGCTAAAATCATTTAATTTCATTTTTTTTCCTCATTAATGTACAAAAAGCACCCCATATTGACAGAAAAACAACAGAATTGTTGACATTTTTGCAGAATTATTAAAAAAGAAAAACTGAAATATAAAATGGTCCTAAGTATTCAGACCCTTTTTTCAGTATTTAGTAGAAGCACCCTTTTTGATCTAATACAGCCATGAGTATTTTTAGGAAAGATGCAACAAGTTTTTCAAACCTGGATTTGGTGATCCTCTGCCATTCCTCATTGCAGATCCTCTCCAGTTCTGTCAGGTTGGTGGTAAACGTTGGTGGACAGCCATTTTTAGGTCTCTGCAGAGATGCTTAATTGGGTTTAAGTCAGGGCTCTGGTTGGGCAATTCAAGAACAGTCACAGAGTTGTTGTGAAGCCCCTCCTTCGTTATTTTAGCTGTGTGCTTATGGTCATTGTCTTTTTGGAAGGTAAACCTTCAGCCCAGTCTGAGGTCTGAGCACTCTGGAGAAGGTTTTCGTTCAGGATATTCCTGTACTTGGCCGCATTCATCTTTCCCTCGATTGCACCCAGTCGCCCTGTCCCTGCAGCTGAAAAACACCCACACAGCATGATGCTGCCACCACCATGATTCACTTTTGGGACTGTATTGGACAGGTGATGATCAGTGCCTGGTTTTCTCCACCCCTCTCCATACACATACCACTTAGAATTAAGGTCAAAAAGTTCTATCTGGGTCTCATCAGACCAGAGAATCTTTTTTTCTCACCATCTTGGAGTCCTTCAGGTTTTTTGTGGGGGTTTTTTTATAGTCAAACTCCAGGTGGGTTATCATGTGTCTTACACTGAGGAGAGGCTTCCTTCGGGCCACTCTGCCATAAAGCCCCATCTGGTGGAGGGCTGCAGTGATGGTTGACTTTAACTTTCTCCCATCTCCCGACTGCATGTCTGGAGCTCAGCCCCAGTGATCTTTGGGTTCTTCTTTACCTCTCTCACCAAGGCCTTTCTCCCCCGATAGCTCAGTTTGGCCTTACGGCCAGCTCTAGGAAGGGTTCTGGAAGTCCCAAACGTCTTCCATTTAAGGATAATGGAGGCCACTGTGCTCTTAGGAACCTTAAGTGCAGCAGAATTTTTTTTGTAACCTTGGCCAGATCTGTGCCTTGTCACAATTCTGTCTCTGAGGTCTTCAGGCATTTCCTTTGACCTCATGATTCTCATTTTGCTCTGACATGCACTGTGAGCTGTAAAGGTCTTATATAGACAGGTGTGTGGCTTTCCTAATCAATTCCAATCAGTATAATCAAACACATCTGGACTCAAATGAAGGTGTAGAACCATCTCAAGGATGATCATAAGAAATGGACAGCACCTGAGTTAAATATATGAGTGTCACAGCAAAGGGTCTGAATACTTAGGACCATGTGATATTTCAGTTTTTCTTTTTTAATAAATCTGCAAAAATGTCAACAATTCTGTGTTTTTCTGTCAATATGGGGTGCTGTGTGTACATTATTGAGGGAAAAAAATTAACTTAAATGATTTTATCAAGTGGCTGCAATATAACAAAGAGTGAGAATTTTAAGGGGGTCTGAATACTTTCCGTACCCACTGTATTTCTGCTTTACATCGGCCATTGGTTATACTATAGAACATAATCTGTTTATCACCTTTTTTGGTCCCTAATTGTTACTTTACGGCAGGATCCAGATGGTGTAATTCCAACATCAGCAGAGGCTAACTAGTTGATCCACAGGGCAGTGAAGGGACAGGGCAAGAGAAGGGTTACTTCATACCAATTCTCTCTCTCCACATCCTTCATTTTACACCCTGCCTCCATAAGTGCCACGGTGATGGACGTCCTAAAAGGATGCAGATTTTATTCTATCTAATTTTCAACCAGTGCTTGAGCTTTAGCCAGCTAGACACTTTTTTAATGACTCTCCCATCTCAGAGGTCTCATTTCTACGGCAACATAAAGCCTCATACATGGATAAGGCCTCTTATTTTCTCTTTTCCTTCTTATACTCTCTCTTATTTTCTTTTTTTCTTTTTTTGTCTCCCGACTGTTCTCTCTTATAGCATTGCCTTTCCATTTCTATTCGACTCTGTTTATAATCGCTACATCTTTGAATCAAGCTGTTCTCCCCTCATTTACAAACAATACAACCCTCTCCATCTATTCATCCATCGAGAACTCTTTGTGCCATTTAAATGCGTTTCTTTTCAAAATCCATCTTTTGCTTGCCCACATGCAGTCTTGCCCACACTGAGTCTCACTTATCTCGCTCGGGGGACCTGAGGTAATTGTGCTCCATATTATTTACTGAGCTGAACCTGTATTCATCCACAGACCTGCTAATTAACTCCATCTGCCTATCATTGAAAAGCTCTAAACACTCTGCTCTTAATCTCCCATTGGGCGCTGACTCAAGGAGCCAATCCCTGCTCCTTCCCTGGGAAGCCCAGCCCCATTAGAGTGGCTTTTAATGAATTAAAAGTATAAAACAAGCAGGCTCTCTCATAGCAGAGTTGAGGCTTGAGAGTAAAGGTGGTGCTTTAAAGGGAGTCCGTGCAGGCGCTGTGGTACCACTTCGTTTGTCCCTTCTGAACACAATTACAGTGACCCAGTGGGGAGTGCTATATCTCTAAGTCACAGAACATTGATCTTGTTCCTTCTTGCTGTTTGATTGGCCGGCTAAAGCTGCTTTGGAAAAAGACGATCATCCGTTCGCTTTCTGGCTCCTTTTCAGTCCTGATTCGTGATTTATGAGGTGACGGGTGGCTGTCATTGCACGTGTGCATGTTTGAAGTGAATTTGCTCAGTCTTAAGTCCTGGAAAATTACAAATGATTTTGTGGCTAGCTGTAGGGGAAGATGGCGGCAGATCAGAAGCATCATGTCCTTTCAAACTGTAACTAAAAGATACAAATGGATACACCATTATGTTGCATGATTATTGTATCGAAAATAACATGCTTGTCTAAAAGGATGTGTAAGAAATCAACTATTTACATGTCAGTCCAATCGAGTCACAAGACTTTTCTCTGAACGAATTGTTCAGTCACATGAACAATTCTAAGTCAGAAATGTATTTGTTAAATGTTTTTCTTTTGCATGTACTTCACTGTGAAAATTGAAAATAATAATAATAATAAAATTCAAAATGTCCATCTTAACCCTGCATATATGTTTTATAATATTAATTTTAAAAAGGCTAAATTAATTTTTTTAGGCAAAAATTAAGTTGTAAAAAACTTAAACACTTAAAAAAAGTGGCTAATTTTGGCTAATCTTAATTTAAAAGTGGCTAATTTTGTACTATATACACGTTTTGTATTATACAGAAATAAATGCTTTTATTTAATGTTTGAATGTTTTTATTTAGCAAGGGTGCATTAAATTGATCAAAAGAACAGTAAGGACTTTTAAATTGTTACAAAGAATTGTATTTCAAATCATTGCAATCCTTTTGAACTTTCTATTCATCAAATTATCCTAAAATGTATTATAGTTTCGACAAAAGTATTAAGCATCACAACTGTTTTCAACATTGATAATAAGACATGCTTCTTAAACACCAAATCAGCATATAAAATGATTTCTGAAGAATGATGTGACACTGAAGAATTGAGTCATTTCTGCTGAAAATTGAATAAATTACAATTTAGATTAAAAATATGGCATATAACAATAAAAAACATTTAAAAAGTAACTTTTTAAACTGTTGAATATATACAAGTTTGAAAAAAATAACTCTCTTTCGGTTTTTAATATATTTAAAAATGTAATTTATTCCTGTCCAGTAGGCATCTCGTCTTTTACTGAAGTGCGTGACCTTGAGCATGCAGTAATGTGTGTGTGTGTCTGTGTTTGACTTCCTGTTGTGCCAAATCCTTAAATCCCAATGCAAATAGCTCTCCTCGATTTTGCCTCAAGTGCGCTGAATCACAAGCGACATCTAAGTGGAAGTGCGTGCATTTGCTTGACAGAAGTGACAGAGCGTTTTAAAGTCTGAGCAATGACACGGTGGCCGCTCTAAAGTTGAATCCTCAAACACTTGTTGTGCTGGAGACTTTTTCCCCATCAACCATGCACCGCTCCCTCATCAAAGAACAGCAGGACATCAACTACATGCCAGTCTGCACTGAAATTCAAAGTCTTTCAGATGCAGAACTGATACACACTACTGAGGTAGTGATTTGAATGGCTGGTGTTATATTTCTGCAAATTTGGGTGCAGTTTGTTGATATAGGGAGATGGTGATGAGCTTTGACTTTCATCTCAGGCTGTTGTTTTGTTGTGTCACAGATTCAAGGTGTCAAATGGAGATGTACTGTGTAATGTCCCTGGTTGTGACGTGTGGAACAAATGTTCACTATCAACTCTGATGGAAGCAGATATGCTTTGGACTATTACTCTTTATCCTTCCTCCTTGACTTTTCTTAGTTTATAAATGTCACAATAAAATCCTACTATTGTTTGCTAATATGTTCTGCCTTTGCGTTTGAAATGTTGCTGTTTGTCTGCAGCAATGTGAACTAGTTTTTGTCTTATATAAAAAAAGTATTTTTTTACATTTACTAAATTTTTATCATGTTGTATTCATTGATTTTACTGTGTCTAAACTGGCATCTCATTTTAGGTGATGAAATTAACATTTTAGTTGAAAATGAATTGAAAAATTAAGCCAAATATATGTAATTTTATATATAAAATTATTGTTAAAATTAATTTAATAAAAATTTAATGAATAAAAAAAATGACAGTGAAAACTGACCTTGTTGTAAAAACTGGAGCTCCAAAAAAATGTTACACATTTTGACTTTCATGTAACTTGGTTCAAGTTCACTAGTTCAAGCATTTGTGCCATTTTGTGTAGCTGCAAGTTGTAATTTTACATTTCTATTGTGTATGTATCTGATTAATCACATGCGTTTGGATTAGTAAGTTTTAGACTTTTTTTCTTCAAAAACGTTGTTAGTGAAATAATATCTTGCAGTGTTATTCTTTCCTGTCATATTTTTGTTAACAGCATGTTTAACAGTAAATTACTTAATTATCATCATGATTCGCATTTGAAAAATCTTCGCCAAGAACCAACAAGATTAACAATGAATGCCAATCAATAGCCAAAGTCAAAAAGAGAAACTCGTAATTGATAAAACATGAAATGTGAGATGCTTCAGTTTAAAGCTTTTAGAAAATCTAATTGATATGATGTATGAGGATGCTAAATGGTTGATTTTCTGTCTCCATATCTCTCTTCCCATCTGGTCTTTCTGTCCAAATCTTTTTCCTTTCTCAGGTTCCTGGCTATTCTCTGTGTCAGAGTTGGCGGTGCCAGGGGCAGAGGTGGGTCGGATCTCAGCAACAGATGCCGACTTGGGAGACAATGCTAAGCTAGAGTACACCATCCTGGACGGAGAGTCAGGGGACACCTTTAACATCACCGGAGCCAACCAAGAGGCCGTGATCATTCTGAACAAGGTGGGAAGAACGTTAACAGAACATATGGGGAAAGGCAACCCTGCTGAAAAGTCAGCATGAATTTGATTCGGTGTTGGTTTGTCTACCTCAAACGAGCAGATATGTTTTTTAAAAGCACATTTTGGACTCTTTTTGAGGCAACATCTCAACATTCCCATAGAAAATATGTGGACAGAAACTCGACTGCTGGCTGTCAGCTAAATATGGCTGCAGTAGTGAAGGTTGTCGAACAGCATTTCTGTTTGAAGCAGGCTGACCGAGAAAGTCTTGCTGGCTAAGCTAGTTAAGAATCCTGGTGGGAATGGCAGCACAATAGTGGTGACCTGCATCCAAAACACAATGCATGCTGGTAACCATCTGCACTGGTCTTTTCAGCAGGGAAAAGTGTGTATGTGTGTGTGGGCATGGGTTCATAGAAGGTGGGAAGAGATCAGAAGACGCCTCATAGAGCAAATGATGTTCCTGGTGTAGGAGGAGCAGGTTACTCATTCTGCCAGGTGTCGTGAGGAGATCTGCTCCAGTGGAAGAAAAAAAACCTCCACAAAAGGCCAAAAACAAGTGTCTGTGCTGTATAGGCGACGTGAGTCAATGTTGAATCAGCCCCATCAAAGTCTGTGCAGCATCTCGCAGTCATGTGCGTGCGAGACGCTAATCAGACAGGCTGCGAGAGAAAAGAGCGTGATTTACGCTGGCACACCGTGTGGTGCATGCCACACGCAGAAGTCCCATGAGACAGCACTCATCTCTGAGAGACCGTTTCTTCACTGATAAAGATTCTGACTGTCATTGTTCGCCTGAGGGCATCTTCACATCACCAGAAACAGCACATGATGCATTTATAAATTAAAGGAATAGTTCACTCAAAAAATTTTAATTCTGTCATTGTTTACTCACCATCATGTCGTGTTGTCATACAGTGACAGTTCATAGTCACCAGGGGTTGTCAAGTTCCAAACAGGACAAAAAACACCATAAAAAAAGTTGCCCACAGGACTCATGCATTATATTCCAAAACTTCTAAAATTGTATGTTGTGTTTGTGTGAGGAACAGAACAAAATGTAAGCCACTTGACTTATAATCTTGGAGCCAGACTCTAAGTCTGTGCTGATTGTGAGGTTAAACACTTGTGAGTTGGATTATTTATAAGAAAGCTGTCACTCCTTGTCGGTCCATTTCTAGCATGCGGCTTCCTCCTCCTACACAAATAGTCCAAACAGGTCATTGCTTATGCAAAAACACTATTTCTTTCACCTTAATGCATTCTAACAAGTATACATACATATATACAGATACTTTAACAGGTATACATACATTTTATTCATTGCATTAAAAAATATTTTATGGCGTTTTTTAATCTTAACATTTCACGCTGATCATAGTTAACCCAGGTTTAACAATAATCCTTTGTTTTCATAAACTGACACTTTTACACTGAGTAAAGGATGACAGAATCTTTATTCCTGTTTAAACTGTCCCTGTAATGGAATCATCAGAATCATTTTATATAGAATAATCTCAACTAATCAGGTTTTGAGGTGATGCTCCATGAGATGACGACATTCGTTTTGAACTTCATGATGCCCGTTATAGTTAAAAGGCTTGAAGTCCCATTTCTGAGCTGCTGGGAAGCCAGCTGATTGTGTGTGTGTGCTCTGCTTCAGACTCTGATCTGCTGTGATCAGGACCCCTGGTAAAAGCGGGCACAGTTTTATTGATGCCAATCCAGCTTCCTGCACTCATTTGTGTGTCACAGCGACTGTACTGGGCCCCTGCGATCATGCAAGTTTGTTTGAATGTGTGTGTGTGTGTGTGTGTGTGTGTGTGTGTGTGTGTTTTTGTTGTGGTGTGTCATAAAATAAAATGGGTTTGATCGTCTGTGCAATATGTCCTGCAGGTGTGGGGAAGTCAGTTTTTAAAAAAGCTTTGGCTGCAGGTGAGCCTGGGAGGGATTTTAGGCCAGGGATGTGTTACTGTGATAAGGGAAAACTGGAAAGGGGAAACAGACAGAAAGGAGCAGGGAGATTAAATGAGTGGCCAGAGAGAGGAGACAGTGTATAGAGAGATACAGAGACGTGGAAGTAAGACATACACTAGGGGAGACCATATAAAAGATAAAAACATTAAGTTAAGGGAAAACGAGAGCGAGAGAGAAAGAAACCGTAAGAAAGAAAATATCAATTCGCAGTGCTACTCTATCAGGCATACTGAAGATGTTACACAGTCTTACACATTCAGTTATTTGATCAGATGGTTAATTTTTCTTTTAAAGGTGTACATACAGTAACTGACCAAATTTAAAGGCTGTGTCTATTTAAACAAAGTGCAAATCAACCTTTTTTACATTTCCAGCTTTGGGACACGGAACTACAGTATAGCAGGTTTAACTGGACAGAACATAGCAAATATCTATCTATCTATCTATCTATCTATCTATCTATCTATCTATCTGTCTATTCTGTCTATCTGTCTATCTATCAACTGTTGGGAACCAAACACATGGGTTGGGTGTGTATGGATGCCACACTGACGGTTGACTAGAAACACTGAGGCATTTCTCAAAATATTTTCTTTATGTTCCACAGAAGAAAGAAAGTGTGAGCAAATTATGACAGAATATTTTTTGTGAGCAATGTTTAAGTATTATAAAGTATTAATCTGAGAAAGAAAGTGGAAGAGTATAGAAAGGAAAGAGGGAACGCTTTAGTCGTCTAATGCTTAGTGAAGGAGGAAATGAAAAGGGGGAATTATGGGTAAACAAATGAACTCCTCCCATGTCTCTCCTTGAATTCCTACTTCATCCTCCACTGCACTGATGCTTTATTCTCCCAATCATATTTTCTAAAATTGCTCCTGTGTTACGGTTCTCTCTAATATTCCTGTCAAAACCACACCGAGACGGTTCCATTGTCTGTCAGGATTCTGGCCAGGACTCCTGACTGTGCTGTAAGACACAATGACGGAGAAGAAGATCAAGACAAAGACAGAGAAAGAGAACAATATATAAAGATATGCAGGTGGGAGTATCTGAAGACAAAGATTGAAGTGGTTTAAAGGGATTTAGCCAGAGAACCCACGCGCTACTAATAGAAAACATGAAAGATACCACTCTAATAGAATTAGAATAAACAAAGCGTAAAATTAGCACTAAGCTCCCCTTTGGTTTCCGGCCCATTAAACAAATATAAAAATCCGCTGAACATTATTTGTCGTGTTTGTGTTTGTGTTTACAGGACCCCGCTCTAGTTTGGCCACCTGCCTATCTCATTCAGAAGAGCTGATCGTCATGCCTGCCTCTTGTTTATTTCGCTCCGTATCAGAAAGACTGAAGTTGAAGATTTCTTTGAGACAGAAAGGGAGAGTGAAAGATATGAAAAGAAAAAAAAGCATTACAGAGAGTGGAAGAGCTCGCCCCAGGGAGGAAAGTGTTTCCAATAGGAGCAATTTCTGTCATCACAATGCCCGCCATGACCTCTCAGGAACCCACAGAGTTTAGAGCATGGTCGCTTTTTGCTTAGAGGAGACACTGGCAAACATTCAAATACATACAAACAACCTTACATAATACATCTGTTGAAAAAACTGATGACTATATGTAGCATATCTGTTTAAGACACGGCAGCATGGATGCTTAAAGCCATAGTTTAACCCCAAATTTAAGTTCTGTCGTCATTTATTTACCCTCACATTGTTCATTTCAAACCAATGACTTTCTTTTGTGCATAATACATCAAGATATTTTGTTGAATATCTAAGTTGCTCTTTTTTAACAAAAATTAATGAGCACTGGGATCACTGTGCTCTAAAAATTTCAAAAATGAATAAATAAAGTGGTCACTGAATTCTTAAAATTATTCTTAAGTTGTATTTTTAACTGTACTAACTGTTTGAATGAATAGTTTTCAAAAATGAAAATTTGCTGAAAAGGTACTCACCTTCAATTCATTCAAGATGTGAAAGAATTTGTTTCAGATTTGGAGAAATTTAGCTTTACATCACTTGCTCAGCAATGGATCCCCTGCAGTGAATGGGTGCCGTCAGAATGAGAGTCCAAACAGCTGATAAAGTATCACGTTAATCCACACGACTCCTGTCCATCAATTAATGTCTTGTGAAGTGAAAAGCCATATGTTTGTAAGAAATAAATCCATCATTAAGGCATTTTAACTTAAAACTGTCGCTTCAGGCCAAAATCCCAGTTCATAACCTGTAATAATGATTCATGCAGTAAAATAGTCCATCCCCTGTTGTCCGCAAAATCCATCAACATATTTGTGTAGGACTGTTTCGAACTGTTTTCTCTTGTAAATGGTGCTTGATCTGTACAAATTTCTCCTTACTGGAGAAAGCAGTATTATGGATAGATGTCCTGTATTTTAGCCAGAAGCAGCAGTTTAAAAAAAAGTCTTGATCTGTTTGTTTAATATAAACACAAAGCTGGATTATTGTGATGTTTGTATAAGCTGTTTCAACTCTCATTCTGACGGCACCCATTCATCAGGATCCATTGGTGAGCAAGGGATGTAATGGTAAATTTCTCCAAATCTGTCTGATGAAGAAACAAACTCATCTCCATCTTGGATGACCTGAAGGTGAGTATATGTCCGGCAATTTTCCTTTTTTAGGTCAGCTATTCTTTTAAGTGATAAAAAGTTTAAGCTTTCCTGTAGCTCAAACAATATAGAATTCCCAGGGAAAGAAAGAACTGTTAAAAAAAAACCTTGAATGCAATATAAATAGCTTTTATAAATGTAAATGTAATTAAAAAAAAAATTTAAATAGCTTCATAGCCATCAAATCTCTTTTGCACTTTTTTTGGCTTTTCAAAATGCATTTTACCAGGTTTGACGTTAGTGATCATTCTTGCTTGATGTGCAGACATGAATGACTTCATATGTACTATTTTGACAGTACTTTGTTTGGAGAGTCCAAGTCTATATTCATATTTATATAGAAAAAACAGCTTGGATATCTGCAAAATATCTTCATTTGCATTCAGAATTTACAAAGAAGGAAATAAGCATTTGGAACAACATCCTTATTCCTTTAGCTTAAAAAGCAAGATCAACCAGCTCAAACTAGCATGAAAACTGGTGTAAGCTGATAATTTTTTTCTTTCACACATACGGACTACCCTCATTTACACATGGCCTTTGCACACTCTGTGTTAATATAATTGCCCTGAATTACAAACCATGTGATGACAAAAAAAGGAGCACATTCTAAAAATGAAAGGTACTGAAGAGAAGAAGCATTTTGCAGATAAGAAGAAGAGACCTTTGATGTGCAGATAAAGAAGACAAAGCCTAAGGCTGAGTGTGTGAATGGGTCAGTCAGGGCCCTTTTTGGTAAGCTAGGTCATGCCTGCCTGTCTGAGAAGAAACTGTTTCCATGTAAAGCTTTCTCCCTCACTCACTCATTTCATCTCCGCGGCGTGCAGGCGGCACTGGGTTTCTCTCTGTAGAGTCTCCCTTATTCCCCCTCTCTCCCCTGAGGGATGTAGTTATGTGCTGCGGTAATTTCTGCGCTTTAAAAACCTAGGGTGGACCGGCGCTTTAGAAATTAATTGATTCTCAAACAGTGCAAAAACTCTTTGTCCTTGAGCTGAGGATTAAGGAAACGAACCTACAGTGTAAATCAGGTTTCATTTTTGGGAGGTGCTAGCCTACTATATGTGTCTGAATATGAGTTTAGTGAGTACTTAAAGGTTAGTTCTCAATTATTCAGTCATCATTTATTCACCTTTAAGTTGTTCCAAACCCCATTTGAATTTCTTTTCTTCTGTGGAACACAAAAGGAGACATTTGTGGATTAAATTACAAACCACCGGTCCAAGTTATCTCTAGATGGCGGACTGCAATTAGCAATCAATTGTAAGTAGTTTATAAACTCTTAAACTAAACCATGACACCGCGCTGTCCACAGCATAAAATGCTAGCTCCCATCCGGAACCATTTGTTTGCCATATTTAAAGACTATGCTTAATGAATTATGCACTCTTAACTCACTTGCCGTTCTACAAGACGCCAGTAGCAGAATCTAGAGATGGTGTTTGAACTGGAGAATATCGTTTGTGCACGTTTGTGCATCACACCTAATTCCTTAAAGGGGTCATATGATGCGATTTCATTTTTTCCTTTCTCTTTGGAGTGTTACAAGCTCTTGGTGCATAAAGAAGATCTGTAAAGTTGTAAAGACTAAAGTCTCAAATTCAAAGAGATTTTCTTTATAAAAGTTAAGAGTCAGCCAATCCTACCTAAAACGGCTCGTTCTTACACGCCCCCACATGTCTACGTCACTGTGTGTGGGAAGATTTGCATAACTCCGCCCAAATGTTCATGCAAAGAAAGAAGGCGTAACTTTTATTCTCGCTGTAGTATTGTTTTTTCCGCCGCCGCCGCCATGTCGTGACGGCGCTGTGTTTCATTGTGAAAGCGAAACTACTTTGTTTGGCCTTCCAAAAGAGGACACGACTAGAAATCAGTGGTTAAGTTGTATTTACCACTGTTCCATAACAGTTTAACCCAAATATTCAGATGTGTGCTGTACATTTTATGGAGGACTGTTTCCTGATCCTGGTAGAGTAGACTACAATGCCGGCTGTTCTGACTCACAGACTGTAAGTATGTTTTTTATATTGAAAGAATTTGCCACTGATGATTCAAACGTGAGTTTTGAGCAGTGTAGTGTAGAGTAGCGCTTGTTTGTCATTTCTCCTGTCATAAATGCAGACATGGTTTTATGTATACTCAGCGCGATGCAACGCAATGCGTAAAGACAGTATCATTCATTATATAATCCGTAATTATGTCCCCACTGGATGCAACAAATGCCTCGTTTATAATGGGTTTGAATGTTTTTGTCTCGTCGCTCCGGCCGGGACTCGGCATCACAATATGGTAAGGGGCGTAAAATTTCCGTCACACGCTTGATTTATTCAGCCAATCACAATGCACTGGATAGCTGGCCAATCAAAGCACACCTCGCTTTTCAGACCGATGAACGTTGTAAAAATTGACGCGTTTCAGAAAGGCGGGGCATAGAGGAGAAACAATAATGTGCAGTATGTGGAAAATAATGTTTTTTTTTTAACCTTAAACCGCATAACACATTTCATTACACCAAATACACAAAATAATGTTCTTTTTAGCAACATCATATGACCCCTTTAAAAGATCCGATTCGAAAGTGTCACACATGAGATTTATTTTAGTGAATGACTTAAATTTCAACCTGTTTCTCACGTTTCTCAGAAAAGTTCAAATAAGCTGTATAGAGCACTTTTATTCATACTTTAAAGGCGCGTTTTTGTCATTTGGGGCTTGACACATTCACTATCATTACATAACATTCACTTTCATTACAGTGCCCAAGGCATTCTTCAGAAATTACATTTTGTGTATTCTACGGAAGAAAGTAAGTCATGCAGTTTGGAGCAATGTGAGGGTGAGTAAATGATGACAGAATTTTAATCTTCGGTGAACTATTCGTTTAATATTTTGTCCCCACGCTGGCATTACACATCATTATTCACTGTTCTTAGACTAATCAACATAAAGTGAATTTTCAGAGGCATAATTATCCAGACAGAACTGCGTTTGTGTCGGCTGGTGGGTGGCATGCTGCTCTGATTAAGCGTATGCAGATTGCTGGAAGTCTGTGTTTATGTGTTTGAGTTTGTGTGTGTGTGTGGTGTGTGTGTGTGTGTGTGTGTGTGTGAGAGAGAGAGAGAGAGAGCTGCATTATACAGGGCTATGATGGAAGAGGTCTGTGTACATTTGAATATTTAATATGCCGGCAATAGATCCACATCTGTGATCTCTTGTGGCAGTATTGTACAACCAACTGTCCTTAAAGTGACTGATGCTAAAGTAGCATTAAACACCTTTTTGTAACGGTAGTTCTATAGGCCTATACAGCTTTCCAACAGTGCCACCTAGTGGTGCAACAATCTATAGGTTTGAGCTGAGTGATTGCTTTTGCAACTAAATAGGATGCTATGAATTTAACATAGGCCATTAATTTCCTCCTGTAAATATCTGCGATGCAGAATTGAAGATGAAGGTTCAAATCTTGCATTATATTTACATTTATGCAGTGCATGCATCATTTAAGCTAAATTTGTATCCGGATGTGTGTTCCCTGAGAATCAGACTCATGACCTTGCTGTTGTTTGTGACATCCTCCGCCAGCTGAGTTTTAGAAACAGCTGTGGATGCTGTAAATCTGTCTTCCCTTAGTTATTTCCATATATACTCACCTTAACCATGTAGCTAATCCACGGCCATTAACCTGTGGTGCTGTTTGTATTATCTGTTTTCTCTCTGAGAGGAAAGACTGCGTTAATCTTCTCTGAGACAAAGTGATTGAGGGAGCAATGAAGGACTGTGGGAAGAATTATAGTGAGAAGGAAAAGAATTGGAGGGATGGATTTTTTGAACCAGTGTTGATGTCAAAGTGGAATATTGAATCAAACCTGGATTTTGGACTTGAAGATGTAGGCTTGTAAGCTTTAAGTTTGCAAGGAATGAAGGGGAGACCGAGGAGGGAGCGCAGGGAAGCAGTACGTTGTTAGAATGTAGTGTGTGAATTGCTTCAAAGGATAATCTGGGCTTAATGTCTCGGAGTCAAATTAAAACACAAGGGAGAGAGAGAGAGAGCGGCTGTGAATCAGGTGTCGTGTCAGGAAGACAACCTGATTCAAGACTGCCTGTCACCTTTGAATGAATGCATTTGTGCACATACATTTGCATGCAAAAAGACATGCTGCGGACAAATCAGAGGATTTTGAGCACAGAGCCAACATGTTTGTGCACAGAAAGAGAAACCGGGCAAAATCAGAAATTCACAAAGAGAGTAGATCCAAATACCCACACATACACACATATGTGCAGTGGCGTTCTGCCAATCTTGAGGGCAAACCATGAATTTGTGACTGCATTCATGAGCATTTCTTTGTATGGAGACAGACAGTGATGCTATTGGTATTTTGAGCTTTTTAGCCCTCTCTTCAGTATTATTCATTTAACCTAGAGCTGTGATTTCATTTACACTTTTTAATTTTTATAATTTTTTTTGCGTTTTAGTGCATTGGGAATGAGAAAGATGTATTTTAAATAAAATTATTATTATTATTGCTATTATCCCTCATTAAATATTTATTGGTGGGATGCAGTGGGTTAAGTTTAAATATTAAATTAATTTTATTCTATTTAAATCCGTGTGATCATTCGTTTTTTGATTTAATATTGAAAGTAGAAAAATTAGAAAACAGCTTGTTTTTTGTTTTTTTGTTTTTTTCGTTCATAGGTGAAAAATGGAAGAAACAGCTTGAATATTCATTTCTACCACATGGGCGGGGAAATTAAACGCCCCTTTCTGCTGATTGGTCAGCCGAAGATCAAACCGTGACATCACAGTTTCTTCGCAGATCACGCAGCAGGCATATAGCCTCCACTGCTGCAAGTGTCTGGATTCGTAACGCAGTTATGCACTTACATTTCATCTTTTTTTTGTCAAACATAAAAGGCCTAATGTATAGCTCGACACAACTCGTACCAGGGCATTGTCTAGACAGGGCTTTTTTCTGTGTAGATATAAATTATATTCTTTGCAGCTGTCATAGCCTACCCTGCTCACACAGTAAATCTGTTTAAGTAATTAATTAATTAATTTGTTTCAAAATAAATATTTTAAACACTAAGACAAAAAGGAAAGCATAATAAATTGGCTTGGGTAAATATAGGCCTATGTTCACGCAAGAACTGTCATTCTGACTGACAACCGGAGAACAGCAGATATTAAATAGCCTACTGTTAGAGTTATATAATGTAGTCTAAAATTAGTCATAATTGATGTCTCAAAAGGATATGCACTTGTGCGTGGCGTGAGCTGCTGCGCACTCGCACTGCAACGCAATATTTTCATAAAATATAATAGCTTGCCATTTCGGTTTGTTTCTTACCAAACCCTCAGTATACCTTCAGAATGCTTGGAATATTGCACGAGATGCATAGGATTATTTTATGATAGATATGTATCCGCTTAAAAAAAAAAAACAACTGAAGTCACCATTCTCTGTCATTAAATTGGCAAGTGCGAGCAGGAATTTTTTGTGTTATTAAGTAATAAGCCTTAGAACAACATTAAGGTGAATATTCACTCCAGTTCACACAGTTCCAATAAATTGCGACGGGTTAAATAAACTCAATAAGCAGACAGAAGCGACTACTGTCAAGTGCAGACCAGTATTGAAGTGCACAGGAAATAAGCAGCAGTCATATTTAAAGCAGTTTACATTCACTTTGATGTTCACGTGGATTTTTTCCCCATCGAGGGGAAATAACTTAATACTTAATTCTTAAGTCGTTTTTTTTTTTTTTTTTTTTTTTTTTATGGTCATATTATAGTTTTAATGTGTAACGTTAACGTGTAAATGTGTAAAGCTGTTTATTCATTTTTCCACCCTTGAACGAAAAACGAAAATTTAAGCTGAAATCTCGTTTCTCGTTTTTTTTGGAAAAAAACGAAAAAGGAGCCGTTTTCTAATTGTTCTACTTTCAATATTAAATAAAAAAAACGAATGATACACGGATTTAATTCCAGCCATGTTTTGTCTTCCGGTTTTGTCTCACGTTTTCCAGTACCTTTTTTTTTTTTTTATGAAAACCCCTATAAACTGAGATAACCTTCTATGCTGTGAATTTAATCAGTGTATCATTCATTTTTATGTGACTCATTATTGAACGTATGAAATATTATGTAAACGGTATTCTTTTTATTTTCTCGAGAAATTATTTTTGAGCAATGGAGTATTAACTTGTGTTACACGTGATTGAAGAACATGCACTAAAGTTACACAAGCTTCTGTTTCACCCCTACGTAAATAACCCACCCGAATCCCCGCCATCGGGGGAAATATATCACGGTTTCTCCACAAGATATTTTAGTTGTATATGCAGCCACAACTGTTTTAAACACTTAAATAATTTATTTTGGTTAAGAAGGTTTCTTGAGCAACAAACTTCAGAGATGTAAGATCTGAAGGATCATGTGAAACTCAAGAATGGCTGCTGAAAAATCAGCTTTGCCATCAAATAAATGTCATTTTAAAATAAAATAAACAAATTGTAATATTTCACAAGCTTTATTTTTAGCTTTTTACTAGATTGTGATCAAATAAAGGCAGTCAGCATAAAAGACAACAATAATAATAATAAAAACCTCTCACCGACCCCAAACTTTTTAATGGTAGTGTACATGGAATATAGCGTAATTTAGTATAGCCAAATAGAGAGCCTAATTAATTTGTCATAATTGTTATTTCACTGGAGAGCCATTTAAAAGAGAACCTGGAGAGTGAAACAGGAGAGAGAGGAGGAGGAATTTCCTGATTCTTCTAAAAAAAAAAAGAAAATCAGTTTCCTAGCTAGACCAGCATGAAACTAGCATAAACCAACCTGTGAATTCAATTCAGGCTGGTCTTTTCAGCCAGGTTTATTATAAACAGGTGTAAGAGAGAGATGAGTGTGTATTCTAGATGTCAGTATCAGACCGCTGCTCACTAGGAGGGGTGTAGAGCGTGTGATGGAGTGATGAGAGAGGGAGGGAGAGAGAGTGAGTGATTGAGTATGTGAGAGAGGAAGGGATGGGTGATGAGTGTGTGCTCACAGTGTAAGTGACGTCCCTCCTCCTCAGACAGATTGTCTCTCTCTGCCACTAATGGGATCCTGTTAGGAACCTTTTCTCTCCATTTATCCCTCTTCCTCTCTCTTGGCTTGACTCTCTGTCCCTTTTTTTGTTGGTATCTTCCTCTTTTTCTCACCTTCATTTCTGTTCATTTCGTGTTCCTTTCAGGTTTATATTCGTCTGTCCTCTTCAACCTGTATCATACCCACTGATTTGATTGAGTAAAGTAATCGTCTTCTTGTTTGAAGCTTTATAAAGTTCATAGCAGAGGTCTTATTGGTTATGTGCAGCTTGTATCTACTATCGGTTTGTAATTCATTCCTCGCTCGACCGCACATACGCTGAATTTTACATTTGCAGCCTTACTCCAGTCTTCAGTATCACATGATCTTTCAAAAATCATTTTAAAATGCTGATTAAGTGCTCAAGAGACATATTGTTATCAATATTAAAACATAATTGTGCTGTTTAATAATTTTTGTGGAGACCCTACTGTATCATATTTTTTATTTGTTTTATTTTTATTTTTTACTCTCCTTCGATTAGGCACGTGGCTAATTAGAGACAAAAAAAGGCTAATGTATTAAATATGATACTCATCCAAAAACATAGAAATTTATTTTTTTTTTTATTTTGCTAGTTTTAAGAAACTGTTTCATTTAAAAAAGCTGTATTTCTGTCTTTCGTCTGTTACAAATTATGAATCTATGTTGTCATTTATGAATCCTCTCGGGAAATGGGACTGTTTGACTTTCTTTTTCTGCTAATTCTTTGGACACTTCAGTGACCTACAATCGAGTACTCAGCTTCTCTCCACGAATGAATTCTTGAGGTCTCTTGACCACAATCTAAGATCATTGCCTGTAGTTTGAGACACAGGCCCATATGTATGATTTTTTATACGTGATTAATCCACAGACCACCGTTTCTGAGCGTCCTAAGATGACGGAGTCCAAACTATGTATGTGATCTCTGTGCAAACGCTGAAGTAGACTTTTTGATTTGTCCTACGTGACCACAGCCACTGCGTCCTCCAGTCAGCACAGTCATTATTTCCGAATTCACTCATTCAGTCTGTCCTTTCCGCTTGTCAGAGCCCGACCCAACCCGATGGTGTTGCCCCACTGATCCTTCCACTTCATGCAACGTGGTCTGCATTAGGGAGACCCCCAGTGGGCAAGTGTGTATGAATGTGTGTGTGTGTGTGTGTGTAGATAAATTAAGTATACAAAAGTGTACGTCGTAATGAGTCAGTACAACACTCTGCATCTCCTTGAGCCAAAGTCCAGCACTATTGCCAAAACCAGCCAATTTTTTTAACCCTTTTAATTTTTTCCTGGTGTCGCCAGGCTTACACACAACCCCCCCCCTCCTCTCAGTGCCAGATCCGATCCCAGATCGTCCCCAATTGACATAATTCGGGCCCGGATCCTGCCAGTCAGCGCCTTATTATTTACCTCATCAGAGAACGTGATTGCATTTGAAGAGACTCTGATAATAATAATTAAAAAAACAGTAATTAAAGTCTGTCAGAATGTGCTATTCTTGGAATACCATACAGTGGCTTGTAGTTCAAATTAAAAGCAAAGTCAATGTCGGCAGGGATGGAGTGTGAGGTTGACATGCCCTGGGCATGGATTATTACAGAAAGCAGCTCAACAAAACTAGCTTGTGGTATAGACAGCTTCATTGATTATACTCAGAGCGTTTTGTACTTTCTTTTAAATTTACTTTTGAGATATTCCACCTTTAAACTGGGGTGAGTCAAAGATCCATCGGCACAACATTTTCCACCCATATGCGCTAATACTGGGCTATTTATATTCCATCAGTTTACTCCCTACTGATTTACAGTCTTGTCAGTGTCCCATCGCCATATTGGCGTGGAGCACTTGCAAAACCCGCACCAACCCGCACCAACAACCTCTCGATTTGATTCGGTATTCTTTTCGCAGATGGGTTTTTCTTGCTTGCTCGAACAGTTATCATGTATTACGTTCTCTCCCTTTCTGCCCATCTATCGAACGTCTAGACCCCTCCCCCCCCCCCCCCCCCCCCCCCCCCCCCCCCCCTTTCCCCTCTCCCCCCCCCCCCCCCCCCCTTTTCCCCCTCCCCCTCCCCCCCCTTTTTTTCCCCTTCCCTCTCCCCCCCACCCCCCTTTCTTCCCCACCCAACCCACCCCTCCCCCCCTTCTTCTTCTTTCCCACCCTCTCAACCCACCAACTCCCCTTCCCCAACACACCCCCCCCCCCCCCCCCCCCCTTTTTTTAAAAGATTTCTTTTTTTATTTTCCCCTAATAGCCTATAGGTCGCGCGCGGTTGTGGTATGAGCGGGACATATCGTGGTCAGTGTGTAATGTCAGTTGCGGGTGTTCATGTGAGGACGTTATGAGGACCTTTCGGTTTTGTCGGCACAGGTATCGTTTCCTTCTCATGTTTTTGTCTCTTGGTTTACTATGTGACACCGGGGGACTATGATGAGCCCGTAGTCATAATACTTTTGACCACCCCCGTGGACGCCGTCTCCCTGAAACCCCATCGTGGACCCTCGGTTCCTTCGGCGTGGGCCTTTTAAAGATCGTGCTTCGATCAGAGTGGCCGTGCTGGACGCAGATGAACCCCCTCGTTTCTCACGGACACGTTACAGAATGGATGTGTCTGAGAACTGCCCCCCGGCCTGCACAGTGGGACGGGTCAGTGCCGTGGACCCAGATACGGGGCTCACAAACAACATCAGGTACAGACTGCATTCTTTCACTACACTGAATGTGTAGTTTAAAGTATTTATCAAAACTTTTATGTTCGGAATAAAATGACTTCATGCACCATCTTGAATGAAAATATTCGCTGAGCTCATGGACCCTTTTCCACATTTTCGGGGTTCTCAGAAGCAGAAGTTATCATAATTTGGTAAACTTCTATAGAGCAGTGTTATTTTAGTATCACTGAGACTTAACTATTTAGTCCCACTATAATATTTTTAATTTAGATTTTCTTTTTCTATATTTGTATTTTTATTTCTCTTTTCTATATTGTTTTATATTTATTATATATATTACTTATTTATTTTCCATTGTCACTTTAGTCAATGTTGGTAATTTGTTGGGCAGTTTTATTTATTTATCGTTATTTTTTTTATTTTATTTACGGGTATTATAGTTTCTAATTCTAATTTATTTCCCCCAGTTTTGTGATTTTAGTACATCAATTTAAACTAACATTAAAATTAGGAAATTGTGGCATTGCGCAACACTAGCCGAAATAATACTTTTTTAACATTTGTTTTTAGTTCAGTTAATTTGTGTAATGATTTTTAGTTTACTAGATTTTATTGTATAACCTGCTATAGTGGTGCAGTAAACACAACAGATAGTAAGGGATCAGGTAACATCAGCCAGCTTGTCCCTATCGCAGAATAAACCCGACACATGCTTATTGTACACCGATTCTCTCGTACCACATAAGTAACATAATCGAACCGAAAATGTTGGTTATTAGATTGATAGCCAAAAGCTTCCGTTAAGAAACAGTGGGAGCAAGAAGTGGTAGGTTTTAAACTGGATAGTCATTAAGGATATGGTAGTCATACCACTTATTACACAATGTTTCACCACATAAATAATTAAGGCAATAAAATATATTGATTTAAGATAAAACTGTTTTAAGATCTTACCAGTTTGTTAGTTATATCTTTAATCCATTACAGTGTACAAAACAATCGTCGCAAAATGGCAACAGCTGCGCTTGTATGAAACGACTTCTTTTTTTTTGAGAGCGGTGTCTGCCGGCATCCAGGATGCGTAATTGAAATAATTGTACACAAATATGAAATCGAGTTGTTCAATCTTATAGCTAACCAACGCAAAGCTTCCACAGAAAACACTGTTCCTAGCAAGAGTACAGTGACCCCCCGCCGCACCCAAGGTACTCGGAGAGCCTGGTATCAGGGGCAAAAGCGTTCAATGCCACTAACACACCCCCGGTGGGCACCCCGTTTCTGCTTACGGTTTCAGTTGTGAACGACAGGTCCTTTGTGTGCAACGGTGTGCAACGGGGTTGGAGATACGTTTTCTCTTGTTTGGTGGATGTGTCAAAAATGTCAGCCCAGTCAGCAGCAACATGTATATAAACCACAAGTATTAAAGAGACAGCTTGCACAATGTAAATAACATCCAAATAAATAAGACGGAAAGTCTCACCCTATTGTTTGCACATGTTTATGTACATTAAAGGCAAAATAACTGAAATAATTAGAGCACAAGTATAGATATGGAACTTATTTAAGTCTGTCTAAATGTCATTTAGTAATTGCAATGTCTTCTTGTCCATATCCTTTCCTTAGGAAGGTGTGCTAAACACTGATTAATGTAACATAAAAATAATATACATATTTATATATTTTGCTATTATTGTGGAGTGACACTTTCATAAACTTTTCTATACTCCTCTGATTATATAATGGTAAATATTCACCCCCAAAAATTAACATAGCACAAAACAGTGTCAGCGCCGAGTGATCAAAGGCCCCCGTGTTACAAAGCACCCACCCTGCTCCCAGTCAGTTAAAACACGTTTTGCACCGTTTTTTTGTCGGCGCTGAACGCAGCCCAGCTTTTACCGGTTGTTATTGAGGGATGTCGCGACTGACCAATCAGAATCAAGTATTCACAGGTCCGTGTTGTTTTTTTATATATTTTTTAACAAGGATAACATACCTCGGAATGTCGCGACTAACCAATCAGAATCAAGCCATCCCACAGAGAGTGTATAAACTGTATATGTGGGTGTTCGTGTTTCCCCCTGTGTGTATATTTCAAAAGAAAAAGTCCACATACCATTTCCACATATGGCTTTCCAAAAAAATGACAAAATGTTAAGAGATGGATCTCATTGGTCAGAGGAGAGAAACACTCACACAGCAGCGTTAACTAATTAATCAATGCTAATGTAATAAATCACAAAGTATAGTGTCTTAAATGTACATTACAATTAAAAAAAAATGTAAATTTAAAAAAACTGCTAAATTCACAGTTATTAACAGTGGAAACACATGCTGCTTTAGAATTTGGCTCTAGAGAGGAATCTAAAAAGGCAGCATAATTTTGCTGCCTGTTGTTTGGAACAGCCTTCGCATCAGGAACGTGCCTGGGATGCTTAAAGCAGCCGTCTGGGTAGGCAGCTTATTAGGTTTTGGAACAGAGCCATGATGCCATTAATTAATTATGGTTGTATGCTATTCTGTGTCTTATGTTAAAACACTTCAAAACATTATCACAGAGATTAGGGTATTCTTGTTACAAGGCGTGTTTCCACATGGAATGATCAATATTCATCCCAGTGAGCTATAGTTATTTTAACAGTAGTTAGGGATCTGAGGATTCTTACTTTGCCAATCACGGCTCTTTTGTTTTCCGCTCCTTGGCTTAAAGCAGCTCCTGAATGACAGATTTTCTGATGAGCTGGGGCTTCATGCATCTGCTCACCTCTTGTGTTCTCCCTCTCCATTTGTCTTTTTTATCTTCTGTCTCCCTCAGGTTCTCCATCGATCCTCAGTCTGACCCAGAAGCTCTGTTCCGCATCACTCCAGACACCGGACTCATCACTACGGTGACCGAGCTGGACCGTGAGCATGAGCAGTGGCACAATATAACCATCATTGCCACACAGAGAGGTACATACACAGAGTCACACTTTTAGGGAAGTAGTGATCTATATCACAAGCTACAAATAAAAGTAGCTAACTATATGGAAGCTAAATAATAATATAATTAATATAATTGGATGAATATCCATATATAGTTTTCCAGTTATATAATTTAATCAGAGCTCAGAAGTTTCTGAATCATTGAATGAGTATGTTTTGATTAGGGTGAGAGTATTATCACATAGTTTAATACAATAACAAAAATAGAATATAGCTAAATATTACTATAATATGTGTTTAAATGCTAATATAAGCCCATTAGACTAGCTGTTATAGAATATATAATAGATTCAACAAAAAAGGGCAGGCTCGCACATCTAGTTTATTTTGAGATTTTTATATACTATTTTAGTATTTATTAATATTTAGAATTCGAGTTTCTTTTCAGGTTTCCTTTTAATTGTAGTTTTTGTACTTTTGTCTCTTTTTAATATTCTATGTAGCTTTAATTTGCTTTCAGTTTGATTCAGTTAATGCCTCTAACGGGCAACATTCATAATTTTTAATTGAAGTTTTTGTCAATATTTACTTGATTTATTTTTTACACCTCCATCCATGTTTCACCGCATAAAGAAGACTGACAGACAGCCTTTAGACGCGAACACCACACTAACAACCTCCGCCCCACTGCACCCAGGCATGAATCAGTGAATCATTTCTTTTTGAAACGGTTTATTTTTATTGTGGCAATTTATCCCCATGAACCCATTTGAAAAGAAACAAATCATCAAATCATGTCTTTGTGCAGAAATCACTGCCTCTTTTTATTGAGAAATAATTTCATATATTTAAGTATTTTACATATGCTTAAGTTTAAATCACTAAAATGACTCAGACTTTCCAACGTTGTTACATTTAAGAGAGAATACAGTTCAGGAGAGCACGTTAGATTAATGCCTCAGTTTGCTCGGCTGTGTGCACAATATAATGTGACATTAAAAACAGTTATTTGTCACGCTACACCCACAGCGTGTTTCAAAAGTAGCTTGTTACTGGAAAAGCTGCACTATTTTGAAAATTGCAGAGCTACTGTCACTACTGGAAAATGTTAGCATTGCAATTTATAGTTCATAACTCCCTAAGGTACACTGACTTGGACATCAGCAGTATGGCATTCTGATCATTATGTCGAGGATGCTTAATACTGGTTGAAAATGTTCATGCCCCCATGTCTACTAGTAAATATAGTGATGCTAACAAGTTCAAATTCAGTTTGCAACATTGCTGATCACAACCTTTACATCAAGTCCTCTTCTCTCGAAACTGTCTAGTTTATAAGGTTGCAATATCAATGGCTAAAATTTTATGGATTTGTGTTTTTTATTATTTATTTATTATGTATGCATGGATTAAATGCTTTAAACATACATTGAATTTGTACTGCTCAGGGGAGATGGCATGTTACTAGAGAATCTATGGTGCTGTGTTACAGTATGGAAAGTAGGTCTAAGCAGCTTCAGGGAGGCCTGATGGCTATTGTAGGCGAAGCCTTTTCCCAGTAATGTGAAGCAGTGGGCACTAATCCACAACATCATGTCACAGCTCTATGTGTATGTGTGGATCCAGTCCAAAACATTTGTGTGAAAACAGTCCAAACCACAGGCAAGTGTGTGGGACTGAATTATAATGAGAGAGACAGAATGCTTCAATTTCTCTTTAGGCTCACACCAGTCCATTAAATTTGTTTTCCAGTGCAACCTAAACTGTACCAATATGCCAACTGAAAACTATTCTGAATTAAAAGCTCCTGAAAGCTATTTGTTTGTCACGACAAGCCATTCGTCTAGAATATGAAGAGAGGCTGTTGAAATCTTTGCGAAACTCTCTTTTACAAAACCTAGTGAGGTGCCATGCTACTGCTACCTAGCATTCTGACCATTTGCCCATCAGGGGAAGTAGATAATTGCACTAAAATCTACATGGGAAAAAGTACAGTAGTCTGCTATATTGTAACTACTTGAAATGTTTTCATGTGTGATGTATTACAGCAAATGCTAGGCAGCTCACTAGGTTTGGGAAAAGAGCATGATTGTGTAAAAAATGTCGCCATTCAGCATATGATTTCTCATTAAAACGTGCAAATGGAAGTGTGTGATAAACTTTACAAGAGGACAGTTTACCTTCAGTGGCCGAGACTCAAGGCGAGCATGTCTCAAGCTGTGTTGTGCGTGTGTATTTTTGGTGACATCCTTTTTCTGCTCTCTCAACTTCCTCAGATAACCCCAGCCAGGTGTCTAGGGTGGTGGTTGCTGTAGAAACATTGGATTTAAATGACAATGCACCCGAGTTGGACAGGCAGTACACCACGGCCATGTGTGACTCGGCCTCCAAGGGACAGGTGAGAGAACAAGCCACATGTTATAATGGATGCAAGGAAGGTCATACTTGTCTCCAATGACTAGTTCATTTGTTACTCCACCAGAATGTAAAAGCACAGGAAGTGCTCTAATGAGAGTCCTTTTGTTAAGCTCTGCAATTAGGTAATTGTCACAGATGAATTATGGGTGATTAATTACCTTTTCTCAGATCTTCAGCCCTTTAGACTCACTGACTCACGCTCTTTGTGTTCATATGGATTTGGTGGTGCTTAAAGTTTTTTTTTTTCCAGTCTTTTTTTTTTGTGCACATCTGTGAATGTGTCCATTTATACAGCCTGCACGCTGATTGATTAGTTCTGCCGTTACCCTGCAACTGAATCACTGCTGTTCTCATTTACAGGATGCTTCACGCGTTCTCATCTCCTCTATAGATATACATTATAATTTGCTCATCTTTTGGTCTGTTGGCTTTCCATCCATTTTGCCTCTCATTCCAGTTCTCTCATTCATTTCGAGTGCCTGTCTTGCCATGATTCTGTAGTGTTTTTCCCCCCTTGTCTGACTCATGTCTTTTCTTTAACTCTTAATTGGGTGGCATGCAGCTGTGAAGCTGTCATAGCTTGTGTCCTTTCTCCTGTCTTCATCATTCCGCTGTCTACACAGCTTATGGTCAAATGAAAACTTATTGTGATTTCCCCAGTTAGGATTAGTAGGTCTTGGATCAGCATTATTATTAACCTTGTTGGTCCTGGAGCAACATTGGATGGGTTTACATGCACTTTAAGTTTGATATCAGTCTGATTTGTCTGTTCATATTGAATGCAAAAAAGGATGGGGCTTGAAACAATTAAACAAACAACAAATTGCAGCCAATCAGAACGATGTGTCTCATTTTGCAAACTCTTTCACTCGCAACGTGCTGCAGCTGAAGAGCATACAACTAAGAACACAGTTTGTATTTTAATGATTTCAGTGATGCCTTATCAGTGGGATTTGTACATTTTTAAATTGTTTTCTATTTTAACATATTTTAAAATTTATTCCTGTGACAGCTGTATTTTAAGCAGCCATTTCTCCAATCATCAGTGTCACGTGATTCTTCAGAAATCATTCTAATATGTTGATTTGGGGTTATTATTATCAATGTTGAAAATTTGAAATATAAATATTTTGCAACATTATAAACATTTGTACCGTCACATTTGTCATTTTAATGCATCCTTGCTGAACAAAAGCAATTCCTTAAAAAAATCTGACTCCTAAACTTTTTAACGATATTGTATATTTAGTGTAAATTTCAATGTGAGTGGTGCAACTAGATACAATGTAGCAGACCTATCAACCAAATGACCAACAAACTGTTGTCTTACTGGTTGCTTGTGATTGCAGCTGGTTATGACAAAAACTCTCATTGAGACAGAAGAGGTCCCTTTTTCGATTTATCTTGTTAGGGCACAGTGTAATTTCCTTTGGAGAAAATGTCTTACTGAATGCTGGAAGGTCTTACTGGAAGCTTGCATAACTTCTTACTGCAAGTCACATTATGGAGAGGAAAGTTTGGTGACCCACTATGAAAACTACTAATGTGACTTGACATTATCACCGTGCAGCTCTGAAATCACAGACAAAAAAAACTTTTTTAATGCCTCAGCAGAACTGCCTAACCCACAGCTCTGATCTGCATCAAACGGCCCATTTTTGTTTGAACTTTTTCCCTAATATGTGGGGGGAGCATTGCAAAAACAGACCCATCAAGTGATTATTTGTAGTTTAAGTGGATCTCTGGAGTCGGCGCCTCATTTTTAGAGCACATGCTAAAGCTGTGTCTATGTTTGGGTGTTCCCCAAGGCTCGCTACTCGGTCAGAGTTAATTATTGTTTGACTGCGCGGTGTGGGCTAATCAGTCTCTAGCTACCTATTTGCAAAGGTGCTCGTGAGGTTAATGCTGATATCTGAGATTAAAATGTGGTTTTAATCATTTATATTGTAAATGATTGTCGTTTTTTTTTTTTAATGAATCTCTCCTCTCTCTCTCCATTATTCTTTTGCTCTCCTTCTCTTTCTCCCCTTCCTCTGCCCCTTATTTTGTTTTTCTCTCTCCATCTTTCTCCTATCTCATTTTCTCAGGTGGTGCAGGTGTTGCGGGCGATTGATAGAGACGAGGGAGGAAATGACAGCACCGTCCATTTCAACATCCCTCCGGACTCCAACATTGCCCTCAACTTCAGCATCAGGGAGAGTGGAGGTTTGCAGTCTCTTCCACAATTTGTTTCTCCCACCCAGCCATGAGCATCGGCATCTCTCTTGATCCGTTAGTCTGTGTCTGCAACCGCATTGTGTGGCTGCTTTGTGCCTTGCTCCTTTGTTTTCCCTATTGTTTGCTTTTGCTTCTCTGCCACATCTATCTTCTCCCGGCACACACAGACAAAATGTGCTCTGGCATTCATGCTGCATTTGGACTCACTGGTCTGTACAAATGTTATACGAGCAGCAATGGAATTAAACTGCACTCGATTGAGTTCAATTAAATTAAAGTTCCATCGAGTTCAATTTGATCTAAAAGCCCCCCTTTTTTCCTGTGTATCTCCATTTCTTTGCTATTATTCTAATTTTCTAGGCCCCACTGCTAGTTTGGTGTTGGCGTCACCTTTGCAGACACTGTCTCGCTCTACTTCATCCTCCCTCACTCTCTACGTCCCGCTGGTCCTGAGGGACGGGGTCTCTGGCTTGACCAGCACGGGGACAGTCACAGTGTCCGTATGTCCCTGTCTGAGGGGAGGAGCCCGGGCCGGAGAGAAAGAGAAGCAAAGTGAGGCAGAGTGGGACAGAGAGACGGTTTGTTTGCCCCAGCACTCCTCTTTGCCCTCCCCTGGACTCAGCACTGCCGCCCTGCTGGCCATTTTAGCCTGTGTGGCCACTCTTTTGGGTAAGTTTAGTGCAATTTCCAAATGGTAATGGTAATGTACAGTCAGAATATCATTATTGCAGTGACAGTGTGATCAGGACCAAGACTCAGAGCACATTTGAGTTTAAATTATTTTGTAATTTTACCTTTATCTGTGTTGTTATTGTTAAATTGAAACTAAAGGTTAAAATAATCATTGTAGTTGAAATAAAATAAAAACTGCAATGAAAATGAGAAATGTTGCTTTGGCAACTAACTGAAATAAAAATAAGCTGAAGATCCAAAATTAGTAAAACTAAATAATAAAAAATATATTTAAATAAAAGTTTCAAAATATAAGTAAATACTATATTAGTATAGAAATAATAAAAAAACACTGGCCTCTATAGTAAGAAATCAGTAAAGAAAAATAAATATACCACTACGGTGTACAAAACAATAGGCTTTGCAACAAGAAGAACACTTTAACAATATTACAGTAATACAGTATTTATACTGAAGTCATCTGAGATAAGATAAAATGGCGGCAATTGTGTTTATATCAAATGAGAGAGCGCAAGTCCATGAAAGTAGTGCCTGTTTAGGTCACTTGGATGAACGCTCTTATATACAACATTGTCATTGACGACGGTGAATATTAGGAAACCGTCAGACCACTGGATGCAACGATTGACCAATCAGAATCGAGAATACCCTAGAGCTGTGTAATAAATGTGTAATTATGGGGCATCAGTCTGTGTAAGTGTTAGTTTGCCAGCTGCTCTAATGTGTCTATTGAGTACCTGCCTTTCTGTAGCACCATGCAATTTTATTGCAAAAATTTGTCACCCAACACAAACATACACGTCCTCCCTTTTTATAAATGGCATCATAAAACGCTTACTCTTTTTCTCTTCATCTCTCACTGTTTTCTTTCCCTCTTTCTTTCTCTTTTCTTTCTCTAGCTGTCAGTGCTTTGTCTTTGTCCCTGCGCAGGCAGAAAAGGGACTCGCTCTCGCCTTTAGAGGAGGATGATGTAAGAGAGAATATCATCACGTATGATGATGAAGGAGGGGGTGAGGCTGACACAGCTGCGTTTGACATCACAGCACTGCAGAGCGCCCCACATAACGCACGCAGGGGGTACCGCACCCTGGACAGCAGGAACATGTGAGTGGTGCTCAGCAGGGCGCATCTGATGAAAGATTACATCGGCTACATCTGTTACATCAACTCATGTTTCCTGCACATTAATAAAGAAGTGCTCAATGCACTTAAAAGGCTAGTTCACCCAGAAATGAATTCTGGCATAATTTACTCATGCTATTTGAAGTCTGTATGTTTTGTTTTTCATCCCATGGAACACAAAAGGAGATGTTGAACGGAATGTCCTGACTGTTCTTTTCCATACTACACAATTTAAGTTTTAACATTTGAAAATACATTAAGACAGCCATAAATGTTGGTATTGTAATTTTGTAGCTGTACTGTAAAATAAAACTGTTGTTAATATTATGATAAATTTTTCTTAATAATAATTATTAATATTATTATTGTTATTATTTTATAGTCATATTGATATATAATCACAACATTTTTTGACAAATGCAGCCCTACAAACAAGCACAGCAAACCTGGAGCTGTTTAAGAAACCATTACAATTTTTATCAGAAAAATAACTTTTTTTTTGCTCCAAATTGTGCATCCCTACTTTTAATTCTGCCTTAAATCTTCTGCAAAACCCTTAAAAACCATGAAAATCGTATATATAGTGATTTATTTTAATAAATTGCAGCATTTTAGCCACTGTACTTCTTTTGGAATGTAATAATTCCATTGTCTATGATGAATGATGAGTTGATCATTGTTTATTTTATGTTGAAATAAAGTTTTCACATTTAATTTTCACATTGGTTTTGTTTTTAGAGAAATAAATCAGTTTAATCCGTTTAAATCAAAAGCGCAAATCAAAGGCGCACAGCAAACAAAAGCAGAAGTAGGCCTGAAGAGTGTGAGCTCCCAGCAGACCACATCATCTGAAACACCTGTGACTTTATCACATTTATCACATTACCTCTCCTGAGGCTGCACACAAACTCGAGAAAAACATACAGGTAAAACATAATTAAACAATATTACAAAAAAAAAAAAAAACAACTATCACAATCTGTCATTTTTCATGACTCATGAAAGCCATGGCAGATGGGAAGATTTCATGTGAATAACCTTAGTATTTTGGTCTGTTTCTAATACAAAGCTATTGTATGTCTTCACAAGATTTGAAATATCCCGCACAAGTCATATGGACTACTTTTGTGGTGCTGCCATTTATTTTCTATTTGATTGTATCTGCATAAAAAAATTCCTATCATGATAAATTCTGTGTTCCCTCAGACGTTATTCACAACACGGTCAGGACAAGTCTCGGACGTATAGCAGCTGGGCTCAGGCTGGAGCGATGGACCCCGGGCAGTACGCCAGTCAAGGAGCCCCTCTATATGGGCGGTTTTGCTACAGCACCCACACCCTCCCAGTGCTGCGTCGCTCACAGGGCCCCTATGAGCCTGGCATATCTGAGTTGGTTTACCGCTTACCTGGGAATCAACCAGACCATTCTCTAGTCATTCAAAACCAGGCAGCTGTGGTTGGACCTCTGGAGCCCGGGGCTATTTATGTGCCAACAGCAGAGGCCAGTCATGGTTCTAAAGAAGGGACAGCATCTCAGGATGGAGCCACCACATCTGAGGGAGGAACGCCAAGGAAGAATGACTCAAAGGACGATGCAAGCAGTCATGCCCAGCAGAGTCAGAGTCAAAGCCAAGATCTGGATTGGGTAAAACAACATACTTTATTATTTATTTAAGAAGCTTAGAATCACCATGTTCAGAATCACAAAGTTGCTTTTATAGCCAGTATTTGGGGTAAAACCAAAGGGAGCTAATTAAATTGATTTATTTAATTCTCCAGAGACCTTTAAATCATACATTATTGTTTAATAATTAATGGACTTTCAAACAAACAGCAATACTGACAAGGCAATTAGAAAACCTATCGTTGCTTTTGGCTGGATAAGTTAAACAGCTTTAGTAAACCGAATGTGAACACAGAGCCTAATAAAAAAAGAAAGTGTATGGCTAATTTTAATTCAAAGACTCGCTTCTCAGTCACACTCCGACAGCATCGAATCAGTATTAATGTATTATGTCTAATAAACATTCATTGAACTGGAGACTGGGAAACAATTTTGCATTTGATATTGATATTCATTTCACGATTTGTGTTTCTCTGGGACAGTTGTCACACGGAGATCCAGTTTTAACTGAAAAAGCGTGAATTTAAAAAGAAAATGTCATCAAAAATATTGTTGCAAGTTACTTGCTGTCATGGAAATTCATGCATACCATCATGCAGTGATGTGAATTCTAGTGAATTTTAAGTCCGCTTTAAACATATACACATTTAAATACACAATGCAGACATATGGCGCTTCTTCAGATTACAAAAAGGTAAGAAAGAGATGGTTCTTTAAAGAACCTTTGACTGAATGGTTCTTTGTGGAACCAAAAAAAAAAAAAAAAAAAAAAAACAAAAAAAAAAAAAATGGTTCTTCTATGCTCGCTTGAAATCTGTTGAGCACCTTATTTTTTAAGATTTGTGAGTGGGGCGGGATTATATACACATGTCGATCAACTTTTTCATTCCATGTCGTACCATCAAGCTCTTGCTGAATCCGCTCCTCGGCTATCAACGAGAGGAACGTCTGTACTTCCTCAACAGATCACGAAACAGCCATTATTTTGTTGTTTAAAAAAAGGTGCGAAACTCGTTCGAAACTGTTGCATTCGTTCAAAAAAATCCTCGCTGGCTGTGCTGATTTAATCTAGCAGGTCTAGTGTCTTGTGTCACAAGTTCAATCAGTGATCAGCAGGATTTACACGTCACATTTTGGTAACGGTACAGCTCGCTTGGAACCTCAGCTGAGGTGGTACTGAAAAAAGTACCAGGTACCAGGTACTGTACACAGTGGAAAACCCTCCAGAAGCGAGCCGTACCGTGCCGTACCATGCAGTGAAAAAGCACCTATATTTACCCACTGAAAGAGACAAATTTTTTATTTATTAAAAGTGAGGAGAACACATCCTATGTGTGAAAATATGTTGTTTAGCACATCCCTAGATAGCTGGTAGGTTAGTTTTTGCAAGTTTTTTTTCTCGTAGGTGCAGAACAGGTTGACGATGAAGATGTATTTTCACATATTGTCTCTCTTTCTCCTCATCCTCATTTCACAGTGCAGCATTAGCTCTTTTTAGAGCTCAATTAACCTGGTTCAGCTATTGTCAACTGTTTCTCCCTCTCCATCTGTCTGACTTTGCCACTTCCTCTACTCACTAACACTTTACTGTCTCACTTCATTGTTATCACATTTTTCACTGTTTTCACCTGCTCATTGTGAAATATCTTCTGCTTTCTCTTCCCTTTCTTAACAATCCTCTCTTTCACACACGTCCCTCTGCTGAATAACAGAAGAATAAACTCATCCTTACCTCCCGCTCTAACCCTACTGCTCCTCCCCATCCCCGACAGGTCCAGCCAGACATGGCTCCCCGTGAACGAGAGCTGGTGTTGACCCGTTCTGACTCAGTAGCTGGACCAGGCCCCACCAGCAGTTGGGTGTGTGACTCCGCCACGCTGCCCCGAGCTGGGCGGCACTCCTCGCGGAGCAGTCTTTCCCTAAGTAGGAGCGGCGCTGGACCTGCCGAGTCCAACCATCCTGGGGTGGCGGACGCTCCCAACGGAAGCACAGAAATGCAGTCGGTCAGCAGCAATTACGCCACCATCCTGCAGGGGGAGCAGCAGAGGGACTACTCGGGGACTCTGGGACGGGGCGGGCTGGAGATGGGCAGCGGATTTGTGGTGGGAAGGCCCGAGAGAGAGGCCAGCATTCCACTGAGTGCTGGGATATATCCGGAAGGTGGTGGGTTCATGGGAGACTGGCACGAACGGGTGGGGATAACCGGGTACCCGCTGGGCAGGAGGGATATGACGCCCCAGCTGCTTCCATACCCCAGCCAGGGCCGGGGAGCTTTTGGGGGCATCCTGGGTTATGGTGGAGCATGGCCCTCAGCACCTGAGGAGTCCGGAAGAGGAGCGCCCATTGGAGGTGCTCACTCTCTCGCCCTAAGGGTTGGCGAGTTCCTGCGTCTGCGCCTTGCGCAGGTGACCTTCGACCCCTCGCAGCCGCCGTACGACTCGGTGCAGGTGTACGGGCTGGAAGGCACAGGCTCACGTGCCGGGTCCCTCAGCTCCCTGGACAGTGAGGGAGGCAAAGACGCCGAAAAGGAGGTGTGGGGATCAGGTCTGGAGGATTGGGGCCCACAATTCCAGAAATTAGCCCAGCTTTTTAGGGAAAGGGACAAGGAAAATGGAGAAGATATAGAAGGAGATGTAGAAGCCAGCAAAAAGCACAAAGATATCGAATGGGAAGAGAAGGGTGAGCAGTCTGGAGACGAGGAGCAGGCGAATGTCTGAGAGAGCGAGAAGGAGAGGGGTTGGGTGGGACAGTGATTAAAAGGCAACAAGAGCTGGAATAATGAAAAGTGAAGGGTAAGGAGGGAGAGGCAAAGAGGAAAGGTAATAAGGGAAGACAGGGAAAAATGAACAGAGAGAGCAAAGGCAGTGGAGAGAGTGATTGATGCAATTTGAAGCAATAAGTGCTGAAAAGCTGATGTGTGAGCACAGAGCGGTGCTTCTTTAGCCAGCATTTAACATTCCTTAAGTGTGTTTGGCAGTAAGCGAAAAGCAAAGTTCACTGTATTCCAGATCACATTTAATTACGATAGAGAAAGAACAAGATTTCAACTCGGATTTTTGTGGCAACGTGAAAGACAATGGCACCACGGGGGAATGAGAAACACAAGGCCGGAATAACACAGATGAAAAGGTATGGCAACACACGAGGGAATAGAAAAATTAATATTTGTACAGAAATTGTTTATACATCCACAAAAGCAAAAGATCTGAATTATTCATAAGAAAGCACTGAATATTACAGTAAAGTCCTGAATAAGTGTCTGCACAAAGATTCTCTGTGTTTACACATACACACAGATGAAAACAAACACGCATCAATTTTAAACTCTGCTTGGAAATTCTGCTTTGCGGATGTCTCATTGTCAGGGTTCAAAATGACATTGGCAGGGTTTTGCCAAGAACAGATTGTATACGAAGTTGCTCAAGAAAAAAAAAGATGACAAAATTTAAATGTAATGATGCTAAAATTGTGCAAAACATATGCACAAACAACCATTACTTGTCAAAAAAAATCCCACATTTAAAAAGTGAAGATTTATGAGAGCTGACAGGTCTGCTTCAGCTAGAATGCACTTTTATACATGATGTTCGCAAATAAATTACCAATGTTGTTGTTGTTGTTGTTGTTTTTTATTGGAGGAAAAAAACATGAAAAAGATGTTCTATGTAAATGCATTTAAATGTAAATATCACTGAATGCCATTGTGAAAAGTGACAACAGTACTGTAGTCTTCAAGTAACAAAAAATAATAATAAAATGAAAACTGAGAAGATTATATATAATGCCACTTCGAAATCCACTGGATATAACTGGAAGACACTGGATTGACTGAAGCAGAGTAAACACTGCCACAGTACGATGTCGGATGTGTTGCTCTTCCCGAACGGAACATTTATTTTTACTTGAATTGAATGCAGAAGCTCCAAATAAATATATATATGAAGTCCTTTTTCTGGGATGAGCTCACACTCCTGATTAATCACACTGTCTGTGGCCACGAGGACTCACTGTGACTGGACTGAACCAGAACCACTGTTCCACTGCACAATCATGTGCACCAATACCAGGGCGCCTCATGCAGTACGAACCCACACCTTCCCAAACAACCCAACAAATGTCATTCTTTGTCAAAATGTGAGCCTAAAAAGGTTATATGAAATATTAATGTCTATACTAGTGTATGTTAAGAAGAATGATTAAAGAAAAACAGATCCCCTAGAGCTGATTTGATTAGGAATAAAAGCCCATTCACACCAAGAACGATAGCTTTAATGATAATTACATAATTAGCGTACACACACTAACACACATTCATCTGCAGCTCTAAAGCAGGATTGATTCCGATTGGCTGTTTTTAACATTCATCAGCTGGAAAAATAAATAGTTCTGAAAGTGATTCCAATGCTATCGCTCCTCTGTGCCGTTATCGTTATGGCATGGACTTCCCTATTCTTATAGAAATGGAACGCTTAACATTATCGAAATAGTTATCGTTCTTGGTGTAAATGGGTCTTAACATTTTAAAGAATTGAGTCCTTCCTGTGTCATTGCCTATTTTTTTCAGGTAGATTAGGTAAATTGTAATCTGGGTGTGGAGTTACTGCATTCATCCTTTGGTTTCTGCCTTCTTATTGGACTGCATTGATGTGGCTCCGAGTGGGCCCTGTTGGTACTGAGGTCTCACAATGGTGTGAACTAAAAATGTATTTATTCTGTTGTATTTTTTTTCCTTTTCTTTTTTGTAAATTTGAATAAAGACAGTATGTTTTGAGGTGATGTTTGTGCGACCTGATGTGTATATGCGCGTGTTTTTTGTTGTTGTTTTTTTTAAGAAAAACTCTTAACTGAATTGACTTTTGGCACTTGCGTGTGTCTTCTAGTCCTTGTTTGTCTCTGCTGAGTAAATGAAAGTGCTGGCTTTGGAGATGTCCATAGAGGCTCTTCAAACAGGACAGAGTTGGCAGGGAGTAAACACAATGTCTAGTCCACTTACTCCCAAGCTGTTTTGACAGACTTACAACTAAAGGTCAATAATGGAAACTGAGAGTTCAGATCGCACTTTAAGACAGACAAAAGTTTACCGCAAGGTTCACCTTGAAATTCGCTCTATCTGAAGTCTGGATTACATAAAATAAGTGGGATTTATTAGTGGGCCTGACAAGCCTTAGTTCATCTGATGAAAGTGGGGAAAATAAGGTTGTTTCAAACCACTGCACCAGCGAGTCAAGCCTGCTTATCGTTCACTTCAATCCTGCAATATGTGTGTGTGATTGTGTTTCAGTTAGTGTATACCACAAGTGCCTGCAAATAAACAAGCCAAACACTGCCATCTTTTTGATTCGAGGCTGGTTAATTATTCATGAGCTCGGCATATCTTGTTAGATTAAATTTGGTTTAATTATATTCGCGATGCTTGACGTAGGAAATAGTAGACTAGAATGAGAGAGACAAAGAGAGTGTAATTGCTTCAAAATTCACTTAGATCAGGAGAGGGATTCAAAATGATTTGCGGAGAGGGATGAATGCACACTCTGTCCTTGAGTTATATAATGAATTGGTGCGCAGGTTATTACGCAATGCGCAGTATATCAACATCTTTTGTTGATCCTGGATCAACATTACTGTCCAAAAATATAGACTAAACCCAATCCTTACCCATAATTTATTCTTAAAATCAGTGTGAAATGATAGCTCATTTACAATGGTGTAGAAGCACCTAACCCTGATTGTAAGCCTAAAACAGACATTTCCTGAAAAAGTATCACTCAATTCTGATTGGTTAATTGGAATGTTAAACAAGGATGTTGATCCAGGAACATGTACTTGGTGAAATCACGCTCACCAGCTTCTGGGCATGTTTCGTGAAGCAGTGATACCACAGATGGGTTATTTCTAAAAGTAGTGTCAGAGGATTTAGTTTTTTTCATAGACAGGAAAACATTTCTCACAGAACACATGGAGCACAGAAGTGTGCCTTCAATGATAAGAACAAAAAATAATTGACCATAAATACATTAATTCACTGCAAAATTAATTTGGTGAATTGCCCTACAATCCTGCACGACTCAGAATGGAACTATAGATACAGCGTGCAGCTCAACCACAAGACATCTGGAAGAGGTATGCTAACTTTAAGTACTTCTCGGTTTTGCTCTGGGACACCAAAATGCCCACCAACCTTAGACCGCTAAATACTTGGCCCGCTGAGGCAGTGGATTGAAAGGGACAGCAAAAATGTACTTCCTGCAGGCCTTAAAGGGGTCATATGCTTTTTTAAAGATCATTATTTTGTGTATTTGGTGTAACAGAATATGTTGACATGCTTTAATATTCAAAAAACACATTCTTTTTCAAATACTGTACATATTGTAGGTCTTCTATGCCCACCTCTCTCAAATGCTTTGTTTTCTACAAAGTCCCTCCTTCCGACAAGCACAGTCTGCTCTGATTGGCCAGCTGACCCAGTGCATTGTGATTGGCCGAACACCGCAAGCACTAGTCGGAAATGTAACGCCCCTTACCATAATCGCCAGCTTCATCTTTCAAAATAAATGTAAAGACAGAGCCCGAAAGGACAGACACATTGATGAAGCTGGTATGTGTTTGTGATGTGACCCCCTCTCTCTCTCTCTCGCGCGCACACACACACACACGATGCGCAAAACTCCGCATTTGAACAGTAAAAAAATGTTACAATACTTAAACTATCTCAAACAGTAGCTGATTCAGACGCACCAGATTGTCATAGCAAAGTCAGAATGACCTCCTCTCCTAGTTTCACAAAACGGTCGTCCATAAAATGAATCACTGTTCTGTTGTAAGTAATCTTAAAGAATCCTAAATGCATCTACTTCCGGAAGGCCAAATAAATTGCTTTTGCTTTCGCCTAGAAACACAGCGTCTCTCTGACATGCTGCTTCAGCACTAACTGTGGTTACTGAAACCACGTTTTCTTTCTTTGCGTGCACATTTGGGCGTATTATGTTAATATTTCCACATAGTGAGGTAGATAATGTGGGGGCTCAAGTCTGAACGACTGTTTTAGGGGGGCGTGGCTGATTCTTAACTTTTATAAAGTATATCTCTTTGGTTTTGAGATTTTAGTCCTTTGCAACTTCAGGGATCTTATCTATGCACAATCAGCTTGTAACACTCCAAAGAGAAAGGAAAACTTGAAATCGCATCATATGACCCCTTTAAGGCTGGAGCTGTACGCTACATGCCATATTTAGCTACATTACCGCAAACTGCCTTATGTGGGGGTCAGGTGGCTTTAATATTTACAAAGATAGAAAAACATTGTGGTGACAGCCAACAGTCCCCATGAGGAATTTATGAACATATAAGAATGATCATGTGTGCAAGTTTTTATAAGGGGTTTAGGGAATAAAGAGATTTCCTTAGGTCAGATTAAAGGTCCAGTAAGCCATTTCTGAGAAAAGAGAAAAGCTGTTAAAAGTTGATCGGACCGAGCACCAAAACACACTTGCAGCCAATCACCAGTAAAGGGTGTTTCCACTCATGATTTGGGGGCGTAGCTATCAAAATAGGGATGTAATCTTTTTTGAGTAGGGATGTGTTTGTTTTGGTTATTTCAAATATCGCATGTTTGTTTGCAGCATAAGAAAAATCTACAGCAACTATTACTTAATGCTCCCTGATGTTCCCCGTGGCTCTCTTGGCTTCCTCCTGTGTGTAGACTGTAGAAGCTGGAGTGGCAGATTGTTTTGTGTTGTGTTGTGCTATATGTGTTAAATGAAATCTTCATTAACGATCTTAATTAGTGTTCGATCTCCCAAACAGTAAGCTGACAGAAAAGTGCGAATGGGGGGGGGGGGGGGGGGGGGGGGGGGGGGGGGGGGGGGGGGGTGGGGGGGGGTGTGGGGGGGGTCTCTGGTTGAAGATTGATAGAGTACATGACACATAAATATTTTGATACAATCTAAATTTAAGTTTAATTAACTAATAATAATAATAATAATAGGCATCCACACAAATATTTGGAAACAAATATGGCAAGAAAAATTAGAGTTATCCAGTTTGAGGAATGGCCTTGTTGATTTAGCTTACAAGATGGTGCTGCCATCTAATGGACACAATAGTAATAAACAGTCCAAGATTTTGTGTTTTTGATCCTGCTGCAGTCGCATTCTTGTGCAAGCAGATTTGAAACGATATGAGGATGAGTAATTGATGACAGAATTTTCGTTTATGGGTGAATAATCCCTTTATTAATCAGCTTATTGTTATTGACAGACAAAATGTGTCAGAGGGAGGATTCAATGTTTATTTGAATTAATTAGAATAATTACTTAGAATCAGGGCAGTCCTTAGAGGGGTCCTTGAGGGGGCCCCGAGGCGAATGGACTGAGGGGGACCCCTGCCCCCCGGGACATGATCGCGAACGGACCGAGGTGGGCCCCGTGCTCCCTACCTCACACCGGGCCCCGCATCAGCTAAGGACGGGCGTGCTTAGAATATTAGACTGTAAATGGGTTTAAATATGAATGACCAATGATCCAAGCCTTAATACCATAAACCAGACAAAAGGCAAACATTCTAATGCGCCAGCTTCTTGGTTGGGACGAGATGGCCACCGTGACGTCATGTGCCAAAGCTGCTGGTGGTCTACGTTTCATAGAGCACAATAAATTGAGCGTAATCACTGCTCCGGTCAGATTATTCATATTTCTTTGTGATATATATGCAAGTTGTGCAGCTGTGATGCTAGTGATGAATTGTGCTTTGCAGTCCACCATCTCATGGGCCGACCACAAGTACTGGATGTTGTGGAACAAGAGTAATCAAAGTAATCTTGAATTGAATCTTGGAAGGAGGAAGTTAAAAAAATATATATTCCTTTGTCTTAGCATTTCAATGAATGAATAATTGAAAGATGTTATGTTATCCTATCTTCATTGAGGTGACACTAAGGTAGGTAATGGTAGTCAAAACATAAAGCTTCAATACACTTTTTAAAAACTTTTTACAGACGTTGATTAAGCTCATAGAAAACTATAAACGCAACCTTCCTGCGAACTGTCATTTAAATTGTGTAAGACTGATATGACCAATGTAATTCAAAATACATTGAATGCATGATGTTTCTTCATTTTATTCTGTATTCTACTTTAGAATACCTGTCTTGCTGCAGAGGTCAAACGCAATACAGACTAGTTTTTGAAGCTATTCAGGGATCAAATATTTTCATTTAGGAGCTTGAGTCATAAAAGCGTAAAGAATCTGTCTATAAACCGTTTGTACTGTACTTTCAGTTTCACCTTTTGAGTTGGATGGTGTCACTCTTTTAAAACTATTTAACTTCAAAAAAACAGGACTTCGAAAACATAATGAGTACTCTACATAAGATTCATTACAAAAGTAGTTCCTGTTAAGTGAAGTATCACCAAATAATCCATTCAGTTTTCAAACCGTGTCAGACAGTCATCACAAATGTGGACTCTTTTTTTTTTTTTACCACAGATTTAATGCAAAATGGTTTATTTTTGCTGGATAGCATGTGGCTGTACTTACTATAACTGATCAAATTATTTCAGGGGAATTCAGCAGAAGAAAAGTACAACACAAGCTTTTCAGTATTTTGGTTTGAATTATCATTTGAGTTAGACTTGTTGACATCGTCACAATTTGCTTTGATGATTAAATACCAAGCATGGCAAGTAACCTCTAAAAATGAGAAGGTCTTCACTAAGATTTCATTTTTATCTTGTAAGTTGGTGCATGGAGCCACAAAAGAGGATTGATTGATTGATTGATTGATTTTTTGAAGTATGCATTGTATGAGCATTTACGTATGTAGTCTGGAAAGCCCCAATGCAGTGATAACTTCTGTAACAGATGCTCTGTGTGATTCATATGCCACTAGTTATACTGAAACTGAAATTGAAAAAGACACGTGTTCAGAAGTTTTTAATAGCAATAAAAAAAGAGCAATAGAAACCAACTTAAAAGTATGTCTTTTTTCCTGTTGATTTTATTTCAAATTTTTCGACAATAATAAATAAAATAAAATATTAAGAACAACAAAACGATGACAATAATAATAACGGTAGTTGTTTTGAAATACAAATGGAAACACAAATCTATTTTCTTATTTGTTTTGTGTAGCTGCTATATGTTTCTCACTTGGAAAGTCAATTGAGTCAATAATGTTAGCTGTTGTTGAGAGTCATGGCGTTGTTGAGTGCTTTTCTTAAGAGACCCACTACACTGCAGTGCTCATCACAGTAAACCTGAAACTGAAGAACTGATAACAAAGACATGCAAATAGGTTTTTATTGAATCTCAAAGTCAGCTGATTGTGCCTTAAGTTTAAAAACTATTCTTAAAGTGTACAGTAACATCTGATGTTTATAAATGTGCTTTATAAATAAAGGCTGACTTACGCTGACATACAAGTATACAGCTATATTTATTTTGTTATGTTAATTTATGAATGATTGATTGATTGATTGATTCATTTAAACAAAGTTTTTACAGATAAACCATTTGGCAAGACTTAGTGGAAGGACATATCTGCAATGTCTTTTTTAGTTTCCATTACAATTTAGGTCATAAAAATAAAGCTATAAGGCAAAGGTTCCAGCATTTTAATTTGGAATAATCTCTAGAACCCTGATCCGGCTTGGATCATAAACACAGTCCTCTTCTAATCCACTGGATACCATTCCACAGTTTGCAGGGACCCAAGCAGTGTCATAACCATGCTGATGCCAGGTTTTCTGTAAAGGATGACCCTGATAATCAATCTTTTTCACTTTTCCCACTTTAACACTTAGCTTGAGGATGGCGAGCTGCTGTCCTCCAGCATTCAAAGGGTAACGAGAAGCTTTCTCTTTACTCCGACTCACGTAGACTCCTGGTCCAAGCATGCCATCAGAAGAGCATCTGAATCCTTCATGTAGGATCTTCTGTGCGTTTACCATTGTAGTGCCATGATACATGATGTATATTCGCCGTCCAGGATATTGCTGTATTCCATTGCCATAATCGTTGTCCCCCATCACATTCACAGTAACCAAGGCACTTAGAAAAGTTTTCCTATTTTTGATAATTAGTGAATAACCAAAAAGAGTAATTATATGTGAATGGAAAAATGCTGTTCAGACCAGAAAACTCCACATCAAACTCAGTTATTTGCATCATTTTAAAATTGTCATTTAATTTAGCTGAAATTAATCAAATGTATTTACTTTTAATGCAACCTACCTACTTGTGAGTCTTTTGGCACCAAAAGTCTCTAGAAAAAGAGGAACTCTTCTTTAGAGAACTTCAGTTACAACTTTTAATTCATAATTTGGGCGGATCCAAAAGGGTGGGTGGGTTACAGATGTGGTATACTCTAAGACACCACATTTCTTATCAATGCTGTTTAGTTTGTGGTATGACCAATCACGGCTGTATGTATGTAATCATTATATGACAATTGCTACACTAACTGAATAGGCTATCAGGTTGGTTTAGATTCTATTTTAACAAAATATGTCAAAACAGCAGTTGCTTAACATGCTGTGTTGAAGGAATCTGTAAGACATGCACAAATTGTAGTTAACACTGATACTGAAACATTTTTTTTCCAAATGCAAATCATTATTAGTAATATGTGTGTGTAATCCAAAACTGAGAAGAGACAGATCTAAGAGCTAATCTGTTTTCTTGATCTGAGAAAAAAATCTGGCAAGACGCGATTGTCTCTTCTTTTGAGCTCTCATTCATGTTGACAAAGCAGGATGCTTAGAATTGCAGTGACATGCACACTAAAGACTTTAAGAGTAACAACTGTGCGAGAGTCACCAGGGTTAGCTGGCACATTTTTATTGTATATTCAAATAAGTATATTCAGAAAGTTGTTAATTCAAGACTAAAGTTAAGGTTTTGGCCGAATTAGCACAATGTTGAAAGACTCCTTCCGGATTTTTGTGAATTGGGCACCTGAACCGTCTTATAAGTTTTGTCAGAAGGAAGGCCCACTGTGTAGCGGTCGCCGTGATTTTGCCAAGTTAAGACAAAGTCAACATCTTTTGATGATCCTGGATCAACATTATTGTCCAAAAATATAGACTTAACTCAATCCCTACCCCTTAACCTAACCCTACCCATAATTTATTCCTAAAATCAGTGGGAAATGACAGCTGAGGGTGTAGAAGCAGCTAACACTGATTGTAAGCCTAAAACAGATATTTCCTGAAAGTTATATCTCAATTCTAATTGGTTGATTGGAATGTTGTTCCAGGATCAACAAGGATGTTGATCCAGGAACATATTGTACTTGGTCAAATCATGCTCACCGTGAATCTCTTGAAACTGACTGAAGTCCATGTGATAAACCAGGTGATGGTGACCTCTAGTGTTGATCAGTTGGAACGAATGCTGTTTGGTATCATAAACTTACTTGCAACTATTCATTAAAAGTCAAAAATAAACACTAAAACAGGGACTTGTATAAATTTTCACTTTTTAGCGTTTTTTTTTTGCTAAATGTAAGGACAAACTATTTTCTGTGCTAGTCAGTATAATCCTTTTAATGAAAATTCTGTTTTGCTTCTGTGCAAAGTAAATGCAGAAACAGTGTAACCTCAAACTTGTCATAATCATGATATGAGCATTTTTTTCATATTTTTAGTGATTATTTTATATTTTTATTCATAAGTCATGTTCTTAAATTTGTACTTCAATATTTAAAACATGAATTTAATAACATTATTTCTGTACTTATAATTTCTGTGTAAATTAATTTACACTGCTTCATAAATGTTTCTATTGTAGAGTACATGGTCTTGACAGGTGATTGGTGGATTCCTCAAGTCAATGTAATCACATACACATACCTTTCATGTGAAGGTAAACTAGCTAAATTCATTTGTGACACAAAGTGAGTAAGGTTAGTCAGTTAAAATTCATGTTCTGCATACATTTATTGTACATTTCTTAACTGTTTCTTACCAAAGCGGTTTATTAGAAAGTGCACATATTCACTTGCATGTGTACTGCTTAAAAATAAGAGTAAAATACCTTTTCTGAGATGGACATTTGAGTAAATGGTTGAACTCAAGGTTACTTGAAAACTTGCAAACCCTTTTGAAAAATGATTACTATAAAAAATGTAGTTAAATCGTTTAATGATTCCATATAGGATTAAGATTATAACATTATAAATATAAAATAAAAAGTATTTTGTGTAATAAATGTATAACTCATTATTGTTAAAACTGCCAAAAATTGCTTATACTTTATGTGGAAAAAAAGAAATTAAAAAATAATATAAGAACATCTAGAGAAAAAGTACAACTAAATTGTCAATATTTTTAATTATTGTGTTCTAATATTGTTGTACCATAGTGTAAACTGAATGCTTAAATAAAGCATTTCATTTTTTTTTGTAATTTAGCACACTACCAGAATGCCTTCACTAATGTCTGCAGCTGCCGGTAAGTGGAGTTCTCAGCGGAGTGGTGTGCTTGTATACTTTTATTATTAAATTATTATTATTTTACAAGAACGACGTGAGGAGAGCATGCACAGCTGTTGTTTATATTTCTGTGTGTGTAGCCTGTGGATGTAACGTTAGCTGCAGCAATGGGCTATAATATTTTTATTCAATATTTTCCTAATGACAATTTTATGATTGGTTTATAAAGGCTATACGAACACCTTTTCCCCCCAATTTTTATTACAGAATAAGGCAGGAAATATATTTTATAGTTTCTTTCTAAAAAATGCTAAATGATATGTCAAGAAGTACTGCATTATTCATATACTTTATTTATTTATTACCTGGAGATGACTTGAAAAACACACATAAACCATATATTTTCACAATCGTGTGTTTATTGTCTTCACGTTTCATCAGTAACGTTTCTGCTTTTTATTCAGCTCAGCAGATATTGGTTTGCCTTCAGCGACAGCCGGATGCTTTTGTCCATATTAGGGATTTCCTGCACGTCATAAGTTATTACTTCTATGAGTCCGTTTTGGACTTTCTTCCGGCTTTGAGTATGAATGAAACACACTGCATGAGAGTGTTCAGTGCTCCGTAATGTTCACATCTCCTCATTTTGGATACGAATAAAATGTCAGGTCATGCATAGACTATCCTGTCTCTTTGAATTATTAATCTAGATTTATTTACACTGGCCCGTGAAACCCTCGATGGGAACCACACTTGCCCGAATAAAGGGAAGAATTTACATTTTATTAAATTAAATATTTATTCAATATTACAAATGCGCTAACGGAGTTCTACACACAGCAATCTAAACAACGTGCCTGTTCTCTTCCGTCTTGCGGTTTGATTGGAAAAGTTTTAAAACGGTCTTCGCGGGATCTTTCCTTTTTTATGTTGTCTTACTAAAAACTATTCATACTTGAACTATTATTATTCAGTTTTATTTAAAAAACTATAAATCAATAATTATCACAACAATGGTAAAACAGGCTTATAGATTTTCTCATCCTCTGAATTACATTTATCAAAAAAATGAATAAATTAAGAACAGGATTAGAATAGAATTCTATTTTAAATAAGATAGAAATATATTTTTTCTACAACAACAACAACAGTGTTTACAACAGTAAAACCACCATACCCTGTAAACTCAATACTAATAGTTATAATAATATCAATAATATTATCTTTTAACTTTTAAACTTAAAATGGTCTTTACTGTTCTGTATTTATTTTAATGTTTTTTTCAAAACTGCGTCATGGCATTTGCTGCTGTATCAATACAGAAGCATCCGGATCGATACGCCTATCAGCAAAGAATGCTTCACAGTATATTGCTGTATTGATATTTTGAGCACAGCCCTTTAAAGCCTTGTTTCATGTGCCCCTTTTAAACTTTGAGCACCTGTCTCTGCAAAGGTCCTGGGGCCTCATGTATAAACGTTGCGTACGCACAAAACAGGCATAGAAATGTGCGTACGCAATTTTCCACGTACATATTGGGATTTATAAAAATAAACTTGGCGTAAATATGTACGCACCGTACGGACATTCTAGACCATGCGTATGCACTCTTTTACTGGCGTAATAGCGAAGTAATGATTTCAGCCTCTCTTTTCCTTTCAGTACACACATTTAGATTAAATATTCTGCTCATTAATGGAGTTATGCATTGACATTACATAACGTCATTATTCAGAAGTTAAACAAAACTTATATGAATTTTGATATTTAGACAGGCTATTGGATGCGCTGTCTTTTGATAAATGTTCTTGTTGCATGCTGTTTTAATGACAGCGATAAGTGCTAGACACACATTAATGTTTCTTTAAACTGTAGATCTCATGTTAAGAGCAAATATTTTGAGCCAGAACTCAACGTTACCCACTTACTGGATTCGGTGTCGAACATATTCCATTGGCAGTTTACAATAGGTCCGATTATATTAGCCTACTGCACAACCAAGGCTGCACGGAGGTGTTTATTTCACGTGAAGGCAGACTTCTTCTGCGATCTTCAGAACACTATGAAAATAGCATTGTGATGGAAGGATAGAATCTGAAGGAAACGGTACGACGTTTCTTTTTTATATTTTGTCAGTGAGGCCAGACCAGCCAATTATTTACCCGTAATTTATCACGCTCACCGTATTTCTGATCTACTATAGCTAGCCTATTTAAATAATATCCCCTAAAACATATGTTAAGTTAGGGATGTGCAATTAATCCATGCGTTGTCCCACGGCGTTGGTCAGTGAAGCCGGTTCCGTGATTGGGTAGTAAATCTCCATCACTGCTTTCAGATGAACAACGTTTTAATACACAGACCGGTATTCACTGACAAGCTCGGAATATCGCGGTTCCCATAAATGAAGCGATTCATCTGCGATTATGAACGCGATATTGCCTAATTGTCAGTGAACTATGGCTCTGTGTACCGCTCCATCTGAAAGCGGGTGATGGAGATTTAATCTACAATCTTCCGCTGACAGGGATTTATAAAAGGATTTTTGCGCAGGTTCTGGCGTACCCATGGCTTTATAAATCTGAAACTTTTGTGCTTACGCACAAGTCGCACTTGTGCATACTCATAGCGTGGGGCCCAGCATTTTACCCAAATGGGCGTGGGGGTACGTGGGGGGGGGGGGGGAGGGTACTAGCCTTCATGCTCCTAAAATGATACTCCCATCTCTTCATACCATCATAATGATGCCACGGCTATAGAAACCATAAATATTACACAGTAATGCTGTATAACAGGGCACTACATAACAGATGGGTATCTTATGTAGCGAGAATGAATGCCATTTACTAAAGAAAGAAACCCAATTAACAGTTGCGCAACATACATCATCTGTAGCTGAAGCATTAACCTAACAAAATGACACAAATACAAATAATATATAATATAGTATAATAAACCGATGTTCTTACAGACATTTCTTGCCCGGGCCAAACGTATTTCTACTTACAGATAGCATTGGTAATCACTAAGGTTTTTACCAGAGGTGGACAGTAACTAAGTACATTTACTTGAGTATTGTTCTTAAGTACACTTTTTGAGTATCTGTTCTTTACTTGAGTATTATTTTTTGTGGAAACTTATGACTTTAACTTCATTTGAAAGACAAATATTGTACTTTCACTCCACTACATTTCTATCAAGGTCCTCGAAGTAGAAAGTCGTTACTATGTAGCAGCTTTGAAAGTCAGTGGCTGATTTTTTCTTCTTCTCTAAAACGTGACTTTCTTATTTTTCAGACGGTTTATCAGTAATCACTCTTGTGGCTACATGAAGTGATTTCCCAGCATTTTTTGAACGCTGACCAGCTGCAGATGTGATATTTATTTATAACAATTCAATAATAAGAATTTAATATTGTGGTATATATTAGATACAATATTGTCTGACTTTGCTAAAGTGTGTACATTAAATATTACCTATAAAGCCACAGAAGAACTGTTGTGTGTCTCCTAATAAAACACAAAAGGTGTTGGACTTGAAGCAGCACTGCACAGACTGTTCTGTGTGTGACATCAAAGTACAGCGAGAGCAATTAGACGGCATTTTATTTATTTTTGTTTTGATGTCAAATAAGTCTTGCTGTTTTGCTTTTTTGTTAAAGCAATGTAGCTGTTGTAAAGTTATACAGCTACAGTTGTGTTGCTGGGTTTTAAAGCAGGTTTGATTTTTTTTCTTCCTTATCACTCTGTATTTACAGGATTCACTGTCCAAATGTGGTTGAATGGCTACACATAAATGTGTGCACACACACTGTCAGAGCTGTGTGAGATCACGTTGCACTACCATACTGCTTTTGTGGGGGTGGGTAGGGGTGTTAATTTTTTCCCCCATTGTTTTTTAACATTCTAAAAGCTCTTTATTCCAAAGATACTACAAGCTAGTCAGTGTATTCAGTAGGTGTAATGTATTCTAATGGCTTTCAGAGTATTGCATTTATTACGACACCAATAACACTGCATTGACATAAAAAGGAAATCTACTTTTGGTCCTTATTACTTTTAAAAGCAGTACGTCTGTACTTTTGACTTAATAAAATCTGTCCTTACAACGTTACTTTTCATGGATATATTGACACAGCAGTATCTGTACTTTCACTCAGTGGAGTTGAGTACTTTGTCGCACTCTGGTTTTCCATGTGTTTAAAGTGAGTCTAACAATTTAATGTTCTCTTACTGCTTTATTACGTTTCCAACAGTCTCCCGCCGGTCTGCCAGCGCACTGTGGGAGGAAAATACTGGTTAGCACAGCTTTACTAGGAAAGTGAGCAAGTAACATTAAAATAATTCATACAATATGTAAGATTTTATAGAATCGCTGTACAAATAAACGTGAATTGAATTGGATTTAATCAGTGAGTACAATAAATGGGTATGGAGGATGGGAGCCGAACGTAATTGATTCTTTGAAAAACTTTTTTTTTTTTTGGTGTGAGTCCATTGCAATGTCTTGGGTTTGCCTTTTAGCATTAAATTCAGGGGACTGGTGTGTATGAATTCCCTCTAGTATTAGCGAATCATAAGAAACGTTGTAGTTCCCTGATACTTTGAGGTGGCCACTGGAGGACGGCATTGACTTGGGCTTGGTCCATTTCTACACCCTTAGTTTTGAGGACATGCTTTGGAATACAATAGGTTAACCACGGATAGCTGAGAACTAATATGATAACTGCAATTCAATATACATTGACGCTTTATGTTTCATTATTTTATTCTGGGTTCTATTTGAGAATATCTGTCTTGCTGCTTGGGTCAAATGTAATACAGATTTTAGTTTTCGAAAATACTCAGCAATTAAATATGTTCATATAGGGGCTTGAGTCATAAATACACGGGAATTCAGCAAGAGAAGATTACAAAACAAGTTTTTCAGCATTTTTGTTAGACCTGTTGACATCTTTCAATGAGGTATTTTTGTATTGTTTGTCTACATTTGTTTCAAGGCCACATCATATGTGTAAAACAGAAGATTTTTCACAATTTGCTTTGGTGATTAAATACCAAGCATGGCAAGTAACCTCTAAAAAAAGAGGTCCTCTCTAAGGCTTTATTTTTGTTTTGTGAGTTTGTACATGGAGCACCAACTTTCAAGACAAGTATGCATGGAATGAGCCTTTTCGTATGTAGTTGGTAAACCCCCAGTGCTGTGATAACTATAAGTTAAGATTCTGAGTGTGACTCATATGTGACTTATGCTGTTTTTCAACATGTTGCTATACAGATCTCATGCATTCTGTTAAATTCAGAGAGACTTTCATGCAAAATTCCATTCTATTCTTGTAAACACAGATTTATACTGAAACGGAAACTTAAAGACAAGAGAGACATAAAGAAGACACACACAGATCCAAAATAAAGAACAATAGCAACCAAATCAAAAGTATGCCACAATTTCCATTGTGATTTTCCTATTGATTTTATTTTTCCAATTTTAATGATACTTTCTGACAATAATACATAGAATAAAATTAATTAATATTCGAATATGGACAAAACAATGACAATAATAATGACAGTAACACTAGTTGTTTTGAGATATAAATGGAAATGGTCATTTATTTTTATAGTTTTTGTTTTGCGTGAATTTGCTGTGTATCTTTATTTGATATACTTCTCTCCCTTGGAAAGTTAATGGGGTTGTCAAGTGCTTTTCTTTAGGGACCTTATAAATTGCATGCTAAATTAGTGGACTTGACATTGAAGAGCATTTATTGAGTCCCAAACTTGAGTGCAACCTGCCATAATCCTAAAAAATTGGGTCACTTTGGTTCAACTTCTGTTGTTTTTTAATGTGTAATTTTATGTAACCACTATATATAGATATTAATATAATATATATATATATATATATATATATAGATACAGTATATCTTATATATATATATATAATATTAATATTATTAATTAATTAATTTCTACTTTAAGTATACAGTAGTTGCCATGCAATATACAGCTGTAATTTTAATATTTTATTTTACCAATGATGTGATCGACTAAAACATTTATCCAGTTTAAAAATTAACGTTTGGCAAGCTCGGCTAATCTTTTTTTGTTTTTAGGTGCCACAAATAAAGCTGACAAAAGTTCTAGTCTTTCTGACCTTTTGGAAGTTTTGGAGATATTTCAGAATGGCTTTGATCAGAAATACAGTCCTTTCTAATCCACTGAGTACCATTCCCCAAAAATTCGCATGATCCAATCGTATCATAACCATTCAGATGCCAGGGTTTTCTGAGGGATGACCTTGGTGCTCACCTTCTTCAGTTTTCATTCCTCGAACACGGTTTCATCATGGCCGCTGTTGTTCTCCAGCTTCATGAGTCTGAACGAGAAGCTTTCCTCTTTGCTCGAATCCCGTCTTTATCTTCTGTATATTCCATCAGAGTCCATTGTATATGTGTATCTCGACAGATATTTCTAGTGCCCTCACTATTGAGTCCCCTTAATTCACGTAACCAAGCAAGTTTGAAATTTTCCTATATTTCATACCATTTCATATATTTGTTAATTAAAGAATGTCCAAATCCTATTTTATTTGAGCAAAAATAAACAGTAGTAACACTCTGATACCGCAACAGTTTTAGTACTAAAGGAGAACTGTAGATTAATGAAATTCATTCCTTTCACACAATGGGGGACTACATAAATATAGTGACCTATATGAACCTTGAGTAACAACATCAATAACCTAATGGCTCCTAAACGCATTATTTTTGACAAAGCAGAATACTGAAAATTGTAGCGTACACTCTTAAAAATAAAGGTGCTTCAAAAGGTTCTTCAAGCGATGCCATAGAAGAACCATTTTGGGTTCCACAAAGAACCATTCAGTCAAAGGTTCTTTAAAGAACCATCTCTTTCTTACCTTTTTGTAAATCTGAAAACCTTCTTTCACCACAAAGACTTTTGTGAAACAGAAGTTCTTCAGATAGTAAAGGTTCGATACGGGAACCATTTAGACAAAAATTCTTCTATGGCTTCGTGAAGAGTGACAAACATATGAGAGACCAGGGTTGGCTGGCATATTTTTATTGTTAAAGTATGTTCAAAATGTTGTTAATTCATGACTAAAGTTATGTTGGCACATGTATTGGGTGGGTTTGCACAATGGTAAAGACTCCTCCCAAATCCTTTGTGGACTGGGCACTTGAACTGTCTTGCAAGTTTTGTCAGAGGGAAGACCTACTATGTGTATCTTTGAAAACCCCATGCCATGAAAATGACTGAAATCCATTTCACCTGGTGTTGATGAGGTGGAACTAAAGCTAGCTGCTGTCATAAACTGACTCACAACTCATTAGAAAGTCAAACACAATGCTTAAAATTAGCAAGAAAATGCTCTCAAAAAAAAAAAAAACCTAAATATTTTCTTTCATCTTTTGGTTCTTTTTCATATTTCTGGATACTTTTTGCATCTTAATCATCTTATTTCATTGGATTTCATTTCATGAGGAACCTTAAACTTGGTCATAGTCATGCATGAGCCTATATTTCATAATATTTATTTCTTTTTTTATTTCATGTTTTATAATTCATATTTACAGAAATCATTTCATAGTATTATTTCTGTAATTAAAACATTGCTTTGACAAAATCAGTAATATAAAAATGTATAAATACAGAAATACTAGAACTTTTGTCAGCTTTATTTTGGCACCTAAAACAAAAACAAGATTAAGCCGAATCTTGCCAAACGATTAATAAAAAATTAAATCAAAGTTTCAAATGTGCTCGTAATCCTGAACATCTCTCATTCCCTTGCATGGTAACACATAAGACTGCTGATAAATGCGGTGGACTATGCCACAAACACAAAAATATTGTTTGGAGGGTAAGGTAAAATTTTGCACTTGACTCTTACGCAGAGTTGGTTCTCTAGAGTCTACCAGAATCTGTTATTTGGAATGACATCCAGCACTGTGATTCGCCTTGGATCATACACACAGTTCTCCTCTAGGCCACTGTTCACCATGCCACAGTTAGGAGGAACCCACGCTGTGTCATATCCATATCTATACCAGGTCTTCTGTAAAGGATGATCTTGGTAGTTAAACCTCTTCACCCTTCCCACTCTTACGACGAGTTTGAGAACAGCAAGCCTCTCCCCATTTGAATTCACAGGGTAATGTGAGGCTTTTTCAAAGCTTCTAGTGACATAGACACCAGGTCCCCAGCAGCCGTCATATGAAGGAGAGAAGCCCTCGTTCATGATCCTTATCGCATTCTGCAGCGTAGTGCCATGATACATTATGTAGGATTTTCTGCCTTTATGCCACATTGGTTGCATGTTAACAAAGAAACACTCAGGGTACATGCAACAAGGGCAACAAGGCATCATAGGCACAGGTATCGGGAACATCTTGCTGCTGTATTCCCAAGACAGTACTCAGTCTGGTAAAGAAACCTTCAGATAAATATTGCAATTCATTAGTTATTTTTGTGGTTTGTTTAAAGGAATAGTTCACCAAAAATGGGGCTGAGTAAATTATACAATTTTCATTTTTGGCTGGAAAAAATTATATATATATATATCTATATATATATTTATCACGAAAATTTCTCCAAGAAAAAAAAAACCTAAATATTTTCTTCATATTTTGGGTCTTTTTCATATTTCGGGTAATTTTTGCATATAAATATCTTATTTCATTTCATGAGGAACCTTAAACTTGGTCATAGTCATGCATGAGCCTATATTTCATAATATTTATTTCTTTTTTTATTTCATGTTACAGAAATAATTTCATATATTCTTTTCTGCCTTAAAGTGCATAATTTATTATTATATATATATTATATATATATATATTATATATATAATATATAAATGTTTTGATAATCTAAAAAAAGAGAATTTTGGCATTCCAAATTTAGTAACAATTACAATAATAATAATAATACAAATTTAAGCACAAGACAACCAACATACCTCTATGGTGCTGCAGCATACTTGAGAAAAAATTGTCCAATAGTTTGCACTTTATTCCATGACGTCAAAAAGGGTAGGACCACAACTGTAAACTGAAAAGTTCTGAATTTCAAATATTGGAAACAGAAATAAAAATGAAATATATATTGGAATTGCTTTTTATTTAGCTGATTTGATTATTCATTACCTTTATTTTATCGGTTCCTTTTCATTTGATTTAATTCACTGTTGTATGTATGTGGTGAGAAAGAGTGTCCTTGTACTATATAATCAGTTCAGCTAGTTACTGAATGAGAGCTGGTTATTTCAGAAAAATGAGGAAGTGATCCTTCAGGTAACTTTACAGTAAACATGCGAGGGGACAGGCACCAGTCATGACATTATCCTTTATTGCTCTAGGCCACATGCTGCATTAGTAAATAATCATCTACACATTCACCAAGTTCATGTCAAATGTAAGTCAAAAGAACTTTGCATTGATTCATACAGGCCGTACGAGTTTTTGGAATTCAGCAGAAACAGAGATATGAGAAATGATAAGGCATATGAAAAAGAAACCAAAGATAAGAGAACAGTGATGAAAGATTAATGGATAGTAATAGGGACAGAAGTAATATATGAAGGAATAGATATGAGAACTTTGGCGATAAATTATTGTTAATAATTTTTTTTATATTTAATTATTAACATTAAATTTACAGTTTCACATTTTGCTAAAATAATAATTATTGCTGATTGGTTTGAAATTAGAAATAATTTCAGTGACTGCTTTTTTAACTCATAGTTTTAAATTTGATTCTCTTTGGACAAAAGAAAACAACAGCATTTGTGACTTGCATTTGCTCAGACAGAACTTGCATAATACTATCTGTCTACATAGCAAAGCCTGTGGTAAAGTGTTAAAGCCTCTATAGTCTACAGTATGTTGAAGGAAGTTGTTACAGTTCAGAGAGACCTGTGTCTACACCCAGAGTCAAAGTAAGTTCCAGCAACAAAAAAAAACAGGATTGACAATGACAATGAAGACTGCTTAGAACTTTAGTCATAAATAACCAAGGCTTCGCAAGATATGAAGAATAGTAATACCAGGGGAAATAAACAAAAAAAAAAACCCATATGTGATGATGACCTCTAGTGCTCATCAGGTGAAACTGCTGCTGGTAAACACTAACCTGACTCATAATTTTATAATTCAGAAAACAAAATATTCCTTAATTTAGCATTCATTTATCATTCCTTAATTTATCAGGACAACACTGGCTATTGTAAATGTACAAGCAATAACATTACGATTAAAAATGAGTTTTCATCTCATTAAGGATTAAGGAGCAGTAATTCTTCCTAACACATTCAAGTGTAATATTTGTATTTATTAATTTGATGACTTCATTCTTGAATATGCTGCTTCTATTCATGGAGTTATGTATGTCATAAGATAAATGAATGTGTAAAATAAGTGTAGTAAAATTTTCGTACCAGGAGAAAAAAAAATAATACTAAAAAATTTGAAAAAAACCAAAACTCCAGATGTAAGCTAGATGACGTATTGTATTTGAAACAAAGGGATACATTTACCAGAATTTGCTTTGTCATTCCACTAAAAATGTGCGCCGGTGTGAGCAAGAGAACTGTTTTTAACATTGAACACCAAATCAGCAAATTAGAATGATTTCTGAAGAGTCATGTGACACTGAAGACTGGAATAATGGCTGCTGAAAATTCAGCTTAAATTCAGAGTAAAAGTAAACTGAAAACATATTCACATAGAAAACAGCTGTTTTAGATTTGTAATAATATTTCACAATGTTACTTTTTTCAAATAAATGCAGCCTTGGTAACAATTGGAGAATTATTTCAAAAACATTAAACTATCTTACTAATTTCAATCTTTTGAATGGTGGTGTGTGTGTATGTATGTGTATATAGTATAGGCCTATAAACGGTACAGTAAGTGTTCTTTACGTTCGATTAGGTTTTTATGTATCTATTTATTTTGTGTGTGTGTGTGTGTGTGTGTGTGTGTGAAAGGATAGTGTTTGGCTTCTTTCAGTGGTTTTGTCAATAGCAGTACTCTGAGTCATTGCTCTGGCTCCGGGGCTGAAACCACACCCTTATCCTTAAAATTTGAATTCCGCAATGCCAGTTGCATACTATACTACAAGGAAACGAAATCAGTCAAGTATGCCAGTAGACAAGCACACACGATCATGGAGGAAACAGCTCCAGCTCTTCATTCAAGTGGATCCACAGATGTCGAGTGTCATGCATGCATCGGAAAGAAGCGCAAAGCCGAACAGACCTGTATGGAGTGTGCAGCTTCATACTGTGAGCATCATCTTGTCATGCATAACAGTTTGCACGTGGGAAAGAGGCACAAGCTTGTGGAGCCGAATGCAGTGTTGCAGGAGAACATCTGCCCTGATCATGGCAAAATGCTGTTTGTGTACTGCCGCACAGACCAGCTGTGCATCTGTCACCTGTGCATTACTGATAAACACAGAGGTCATGATGTCATCCCAGTGGAAGAGGAAGTGGCCAATAAACAGGTCAGAAATGTGATTTGAAATGCAAAATGATTTGAAATGGCCAGATACCAGCCTATTACCAGTGGTTAGCACACATCTTCTGGCTCATGTCATTTTTTTCTGTACTATCAGTGCCAATAAAAGTGTTCAAAGACTTAAAAACACTAGAATTTGTACTACTGAGTTGAACTGCAACTGAACTGAATGTTTCTTTTTAAGATTAAGTTGGGGGAGTTGGAGAAGCAGACCGCTGACATAATTGAAGCTAAGGAGAAAGATGTGCAAGAGCTTAGACAAGCTGTGGAGATTTTCAAGGTTAAAGGGCATTTATCTTTGCTTTGAAACTGTAACTGTCTTCATTTTTAATGGTATGGTATTGCTTGCATAGCTAAAGTTAAGACATCCACTCTGCTCCCTCTTCATTATTAGGCTTCAGCAAATAAGGCACTGGAGAAGAATGAGAAGAATTTCACCGAGCTGATCCAGTCTATGAAGGATAATCAAAGCAAAGTGACAGAGCTGATCCAAGGACAGACAAAGTCTGCAGTGAGGGAAGCTGAGGGATTCATAAAGACTCTACAGCAGGAGATCAGTAATATGAGGCCCTTAGATGCTGATCTACAACACCTGGAGCTGCTCTCTCATACAAACAATGATGTTCGATTTCTAGAGGTACAGTGATTGAAAATGGCTGTGAAACAGAAATGGATGCCTGTTGACTTGTCTTGTAAAATATTCAGGTAAATGTTCAAGTCACATTCAAGGTGTTTTTTTCTCTCTCTTTCTACAGAGCGCTGTGTCTCTGCCTTTGCTGACTGAGTATAAAAAACCCTTTGTCTTCCTTGTACATCCGTACAATTCTTTTGAGCGTGATTCCATGGCAGTTAGTGAACTAATAGAAAAGCTAAACACGACCAGCAAGTTGAGTTTATTCACAATTTCCAGAAAAGGTTAGTAGAAGTTTTAATTTAAATATGTTTCATGATTATATTATTTGTGCTTCTCAGTCAAAAGGCTGCATCCTAGTAAGGCTGCATAACTCAGCTGCCACATCTTCAAGTGCTGACAACGGCCATCTCAATTTGAAGGATCCTTTGAAATCATCCTTCGTTTTGCATCCTTAATTCAAGGATCCACCCCGATCAACCACTATCCTTTGCACACATACCAATTCACAAAAAAGAATTGGTGAGAGTTGGCACTAAACTTTTTCAGTATGTAATGGCAATGGCTACAGGTTGTTTTGCTTTAACAGGAATTTAGATAGTATAAAGATTTTTGTGCTGTCATTTTCATGACGTGCTTACTAGACCGTCTCATTCTAATGTTTAATGCTAAGAAGGACTCTTCAGCCTTCTGATTAAGAAGCATCCTATGTATACAAATCACCTTAACTATTTCTCTTTGCAGTGAGCAACACTAGAATTGTAAGATCACCACCACCGCAGACACGAGAGGAGTTTCTACAGTGTAAGTTTCCAATATAGAACTGAACACACAGAAGAAAATCTTTTATTTTCTGATATGGCAAGTACCCCCTTATTGATTGTGCTAATATTTAATCTTTTCATCTGTCTACCTCAGATGCATCAAAACTCACTTTTAATACCAACTCAGCACATGAATGTCTCATCTTGAGGAATGAGAACAGGGAGGTGATGGCCACACACCTGCTTCAGGACTACCCTGAACACACTCAGAGGTTTAACTGCAGGGCACAAATCCTGTGCAATGAAGGCTTCAGAGGGTCCCCTAAATATTGGGAAGTAGAGATTGGCGGGGGCACTTGGATCTGCATTGCTGTGTCCTACCAAGGGATCCGTAGAAAAGGCAAGCAGCGTACACTTTTTGGAAGAAATGCCCAATCATGGGGACTACGCTGTGAGCGTGTCCATGTAGAATTTTGGCATGACAATAAGACAACATTTTCGAAGTTTCAATCACATGGCTCCAAAATAGGAGTGTATTTGGACTACAGGGCTGGAATCTTGGCATTTTACAATGTTTCTGACAACATGAGTCTCATTTATAAGCACCAAACTGTTTTTAAAGAGCCTGTTTATCCTGGGTTCGGATTGGCTGGGAAAGGTTCCTACGTGAGACTTTGTGATCCAGTGAAAAATGAGACCAAAATGTCCCTTTCTTCTCCATTTAAGTTTGGTAGTTTGTAAGTTGTATTGTTTACACATGCAGCTGTCATGAAATGCATGTTATCCTTAAACAAATATGTAATCGTTCATCAGGGTTTGAAGGAAGGATGTGGTTTTTGCATGTAGACACTTGGTGGCAGCACTATATAAGTTTTAAATTGAGCCTTTTTATATCAGCATCTGTAATTATGAACAGCTCAAGTTTAGCCAAGAATAACCCAAGGAAGCATATCAAAGCAGTGCCTTTTTAACTGAAAAAATAAAAAATAAAATCCATGTTTTGTATTGTATGAATCATTGCATGATCATTGAATATATTGGATTTTATATACTATTTTATACAAACCATTGCAACATGCATAATTCATATTTTTTTACATTTCCTGAATATTTATGAAATTATTGCACATCTCCTTATGCTAATTCTGCTAAAAATCTGCTGATCTGAATGGAAATATGTCGTTCTATCTAATCCTTCAGCCACATCCACATAATACGTCTATTCCGTTCCTGTTCCTACTATGTCTATATTTTGTTTAGCATTAGTCCATCTCTTCTGTCATACTCCCTTCAGGCTGCACTCTTCCACTATCCCAACAGTCAGACTTACATGGTCTTTTTTCTCCCTTAAACCACACAAATGCACATACTCACACACACGCACATCATCTCATTGAGTAGATATATACCCAGGCCCAGAGGGTTAGTACAAGGGACAACTCCAAAGCCAGTCGCCTCCTGCCCTTCCCCCTGCTACCCACCCTTCCAAACACAAAATCAGCCTAGGGGTAAGTGTAGGGCAGACACGGTTTCAACAGAGCAAGCAGTGCCAGAGCAACAGAGAAATGCAGGAAATGTGTGTAGAGGGAAGGATAGGCACTAATAGCGATCATCATAGAGAGAGAAAGTGTGCCATGGTCCTCAGGGAGCCCATATACAGTTCTGTCCAATCACAGACATCATTTGCTGCCTGTATTATCCTTTTATGAGTGACAGGGATTTTAAAATACTCTATTATGAAAGAAACCATTTCTCTCACTGCCAAGGACACTGACACTAGTCTCTATAAATACCCGTTTTTAAACACTGAATCACCTTATAGACTCAAAATGCTAGTCAGAAACACCTCCTAGCAATTACCCATCAGGCAGATGCTGAGGTCTGTCACTCTTACTGCTAACAAGGTGCATAACTGTCTTGATGCTGTTGGAGTAAGTTGTATAACACACAGTTTTCTTTCTCGCATTGACGTATTTCCTGTTGAATAGAGAGGTTTGGGTGGGAAATATTAGAATTCTTTTTTTTTTTATTAGCCCTAAAGCCTTTAGTTGCTAGTCAGTTGCAAGTGGTCTTGAGGGAGGGACTTACTCATTCTAAGGAGCATTTGATTAGACAATAATTTGTCTAGTTCAGGGTGAGTCATCAGTATTTTTGGTCTGTTTTCCCAGGAGAGAAAGACTGTAAATTTTAAATGTGCTCGGTGTATCTGCTAAAAGTTAATTTCATCAATATTTAAGAGCACACTAGCATATTTATTAGCCTTTAAGTCTATCCCTTTGTAAAAAAACAAAAACAAAAGAAGACTTGAGCATACTTTTAAAAGAATATGCTTAAGTGTGGACTGAAAGTAATGCTTTAAATGTATTATTTAAATATATTTGTAATTAAACATTTGTATTGAAGAAGTTGCAATTTAGTACATTTAAAATGTATTATCTTTAAATGTAATATCAATAAAAATGATAATCAAGTACTTCACATGCTTGATAATATACTGAACAAAATTATAAACGCAACACTTTTGTTTTTGCCCCCATTTTTCATGAGGTGAACTCAAAGATCTAAAAGACTTTTTCTATGTAACAAAAGGCCTTTTCTCTCAATATTTTAACAATCTGTCAAATCGGTTTGTTAGGAGCACTTCTCCTTTGCGAGATCCATCCACTTCACAGGGGGATATAAGATGGCTGATTAGACCGATGATTATTGCGACAGGTTGATCGGCTGGCCACAATAAAAGCACTCTAAATGTGCGTTTTACCTGTTATTGGGGGGTCCGGAAAACCAGTCAGTATCTGGTGTGACAACCATTTGCCTCACGCAGTGCAACACATCTCGCATAGAGTTGATCAGGTTGTTGATTGTGGCCTGTGGAATGCTGGTCCACTCCTCTTCAATGGCTGTGCTGGATATTGGCAGGAACTGGAACACGCTGTCGTATACGCCGACCCAGAGCATCCCAAACATGCTCAATGACTGACATGTCCAGTGAGTATGCTGGCCATACAAGAACTTTTCATGTTTTCAGCTTCCAGGAATTGTGTAAAGATCCTTGCAACATGGGGCCGTGCATAATCATGCTGCACACATGAGGTGATGGCTGTGGATGAATGGCACAACAATGGGCCTTAGGATCTCGTCACGGTATCTCTGTGTGTATTCAAAATGCCATCAATAAAATGCATCTGTGTTCGTTGTCCATAATATACGCCTGCCCATACAATAACCCCACCGCCAACCATGGGCCACTCGATCCACAACATAGACATCAGCAAACCGCTCACCCACACAAAGCCATACACGCTGTCTGCCATCTGCCCTGTACAGTGAAACCGGGATTCATCCGTGAAGAGAAACCTCTCCAAAGTGCCAGATGCCATCAAATGTGAGCATTTACCCACTCAAGTCAGTTACGACGACGAAATGCAGTCAGGTCAAGACCCCGATGAGAACGACGAGCATGCAGATGAGCTTCACTGAGAAGGTTTCTGACAGTTTGTGCAGAAATTATTAGGTTATGCAAACCGATTGTTGCAGCAGCTGTCCGAGTGGCTGGTCTCAGACGATCTTGGCGGTGAAGATGCTGGATGTGGAGGTCCTGGGCTGGTGTGGTTACAAGTGGTCTGCTGTTGTGAGGCCGGTTGGATGTTTTGCCAAATTCTCTGAAACGCCTTTGGGGGCGTTTTATGGTAGAGAAATGAACATTCAATTGACGGGCAACAGCTCTGGTGGATATTCTTGCAGTCAGCATGCCAATTGCACGCTCTCTCAAAACTTGCAACATCTGTGGCATTGTGCTGTGTGATAAAACTGCACATTTTAGAGTGGCCTTTTATTGAGGCCAGCCTAAGGCACACCTGTGCAATAATAATGCTGTCTAATCAGCATCTTAATATGCCACACCTGTGAGGTGGATGGATTATCGCGGCAAAGGAGAAGTGCTCACTAACACAGATTTAGACAGAATTGGGAACAATATTTGAGAGAAATAGGCCTTTGGTGTACATAGAAAAAGTCTTAGATCTTTGAGTTCAGCTCATGAAAAGTGTTGCGTTTATAATTTTGTTCAGTGTAGTTAGTCAACCTTTAAAGCATGACAAAATATTAAAACATGATTTAAAATTTACTTTAAAGTAAATTTTTTTTAAATTTGACATTATTACAACGTGAACTTAAAAAAGTATGTAAGTGTGATAAAAACATTCCTGAAAGTGTACTTTCTTTAGGTACACTTAAGTAGCCTTTTATTTCATTAATATGATCTAAAAACACTACAGTTTTTAAAAATATACTTTTAAAATGTAAAGTACACTACAAGTGCACATTCAATACAATTAAACGCACTTCATTTATCTGTCTATCTATCTATCAATCTATCTATCTATCTATCTATCTATCCGTGTCATACACTTAAATATACTGAATATGAGTCAAAAAGATGAAAGAGTGGAAACATGACTTGAGTCATGTTCTCATCCAGGCACAGACCTTGCATTTACATCATTAATTCATCGCTTTACATAGATATATGCACCCTTGTGTGTGAACTCCTCTCTCATGCCCTCCTCCTCCTCCCCTCGCTGGCTCTCTTCAGTATGATATGTTTATAGGCATTGGCTGAGAGAGAGAGCGAGCATTATAGCTGCTCCTGCTTGATAAGGAAAGGAAGAGGATAGGGCGCTGGACGTCATGGCATCCAAAGACACCGTCGCGACTGCTTTTCTCACCGTGAGTCGGGAAATGACAGGTGATTAAATCCAATAGCTCTTTCTTCCTCTTCCTATCCGACACGCGCACCATGGGATTTGTTAAGCGCGTCCCCGCTCGCGGCCGGTGGTTTGTGTTTTAGTGGTTTAAAATCCTCACAGCGCCGAATGTTTGATAAGGTGACAGATTTGTGGATTCACATACAGACTGGATGTGCTTAACGGTAGAAAAAATCATTTTGCGTGTGAGCATGTGTGCTTAAGGTCGCCTTAATAACGGTCACTTCGTGTCCATCTTCAAAAGACTAAATTTGTGCAAATCGATCAGCTGGTTTTAGGAACGTGTTTGTGTCTGTTGCGTTTACCTGCAGTGTGTAGGTAGTTGCGTGTGTGCGCGCGCGCATGATGCTGTTCTGCCGTTGATATGTCTCGGATATGAGTTACTTGCAGTTCTTTACACATTTGCGTATCCCTGCTGACGCAAGTTCATGGAGAGGCTGATGCACTTCAGTCACATTCATTATGTGTGTCTAGGGCTAACTGAACACATACTCATCATAGAGGCCGTCATCTTTGAGCACGGTGATGCGCCCTCACACTTACTGACACAATGACACACTAAACACACACTGGCAGTTTGACATTTAGAGCGCTCTCACTGTTAATTACCTTCACACATTATTATCTTCCTTTGGTAATTAATCCCTATTACTAACCTAGTATTTACTGTCCTGCTCCCAGGCCCTTGCGCTCTCTATTTCAATTTCCATTTAGTGCACTGGGGGGAAAAGCAATGCTAGAAATGATAACTTGTTAACTTAACCTTACCATGTATACGTTTTTTGTAAAGTGCCAATACATATACTGTTATGATAATATCAGGGTTGTCACTTTAATTTAAAGCGTACAGGACCACATTTTTGGGACCAGTTGGCTATACCAGGGGACGGTAATAGGCCCCCATTGCTTTGGGCCCGGGACTATGTTTCCGTTTGTCTTTCCCTGATGATGGCTCTGGACAAAATATTTTAAATGTATAGTTTTTATAAGTATAATCAACTTGGGGAAAGTGGCATTCCCATAATTATTGGCTTGCATAATTAAATCTTTAAACTGTTTGAATTGATTAAAAAAAAATCTCATTTTTATTATCAATTATGTACATTACATTGGAGTGTTTAAGTTATTTATTTTTTATGTTATTTATGTTTGTGTGGGTGACACTGTTCATTCTATTACTGGCCACTAGAAAGGTGAATTTTGATTAATTGTGAGTCATCATGTGGCCTTCCATTGTACCATCTGTATCATTATCAGTACTTTTGCAGTAATCTTTTCTAATAGCTCGTATAGGCTGGCATTTTAATATTATTTTTCCGTTTGGAAAAGCTGGAAGGTCAACAAAAATGGTGACCAGTCACAACACCTTAAATATACACTTTCTTATACATACTTAAGGGTAAATTCAGAACAGTTAGGCCACTTTAGACAACAGTCATGTCAATACCAATATGCCTGAATTCATGCTAATTAATTTTTAACCTAAAATCTTGATGTGTTAAAAAGGTAAAATTAAAATAGAGTAAACAAGTAGCATTAACAAATAAGACAATAAAATGGGATAATGTGCAGTCAGTTGGTCGTCATTGCAAAATAAACCCACAACAAAGTGATGTGGACCTCAATGCAAAGCTTTTTGAATGGCTGCCTGCCAAATAAATATATAAATGGATGTGGATTATTGATTTGAGCTGAAATTATTGGATTATGTGAGAAGAAAGAGACTATAGAGTGATGTGAGAAACATGAAACTGGTGTAGTGTAGGACAAATATAGGCTACATTTAAGTTATTACATGATAAATATTTGACCGGTCAGAATGTAGCATTTCAGAATGACGTAATCAGCTAAAATAAAAAGTCCAGTGTAAAATGAGAAATTAGCAATGAGCACATTTAACAAAAATAAAACATTAAAATGGTAACATTATTTAAAGATGAAAAATAAGACTAGATATGACAATAATAGTTAGCAAAGGTTAAGAAATGGGGGAATAGTGGGCATGACTGATCACCTATACCACAATATGAAGGACAGTGATTGAAGACGTTCTGTGCTGCTAGAAAATAGCAGCCTTTAGATTCCCCTAATAAAAAGGGGAGCGAAGTCACAAATGTGTGGTCTCTCTCTCTCTCCATCTCTCTTTCTCTCAGTCTCCTCTTCTTTCATCTGATCTAAATCTCACTCCATCACTTATTAAATTTTTTTTTTCATCTTCTCTTTCACTCTTCTTTGTGCACATTTACATATCCCTACCCCATTTACCCATTTATTTATCCTCCCATGACTCGCTGTAATGGAAACATGTGCTCTAGTTTGGCCATTTGCTGTTCTTAGCGTCAGTCAGAAAGCCTTGGATCTCGTGAATGGGTCTTACACAGATTAATGTTGATTGCGACTGCATTAACTGTTTGTCTCGCTCTGATCCTTCTCTCCCTCTTTCCTCTTTTGTTCCTTCCTCTGTTCGCTTGCCTTTCTCTTCCTCCTCTGTGTCTTTCCTCTTGGTAAAAGTGTAAAATGCATATTCCAGGAATTAGATCACAAGTGTCATATACGTGAGAACAGTTAAAAATAATGACTTTTCTTATTTATTTTCCGCTTTTGCTTTGAAGGACATCTTGAGGTGCTTTTTATTTGTGTGTTGATATGTACAGTATGTATGCAGAAAGACCACCTACACAAGTGGAAAATGTGTAAAAATAAAGCATATGGGTGTAAAGCAGTTATTTTCTAACCCTACGTGCAGTGAAAATATGTCTTGAGATAGATAGAGAGTTTCTACTGCCATTTATGCATCGACTTTCTATTTTGCAGAGAGCATCAGACGAGTTATCGACAAGACATCAATCAAGTTGGTGAGCGCTATCAAAGTAGAGAACAAGAGTGGCAAATCAGAAGATCGGATTCTGGTAAGGCACTACATTTAACTTCACTACTTCATATGTCCTCAAAGGAACAGTTGACGCAAATTAAAATTGTGTCATCATTTACCAACAAGTCATTCCAAATTTTCCAAAACTTTCATTCTTCAGTGGAAGTTCTGTTCTAAAGTTGTCCCATACGCAAATGTAATATATTTGATTGTTTATGTATGTGTAATATATTTTTGGTGTAATACATTTTTCATGTTGAATATATATAAATAATATATGGTTGCTACAGATAATACCATATAAAAATCATCATATAAATATTATTAATGTGTACATATACACATTTTATGTACACATTTTTATATTCACCTTTATATTCACCAGGTATCATATATGGCAATATCATCTTTTGATACAGGGCTATATATATGTGTGTGTGTGTGTCATATATTACATTTCCGTATGGAGTGTGATTCTTTATTTTCCATATAATTACAATGAAAGAGAACTGAAGCTTTCAGACCTCAATAAAGACTGCAAAAGCATCATAAAAGAATCACAGAGATGTTTCTATTTTCTTCTGAAGTCATGAACAGAGTGAAATGCAAGGCAATTTAAGAAATGTAAAAAGTAATTCACTGGTGATCTTCACTTCTAGTTAGCTGTGACTGGATCTTTGAATCAGTCTGTTGAACTCAAGAACTAAATTAGTTTGATTCGTGAATGACTCATTCAGACCATTCAGCTCTTAACTGTGAATATAAGCAACCTGGTGCTTACTAAAGTCTGTAAGCCTTAGACCCCGTCGAAACAGCGATTCCATCAAACGAAAGAAAGTCATACAGGTTTGGAACAACATTAGGGTGAGTTTTTGAATTAGTCAATTTATTTTTTGAGGTGAAGTTTCTTTATAAACACATCAGCATTGGGTAAACATGTGCCTTTATTTTGTGCTTCTATTATGCAGCAGTAATGAAAACAATGAGCCTAAGACTTTAACCTTTCCTCCTCTGTAATGGGGTGTGCAGTGTTTACTGCCTGCTGGTTGGGTTGTTTTTGCCAAGTCCATTTGGAGAATGGGCAGTGGAATCAATGATAAAAGCAATGTACACGCAATGGTGCGCACATACAAACAGAAATCGTTGGAGACTAGACCCCTGCCGAGCTGTGAGCATTACTGTGGCCACTGAGTCTCGGTGGGTCAGAGGGACCGACCGACTCTGGAAGGAGTGTGTGCGAGATGAAGGATGGTGAGAGTAGAGGTGGCATACGAATGCCAGTGTGTGTGTGTGTGTGTGTGATCGTCACTTCAAGACCATTGAAAGCAGCTGGAGACTTGAAATGCCAGGGTTTGGAGCCACAAAAGCTAAATTAATCATCAGATCGGTTTTCAACCATCCACACAACCACACACAAATGAGGAGGAGAGTGGACCGAGGTGAGGAATCAAACTAATTTCCTGCTAAGTGTTAATGGACTGGTTGACACAAACCCTGAGAGAGCTTTTCTAATTTTGGTGTAGAAACAATTTTGCCTCAGAAATTGCTTGTGCATTACAAAGATTACCAAAGTAAACTCACACATGAATTATTAACCGTGGATTTTAAGTAGACAAGACTGATAGTATTTTTGTAGCAGTTAATTTCCAAATATCTTATTTGACTAAATACCCCCTGTGGTGAAAATCTATTTTTAACGTTGTGTAAATGTCTATCTGGTGATTTTAATATCTACTAATTTGCATATTTATATGGCCAATGTGTACTAAATGAGGTAAGAGCGTAGAGTTATATTCAACCCATTTTAAGGCCTGAAGAAATTATTTTCATGGGAAAAAATATTTAAATCTGTTATTTTGATTCATTATCAAAGATGTGTTTTAATGGATACAATTAGTCACTGCAGGGGATAACTCGAAACTCTGTTATTCTATTAAAATTGTATTTTAAAGGGATAGTTCACCCAAAAAATGAAAGTTCAGTCAATATTCACTCACATACCGTTTGGAACCTGTCTGTCTTCTGTGGAACACACAAGGAAAAGTTTAGCAGAATGTTCCTGCTTCCCTTTTCCATTCATTAAAAGTGAATGTAGACCACAGTACAAGTAAATGATGACTGAATTTTCATTTTTGGGTGAACTATCACTTTAACCTCACCCCTCCTGCCAGTCTGCCTTTGTTCCTCTTCCTCTTTCTGACTCTGTCCATTTATATTAGCATCTTCTTCACCCTTCCCCCTCTCCGTTGTGTCTTAGACAGCTCTTTTTTCTTTATCTGTCATTGTTCTGTTCTTCACATTATATGCTTTACTCAGGCTTGCTTCTCTGTTCTGTCAGATTGATGTTAAGAGTGCATTTTCAGTAGTCTAATGTGCTTATGATTGTGGATGGTTAGAAATTGTGCCCAAAGAGCAAAGCAAATTTGAATGTAGGTCCGACACTATGACGAGAGCTTGGGGGTACACAAAAACACACTGAGACACACACACACACACACACAGATAATGTGTAGAGAAATTTACTTGTAGTCTGTCACTCGCTGCTCCTTTACCCCAAGGGGTTGTGTGTGTGTGTGTGTGTGTGTGGTGGTATGCCAACTGTACCAGCTTACAAACACACCCTTATCTACACATCCATTCATACACACACACACACACACACACACACACACTCACAAATCTCTGGCCCCGATACAGCTGTGTAGAGCACTCAGCAAGACATCAGCTCAAGCCTTGGGGCACGGCACTAAAAAATATCGCTCAAACACACTTTTTCTCGTACACGTTCACTTAAAGATCACACAGTTTTATGTGCGCACACACAGCTACAGTATATATTTTGTAGACCCACAGCAGAGAGCGATGGTGTGATGTTGGAAGAGGGGATGTGATAAAAGCTGGGCTTGGTGAACAGGAACACACCAGGCAGAGGCTCACGAGAGGGGGCAATCGAGAGAGAGTTAGCGAGGGGGCAGGTGGCAGAGGAGATTGCTTGTTTTGAAGCCCCAAATGTCACCTTTTTTTCCCCTTTTTTCCCCAATTATTTACCTCGGTCTGTCGCTTCAGTTTTTCCTCTCCTGTAGAATAATAGGCCAATTAAAGGCTGTGATCGCCACAGTGAGTGACGTGAAGACATCCTTAGATAGAGGCTGTCCGCACCATCACCCTGTCTGCTGGACCGTACTCATGCAGAACGGTTCCTAGCGGCAATGACTAGTGGCATGCTTAAGTTCCAATGCAGTGATATTGGATATTTCTCACTAGATTTTGTGTTGTTTTTAAGTGTATGACTGTTATTGGGTAGTTGACAGTGCTGGTATTGCCCTGCAGTGTGACTTGCAAATCATCTAAAACTACTTATAACAAAATGTTTAAGTCTTATATAATATATATAAACTCTTTAATTAAAAGTGCAAAAAGATTTGGCCATTAAAATGGTGAAAAACTATAAACTGTGAAATAGTGAGCAGTCACAGCACCTAAATATTATGAGAACTTTTTAGTGCCATGTTAAAATAATAATAAAAATATGTGATTTTGAGAATAAAGTTGTAATGCTTCAAGAATAATTACACCTTTTATGAGCAAAAAGTCATAACATTTAGAGGATAAAGTCACTATCAAACATTTTAGAAGAATGTTCCATTTGTGACTTTATTACATGTCAAATAGTCAAATATTGCATGTGACTTATGATCTTTATTAAAGCTGCACTCTGTATTAAATACCAGTTAAACTTTATTAACATCATATTTACAGAAGTGCACATACTGTACAGTGGAAGTCTATGGGGCAGCTGTTGTTTGTTGTCACATAGACCTCCATTATAACTGCATAACTGTAAATATATTGTTTACAGCTGATGTTGGTACTTAACCCAGAATAATTATTTAATGTGCTGATCAGTTCACATTAGATTTTTAAATAAAAACTAACAAGGATTATGGGTGTATCGCTCAGGGTAATGAGCTTTCTCTGGTCTAAGAAGCATCTTAGAAGTTGCGCAACTGCTGCATTATGATTAGTAGTGGCAGGATAAAGACGAGTAATGTTATACGAGGTGCTTAAGGAGAAGTTTGCGGTGCAAGGATAGCTTGTGGAGATGTTGAGAGGCAGTGACTATGGGGGATTGCACTGTAGTCTGGATGGATGTGATGCAAGAGACAAATGGATCCACATCCAAGGAGGAAGAGTAAGAGAGATGTAGTCAGATATATGAAGAGTAAAATGAATGAGTAAAATTTACTCTTAAAGAGTAAATGCTTTTATTGTTCTCATTTGTAAGTCGCTTTGGATAAAAGCGTCTGCTAAATGACTAAATGTAAATGTAAATATATGACTGTGCCGATACGAGTATCGGTACCGAACGGTATATGGGGCAAATTCCAAATGGAAGTGATCATTCCTATCTCCTTGGAGTGAGCAGGGCACGTGCGTGCACTATGTATTCGGTTGGAATGCACTTGGCAAAGCGAGCGATGTAATTTCTCATTATCTTCAGCTGGCATGTTCCTGTGACAACGCAGCACGGTGTCCGTCAGCAGATTCGCTTAAAAAAACGCATAAAAAAAAAAAAATACATTTTATATTTTAAAAAGTTTTATATATATTCGTTTTTATATATTATATAGCATATTTTAAAAACTTTTTAAAATATAAAATGTATGTTTATTTGCAACAGTTATGCTAACAACAATAAAAAAGACATTTATGACAGTAAAACAGCAACATCTTCTGACGGACATCGTGCTGCGTTGTCACGGGAACATGCCAGCTGAAGATAATGAGGAAATTACGTCGCTCGCTTTGCCAAGTGCATTCCAAAAGACTACATAATGGCACGCACGTGCCCTGCTCACTCCAAAGTCCCAACTCCAAGGGCATAGGGATGATCACTTCCATTTGGAATTTGCCCCGTGAACCGTTCAGTACCGATAATCGTATCGGCACATCCCTAGTAAATATGGTGTGAAAAGTATACCTTTTGGTTTGTTTATCTGCAGAGTATGAGCTAAAGCTGAGAGTATTTTTAAAATACCGCAAATTATCTTGTAATATATACTTGAGATGCACAATTGTATAATATATTGAGTGGATTCCATTCAAAAGTGTGCATCATTATGCCATACTTTTAGAAGAAAGCACTTGAATTAAACATTTTAATTTGAATTCTGAATGTTGCCTTGAAATTCTGGCATATACTGTAGATTCTTATACTGTAGCAAGCAAAACTTTTGCGTCAATTTTTTCTTTAATCCAGGCTTATTTTTGTACTTCAGTAAATAAATGAATAAATAATAACAACATAATAAATAAATAAATCCAGCTACTGGAATCTGTTCCACCACCCCATGGTAAGAGATGTTTTTGTAGCGGCTTAAAAGTATGTGGATGAATCTTAACCAGCATCAGTTTGATAAATATTAGAAACTGCTTGTGTAAGAAACATGGGAGGAACAAAATCCAATGGCAAGCAATCCAGCTGCCAAAATCCTTTCCCCCACCCCATGCAGAGACATGTTGATGCAGTGGCTTAAAAGTTGTTGATTCTGTTTTGTAGGGGGATGAATCCTGACCAGGTTTAATAGATATTAGTCTCCTTTTACAAGAAACATGGAGGAAATCATGAAATCTGATGATGAAAAAATGATTTAGGTTTACGCTTTACAAACACGCACCAAAAAACAATGGTAATAAAATGAAATTGTTAAAAGTATTAATAATAATTATTCATATTCTTGAATAATTAATTATTGTAAGTTGTAAGTTGTAAGTCTTATTATCTTACACAACCTTGCTTCTCAATTAAATTTATCTTGCTTTAAGGATGTTTAGATATTTTCTTGGGAAAACACTGATTTAGAAAAAAATAAATAAAAATCCATAAAACAGACATGCATAAGATGCTGCACATTTCCACTTGTTTTTAACTTATTTATACTTAGTATTCTTAGTGCAGTAAGACAAATTACACTCATATGAAGTCCAACTCTAGTCCATATAATGGCAGTGGATAGTGAGCAGCACCAAGCTTTAGAAAAAGATATACAATTGGTTTTGGTGAAAAACAATACAAATAGAATGTATTATTTAACAAAAATCCTGACCTTGGCTGTTGGTCTTCTGTGCACGACTGTGCATTCATGAAACTCAATTAGCACAGCAGTTTACTCCGACTGTTGTGATATACAGCATGTGTCGCATGGGACCATTTGTTGATGCTTTTGTTTTTTTTTAAGCTTGATGTTGGTCACTATTCACTGCCATTATAAGGATGAGCGCAAACAGGACATTTTTTTAAGTGTCCTTTTGTTGTTCCAAAAATAAAGTATGGTATATGGCCATGGAACAACACCAGGGTGAGTAATGGGTGAACTACCCCTTCAACTAAAAAATAAGACAAAAATACTCATTAAGAACAGGATTGCAATGCAGATAACATAAGTAACATACCTTCTCCGGTCTAAAGCTTTTAGCCCCTCCTCTCTGTCTTTGTCTTTCCATCTCTCTTTTATTTCCTCTCTTGTTCTCTCATCCTGGCCTTTAGTTACAGAGCTGCTTTGATTCCAAGACTTTTAATCATCAGTGAATCTGGAGCACACGGCATTTCAGCCCTGATCCATCCTTCCTTATATCCTCCTTTCTCACTCTTTATTTCTCTCATCTCTTCACTTCTTAAGTCCAGTACAGTTAAGATGCGGACCTGCCACTGGAGTAGATACACGCTCTTCCTCTCACCTACAAAGGCTGACAACCGAAATGGGTCTGTTTTAGGCAATGATCCCTGCGTGGAAGCAAGTCGGTGTCATATGTCTGAGAAGAGTATACAGGGGCATGTTTGGAGCAATCTGCGCTCTTTTAGAGTCTCCTGGGCACAGCGCTGACGTGTCCCCAACACCCTTTGAATTATGGGTCGTGTTTGAAGTGTCAAGCCAGATCCCTGACATCGAATGATTAATATAAACCTTCACACACAAACCTCTCCTCCCTCACACACACACACATTCTCATATTTCTCATTCTTTGAAGTCGGTACTGAGAGGTGGTGGGTGATTTTTAGGGCAAGTGTTGAACCAGTCTGATCTCCTCAGGCTCGAATGGTCTATGAAAGCCATGGACTGAAGTCGTCCCATCTACCTTCCACGTCAGCGATTGTAGCATGAAAGTGGGTTTTTTTGCACCTTAACAAGTGAATGCGGTGGGTGTCCGTCTCAGTCAAACTGCCTAAACTCTGACCCCCTACTTGGAGGAAGTTGTTGCAGACAAACCCGACCTCGCTTGGCCCCGTCTTCTGCAGTTTTCCTAACAAAGATGCTTGCTCAACAGGGCTCGGATCCAATAATGAATACTAATGTTGATATCATTATATGCTGGATGCCATATTCTGTCTGCGCTCGACAGCAGGGTGAGTAATGCGCATCGTAGCTTAACTCCTGCATTCATTACCATGTGATCAGCCTCTGTCCCCACCCATGCAATGTGTTAGGTAGTCTTTGATGTATTCTGATCCATTTCTTAATTAGGGGTCCCCCCTCTTCCATCCATCCATGCAAACTCGGTCAAGTCCAAACACCCCAGTGGGCTTTAATAATTAATGTGGCTTTTTACGTGCCGATCTTTTGTGTCTGCTTCCTTTGATAGTAAAGCCTTTGATGAGTAGATGACGCTTTCTGGTTCTCAAACTGACTTTTCCTTCTTCTATCTGTCTCTCTCACATCATCTCTTTTTCTTGAGGAGTGTATTTATATAACTACGTTTTTCTGACCTGTTATTAAGTTTTGAGGTGCACTCTCTAAAATGTCATCTTATGATCTATGGTTGTGTTAAATCTGACAAAGCATCAAGAACTTCCTTTAAACAAAATGCCCAAACTTCAACTTTCAACCCCAGCCGTCATCAAACCCTATACGAATACCTGCCATCAAAGCCTATATGAAGTCTTTATTAAAGAGAAATCTGGGATCTCATCTCTCTGTTTCTTCTTCTTGGTGGGGTGCCATTAGTAATACATTGGAGGGAGGTCTTGAAGAATCTAAAGCGACAGGGCACAAAAAGAATAGATGAGTGAAGGAGGATGATGAAAACAGGGGGCCTAGGTTGTTGGGGCTGCACTGAATCAGAGGAAACAAGAATATTTTGAGTTGAATTGAAGAGAGAATTTGAGAATATACATAGTAGATCAGACAAAGAACATCTTGAGACGAGTAGAAGAATGTTGGAGAGGAAAAAACGGCAGTAAGATGGAAATTGGTTGATGTTTAGATCAGTAGTTCTCAACCTTTTTGACTTAAAGGCCCGCACTGTCTACTACAGCATTCAAATGAACCCTGTATAATATAACATTAATATAAATATTTTTTTATAATAACATTTTGATTTAAATTATTTTAATTCATTCTGCAGTCCCCTAGTGGGCCTTGGCCCCCTTGGTTGAAATCCACTGGTTTAGATCATGAGGAAGGGTGAGATTGGTGTGAAGGGTGTGATAAAGGCCTAAATGAAGTATGCTAATGAAGAATTTAAATTATGAATTAGATTACAAGGTTTCTCCAGACCTGACCATGCTATTTCACACACTTACACACTCGCTCTCAAAATATAGGACAATCCTTCTTTTTATGTTTCTGTAATCCTCAGACATCACACAAATCCTTATTTCTTCCTCTCTGCACCTACTCATCTGTCTGTAACGCTGGTCGCCTGCACTTCAACAAACATGTGAAATCCATAAACGACAGCACCTGTAGAAGCGGCCAGTGTACACCGTTTCTCCATAATTTTGTTATTGACTGAATCATTATTAAAATCCTTTGTGATGTTTCTTAGCTCTGTAAAGCAGTGGTCTCAAAATCAATTCATGGAGGGCCACAGCTCTGCAGAGTTCAGCTCCAACTCACACCTGCTTGGAAGTTTCTAATAATTCTGAAGGACTTGATTAGCTGTATCAGGTCGGTTTGATCAGAGTTGGAGCTGTGGCCCTTCAGGAATTGAGTTTGAGACCACTGCTGTAAAGCCTGATATATGAAATTATAGTCAGGAAATCTATTTTTTAAAATGGAATGGAAAGGTTTGTTGAACCTTTAGATTTACAAAAATGTTTTTTTGAGTATCAAGCTTTTACAGCTCATATAGTATGTTATAGGAGCTCATTCTCAAGGAGGAAAAAACACCTACAGTACATTTTAGGCCCAAACTGAGCAAAAGTATGCAATTTGGTGCAGTTGCAGATATTAATATAGCCCAAAGGTAAGATAAAGTTATTGTAATATAGTTCAGTGAGATCTTTATAACATTTTAGGAAACTACTTACATAAAATTCATATATATCAGTTGTCACTTTATATCTCCCAATAATATTCTTATTTACACTTTGTGATATTTAAGTTAGTTTTGGGGATAGTTTTTTTTTAAATGATTTGTTTATTGTCAAAGCTCTTTAGTTTTTATTGTTGGGGCAAAACATAATGCAATACAATGATGACGGAGAGATGTACAAATGAATGTTCCACAAAAGCCTGATGTGTCTGATGTATGTCACGGAATGTGGCTAATCAGAGCTCATAATGACAAAATAACAAACAAAACTTTAATCTTTAATTAAACGTCTTTAGTCTTTAGTCCAACGTACACAAGAAATAGGGTTTGGAACACATCCCAACACATCCCACATTTGCAACACATCCCAAACACGACATTCAGACAAGACACTGAACTCAGGAAACATCTGACGATAAAGTGACGTGACATGTGGCCAAGTTTGGTGACCCATACTCGGAATTAGTGCTCTGCATTTACCCATCCAAAGTGCACACACACAGCAGTGAACACACACCCGGAGCAGTGGGCAGCCATTTATGCTGCGGCGCCCGGGGAGCAGTTGGGGTCGGTGCCTTGCTCAAGGGTCTCTCCTCAGTCATGGTATTGAGGGTGGAAGAGATCGCTGGTTATTTACTCCCCCCACCTACAATCCCTGCCCGGTACGAGACTCGAACCCACAACCTTTGGGTTATGAGTCCGACTCTCTAACCATTAGGCCACGACTTCCCCTATAAATACTAAAAGGCTAATTAATAGCCAACAGGTGAACTGAATACGATAATCACATGCGCACACTGGGAAACTAGGTCAAAACTGAAATGAAGACAAAGATCAATACTTAGAACATATATGTGACAATGTAAAACTGCATACTGACATTTTAACATGATTTTTCTAAAAACTTGTGTATGCATAATAAATCTAAGTTGTTTAGTCCAGTAAGCGTTCATCTTAAAATATTACTAATAATATAAAAGTTATTCTTACATTTACATTATAAAAATCATGAAAGATTTCACAGCAAAAACAGCCACCTGTACCATGACCTAAAGGGGACTTTTACTTGTTAAAAAATGATAAACTATCAATCAATCAACAGAAGGCATGTAGTAGATTGTGTACAACAGGTTTTTCAGTGACGTATTAATCATGTTATATCTTAAGAGAACTTGGAAATTTGCATTTCAAATATGATACAGCAGGCTTTATACTGTAGAATAAAAATACATTTGTGCTGCGTAATTCACATTTCAACAAACAAGAGCCCAGTTGTGCTGTAGTATTATCTTTATCTTTATGAGTAAAGAGTTCAGAAGACAAAATGCTGTAACGTTAAAGTTCCTCAGGAACGCTTGATGAGCAGTGTTGGGGGTAACGCAGTACAAGTAACGCGAGTTACGCAATCTGATTACTAGTAAACTAGTTACTAGTAAAGTAACGCATTACTTTTTAAATTACAAGAGAATATCCGAGTTACTTTTTTAAATAAGTAACGCAAGTTACTTTTTTTTTCAATTTATTGACAGCTCTCCTGTCCCCATGCTCAGAGAAATCAGAAGATGTTACTGTAGTTCTAAAATAAATATGAATATGCATTAATTCATCTCACTCACACAAAAAAACACAGATTCAGTATTGCAACTAAATATAAAAATAATGCAACTCAGAATATGACGCAAACTTGCAATAATTAAATGTTAAACAACACAAATATCCTTTATGTATTTAATCCATTCTATTAACCAATGTCTTTGCTACTGACATTCGATGATCCAATTCAACCATACTAACAAGCAAAAATTACTCTAGACAAACATATGTGTCTTTTTTTATTGCTGAAGTGTGTTGAAATTTCTTCTTCTGCATTCTACTGTACGGACGTAAATTTACTTTCCCTTCAGCCTGAGGCTTATTCATTTCACTTTTGGTGTGAAAAGGCTTTTATATTTGCCAAAAATAGAACGTTTTTATTTTAAAAACAAACAAGCAAGCCCTGTCCATATGTAAAAAGTAACGCAAAAGTAATGTAACGCATTACTTTCCATAAAAAGTAACTAAGTAACATAATTAGTTACTTTTTCATGGAGTAACGCAATATTGTAATGCATTACTTTTAAAAGTCACTTTCCCCAACACTGTTATATAATGTCTACTGTCCTTTTAGGTTCAGTTGAACAGGCTGTTCTCCAGAGAAACCTAAACCATAATTTCTTTGAACATTGTCTTGCACTTTCTACTTAATCTTGCACTTTATTTATTGAGCTTTCATCCTCTCTTTTGTCTCTCAGGTTTTGGCAACATGGCGGCTGTACCTCATGGCCCCCAAGATACCAACCAAGGTACTGTAAGCAATTACGCACCACCTGTCTGCTTCGTCTCAAAGCACTGCAGTAATCTGGTTTAGCATGACTTATGTAGCAAGATGCTCATTTTCTCCTCAGGTGGAACAAATGTTCAACTTCCTGGAGATTCGGGCAATGAACACCCACCCGGATAATCAAGTAGGAAAAAGCATTTACAGGGCTCCAGTGTTTTAGCTTTTGTGGCCAGATTTTTCTTTCACTTGTTCTCTCCATCTTTTTGCTTCACTAAAGCGTGTTCTTTACTTCACAGGTTGTCATAGAAACAGACAAGTCCACATATTCCCTGAGACTGCAGTCTAATGACCACCTGGATCAGCTGATTAGCCACATCAACTTTGCTCTCTCTCGGATCTTCAACAACTCCATCTATACGTAAGCATCCCAAGAACCCCATAGGTTTACTGTGGTCCCGCATAGCATGACTTTGACTGAACAGCATAATGGTACACATTGTAGCTTATTCTGGTGAAGAACTGCCCACTCAGCCAGGAGTAAACTGTCTGACTGACACAAAAAGCAACCAATCACAATTTGCTTTGTATTTGCATTGCATTTAGGGGCAGGTTTGTTTAAAATAGATTATATCACAATAATAGGCTGCTGTTGAAAGAATTACTGAATTAATTGTGTAGCAGTTTTTGAGTAGAGACGTTTAAATTCCAAATAAGTACTTTTATTATATTATCTTATATTATATTATTATACAGACATAAAACAAGCAACAATACAAGCTCACAAGGTCTAATGTTTGCAATACAATTTTTTTAAACTCTTTAACAATAACAGACTCTTTACTTTTGTTAAGAAACCTCACATAATATGCATAAAATTCCAATACTCCCGTTTATAAGTACATGATATGATGAAATCTTTGGTAAATGAATAGTTCACCCAAAAATGATTACTCACCCTCCACTTGTTCCAAACCTGTGCGAGTTTCTTTCTTCTGCTGCACACAACAAGATATTTTGAATAATGTGGGTAACCAAACAGTTGATGGTAGCCACTGACTTTTCCACACTATGGAAGTCTATGGCTACCGTCAACTGTTTGGTTACCCACATCCTTCAATATATCTTCTTTTGTTTTTGGCAGAAGAAATTCATATAGGTTTGGAACAACTAGGTGAACTGTTTAAGTTCACAAAGTGCTGCCAAAGTTTGCTATATTATTTATACATTGCAAAGTGAAATATGGATATCTAGCTAACTAATGCGTAATATTTTTTAATTAACCTGAAATAGTTTTTTTTCATTAATTTCATTTTCTCCATTAAAACAAATCTTTGTTCACAGTTGGACTAAAAAAGAAACCTATGTGCCCTTATTTTTGGAAATTGTATTACAAAACAGCCAATCAATGCAATATGCTGCAATATGCCTCGGACGGTCAGCAAATATGATGTCTAAGGCAGAGACTAGCGCTATTGCAGTCTATATGTGTTTATACCATCTGAACAGAGATGCAAATCTGATTTCTGTCGCCTTTGCACTGTATCTCATAGTGCTAATGTAGTTTTTTGGAGAATCCATAATGCTGCCTATAGGAGTCGGTATCTGCTAGAGCAGCAGGGGTGTGAGGTACTGCTGAGCAGTTAATTGAGAGATTTTCTCATATTCAGACAGGAGGAGATTAGTGCAATGCATAATAGCGCGCTTTTTCTGTCTCATTGTTCAACTCTCTCGCTCTCTTTCCTGTTTCAGCTCTTTGGCCAGGTGTTCACATGCTGGGTCAGAATAACTGAGATTCTGATGCATTGTGAATCCCCCTCTACCCCCTCCCTCTTCTTTTTCAGCCCCTCCATCTTTCACGCAGATGGAGATGTTACTGATGGAAATCTGAAATTTTCTCCCAGCTCTGAGAGTTCGGTGGAGACGCAAAGGGCATGTGGTGAGAGAAATATAAGTACATGTAGTTCATGCATCCCCACAGTCTCATAAATATTTTTTTTATACACCAGATATTAATCTCTCTAATCTCTTTACCTCCCCTCACACCTCTGTCATCGTCTTATAGAATATTTTCAATGTATGCACATAATTTATGCCATGAACTCGGTTTTGGTGTGCTTTGCTATGACAAATTATATAACAATATTTGTTTTGCCACAGCAGCTGCAGCTGTAGACAGTGAAGGACAGAATAAATACACTGTGCCAAATACATAAATTAAGAAAACAACAAAAAGAATAATACAAAAGATCAAGTAAAAACGATAAAAGTAAAATAAAATCATAATAGCAACCAGTGATAGTGAGTATAAGAAAGACTATGCAAATTAGTCTGTGCCCTTCATATGGTGACAGGGAGAGATGCAGTGTGCTAATGCACAGTAGTCTTTGTGTTTGACTTGTTTCATATGTTTAAAGATGAGAAACAAATCAGTCTTGTTTCACAGTCTTGGTGTCATAGGAGAACACTTTAAATCTCTTTTTGTTTTTTGAAGACAGCACATAAATATCCCTACTTCCTGGCAGATATTATTAAAATAGTGTCATATTGACTGTGGTCCACGTGTTAGCCAATCAAAAAACTATCCAATCAAAAACATCTAGCTCTCTCCTAACTACCTGATGATCTGAATCTAATCTGGATCTGTGTTAAATAAGGAAGACATCCAAAATGTGCAGATTAGTGGGTCCCCAACATTAGAGTTGAGAACTACTGTTGTAAATTGTTATTGCAACAAGAGTCTTAAAGGAATAGTTCACCCAAAAATGATAATTTGCTGACAATTTACTCACCCTCAGGCCATCCAAGATGTAGATGAGTTTGTTTCTTCGTTGGAGCAGAATTGGAGAAATGTAGCATTACATCACTTGCTCACCAATGGATCCTCTGCAGTGAATGTGTGCCGTCAGAATGAGAGTCCAAACAGCTAATAAAAGCATCACAAAAACCCACATAATTGACACTGCTCCAGTTCATCAGTTAACTGTAATAAACAAACCCACATAAACAGTCCAAAACAGTTCTAAACAAATATGTTGGTGGATTTTGATGTGAGAAGACAACAGGGAATTAACTTTTACACTGGAGGAAGTATGTAATATGGACTGGTATTTTGGCCAGAAGTTGAAAAGTTGTGTCGATTACTTCTGGATTATTGTGATGTTTTTATCAGCTGTTTGGACTCTCATTCTGGTGGCACCCATTCACTGCAGGGGATCCATTGGTGAGCGAGTGATGTCAATTTCTCCAATTATAACTGGTTCAGATGAAGAAGCAAACTCATCTATATCTTGGTTAGCCTGAGGTCATTTTTGGAAGAACTATTCCTTTAAAATCCACAAGTAACTTTATATTCTTTAATTTTTAGAAATAAATGTATTTACTAGTATTTTAAAGAAACCAGAAATACTGTATACAGTATATGGTATAGCCAACTCAAGAACAGTGTAGTGTGCAGTGAAAATAGATCTTGATAAGAAGAGAGTTCTTGGCTTTAAGTGCTCTAAAATCATTGAAAAACGTTTGTGTATGAGTGTAGGTAGGACAGTTTTTGATTGTTAGGCACATAATCACCCTTTCTCTTTCTCCCATTTCAGGGGGCTTTTCTGAGACATATGCAGCTCTGTGTGATTACAATGGGATCACCTGTAAAGAGGAAGTGCAGTGGGTAAGAGCTTCCTATTGACCACAAAAATATCCTCAGCAAGTGAAGAGCCCAATTTCTGTATGTCACTGCTTTTATTGCACTCTAAATGTGTTTTCTTCCTCTTTTTGAGTCTCTCTCTCTCTTCCTGTCTTTTGCTCTTTCAGGATGTGGATACCATCTATCATTCGCAGGACAACAGGGAGTTTAGCCTGTTGGACTTCAGTCACCTGGAAAGCGGGTAGCCACAAATTTACATCTCATCTGTACATATCTGTTCTGTATCTGCAACCTATAATTGCTAGCCTTCAGTTCCATTGCTATCGCTACATCCCACAGATTGGTGGTTTAAAAGCTTCTTCATTTTGGACGCATTAATCTAATGATAGCTCTTTGCTTCGTTAATTGCTTCATATTGACAGGGATTTGAATGATAATTGACACAGGCAATCTGATGTCAGCCTGCTTTTAATGTGTGCTGAACTGCCACAGTAATAATATATTTCGCCTCTTTCCTGTGGCGTCCCTGCTGACTTCCTGCCCGGTTTGAGTCATGCTGTGTCTTTTTACATCCGTCCAATGGGTGTCAGGTTCCTTAACTGATTCCAGATCAGATTCTGTATTTTCTGCTGATGTTGGTCTGTGTTTGAAGTGTGAAGGCTGGTTCTTAACTCTCTTCCTGTTGAAACAGGATTACATGTATATACAGAATATGAGCTGTGAAAATTGACGTCAACTCTGCATACTCAGCTACACAACCCTGCCACACTCAGCTACACAACCCAGCCACCTTTAACACATAAAAAAGGAAATGCACTTAAAATTTATACTCTGACTCTGAGAAATGATACGGTTCATTGAGCACTTTGCTCAAGGCAAGTTCCAGTTATCTGCAGAATTTTTTTTTTCAGCAGTCACATGATGAAACTTATGGGAGTGCGGCCACTTAAAGATCATTTTTGAATTTTAAAAAGAGCTTTTGCCTGACAAGACAAAGTGCTTGTCATTTTAGATATACCGTTTTGAGCGGTTTTATTGAGTCTCTTTCAGACGATTGGTGTAATTGTAGCAAAGGCTTTTGAGTTCAATCATTGACCACATTAACATGCAAGTGAAAATTCTGATTGGAATTTGCCTATATTTCAAATGCATCACGTGAACATTTTAACCAAAGTTGATTAAGCCAATATACTGGTTTCTAGAAATCTGAATAAGGCAGATGACATATTCTTTAAAAAAATATATATTTTATTAATCTACCTTTCTTGGGAAAAAACTGGAAACTTTTCAGACACGCACGCCAACTTCGCCTCAGCACCAGGCGCTATTAAAACGAGCACGGAAACAGTACAGGTGATGAGGGAGCTTCAGTAGAACAACAGTGAACTGCAGTCAGATGAGATGTTGTCAGGCCATATGTTAGTAAAAACTAATTTTCCTGTCCCGTGATCCATTATACTGTGCTCGTAGCACGTGCTCTTCAATTGCAAGCACATATGAAGAGCATTGTATATAATTCCAAATTAAACCGCAAAAGAAACTACCGAGCATGCAATGTCTTGGTCAGTTAAGTCATGAAGTTACCAAAAAGGCGATTAAAGCTGCCTTAAAACTGTGCATGTATGCAAGTATTTGTTATATATGAGTCACAATTAAGAACATGTCTATGAAATGCAGTGGTTTTCAAAACTGTCTTGGAGCACCACAGCACTGTCTCCCCGCATCTAACACCCGATTTAACTTGTCAGCTCATTAATAGAGACTTTAAGACCTGAAGTGGGTCAGAAAAGGTAAAAAAAAAGTTGAGAGAAAATATGATGTGTGTCAGATCCGCATCACGTTCAGCAGCGGCAGCTCTTAAAGCAGCCTATATAACCTAATAACCCAGCTGCTGTGACTTCTGTTAATCAAAGGACAAAAAAAAAAAAGAGCTTAAGCTTCTCTATATTCATTTGAATTTAGTGTTTGATAACTTTAATTTCTGTATATTTTCTACTTGCTGAAGGGCACAGGTAGTTAAATATGACATTTATTATAATGGGTTTATGTGATGTTAAAGTTCACTTAAATTAGAAAAGTTATTTTTTAAAGTCTAATAAATATTAAAATTGATAGCTCTAAATTATACTGTAATGTAGAATGGCTATAGTCAATGGTTAAATATAGGGGGGGGGGATCGTGATTATACTCGCCTTCGTCACAAAAAAGCTGCCATTGAAAAAAATATTAAACCTATACTGTCTTTATGGTTTCTAATTGAGATTGAATGTGAAAATTTGCAATATAAAAGTTATTAAAAACTGTTAATTTAGGGGTGATAATCCCGACTTGAAAGTAACTGTTGTAGCGTTGGAGTAGAGAGTTTTTACATTCCAAATAAGTACTCCTCGATTATATTATATTATATTATATTATAGTATATTTATTATATTACTGTAGCAGTCATTAGTGGTGCAGTATATTAGTGGATCACCAAACTACAATTGACCGACAACCAGCGTGACCACATTAAACTGCCCATGACAGCTGTTACGGAGCCGGGTTTGTGCTAGTTACAAAGTATTCTCCTCAGCTTGCACCAGCATGTACCATCTTGGATTAGCTAATGGACTAGCTCCAGACTAGATATATACCAGCAAACTATCCATTGCCATTTGGTTGATTTTCCCAAAGGGAGGACATAGTCTTTCATCAGAACAATGACGGTTCATGTAAGTGTGGTCACTGGCATATCTCTATACAGAAGGGTAGGCGTTCAAGAACAAGTATTTACAAAAGAAGAAGGTTTGTAGACAGTGAATCGCAAAAGCCTTGATAATGATGGAAGCATTTCACACTGTGTTTTTTTGTTCCATGTTTCCCACGGCACATTAGACTAATATATAGATCAGGGGTGCCAAAACTCGGTTCTGGAGGGCTGTTGTCCTGCAGAGTTTAGCTCCAACTTCCTTCAACACACCTGACTGGAAGTTTCTATGCCTAGTAAGAGCTTGATTAGCTGGTTCAGGTGTGTTTAATTAGGGTTGGAGCTAAACTCTGCAGGACACCGGCCCTCCAGTGCCGAGCTTGGGCACCCCTGACTAGATGACGTATCTGATTGAGGGGTTATGTCATTGATTTTTAAGCATTTGTTCCATTAGAACATCTAGAGGGAGAGAGATGAGCGGGTGAAGTAGAGAAACTCATTTAGAAGGAGAGAACAGAGTACACTGCCTACAGTCTCACTACAGCGTCCAAACAGAGGAATGATGAAGCTGCAAATGAGAACACAGCCATCAGCCGTACTCAACAGGAGAAACCCTTTTGCATTTCTTTCCCTCGCCTTCTTTTTCTCCATTCTCCATCTGAGTGCAGTAAGATCCACTCTGGCAATAGGTAAAAAGGTTTTAGGCTCAGGGCCAGCTTTAAAAGCTGTATCATAGACACATTGCGCTGAGTAATTCACTGACCTGGCACCAGTTTTCCCATCGATCCACACTGTCCCCGTCCCTTCCTCTCCTGGCTTTCCTCTCAGGGAGCATTTATTGCTGAATCTATCATTTTTCTTGAATAATAACATCTCTATTATAGTCTTGAGGAGAGCTTGCAATCTTATAAAGGCTTGCATGAGAAAAGTGAGAACGCCTCTGGTTGTTGCAGCACTTCACTGAGACAATTTGTTTAGATTTTTTTCTCTTCTGTTTCTCTTTTTGTCACAGGGACCTTGCGGTGATTGTGGCGGCCATGGCGTATAACTCATGGTTCACCAAACTTTATTGCAAAGACTTGCGCATTGTAAATATCTTTTATGACCTTCTCAACAAGTTCTGTTTTGTTTTTGTTTGTTTCACTTACAAAAATAGTACTGTGGTATTATCAGGGTTGTATCTACATGCTGCTTTGAAAACTAATTTGATCGTAATGCAATCATAAGCTTTCTCAAGAATCATCTCTTATTATTATCAATGTTTTTGCAGCATTTTGTTTGAAGTTTGAAGTAAGATTTTTAAAAAGAATAAATGAATGCTTTTATTCGGCAAGTATGCATTAAATTGATCAAAATTTATCATTTATTTTAAATAAATGCCGTTCTTTTTAAACTCTTTTCATTAAAGAATGTATGACATTTTGCACAAAAATATTGAACAGCAAAAACGTTTTTCAACATTGATAATATTAAGAACCGTTATTAATAATTGAGCACCAGTAACTGCGCACCAAATCAGCATATGAGAATGATTTCTGAAGGATTATGTGACACTGAAAACTGAAGTAATGGCTGCTGAAAATGCAATTTTGCCATCACGGGAATAAATTACATTTTTATATGTATTAAATAGAAAACAGTTATTATAAATTGTGTTAATATTTCACAATAGTACTGTTTTTACTGTATTTTTGATCAAATCAGCCTATCCCATACCTTTGACCGTTAGTATATATAAAAATAGATCGTCATGTCTGAAATCTGTGATTACAGTCATTATGGAGAATCTTCTTGAAGAATCGAATTCTAGTGCTTTTCTCTTTTTTTTCTCACACAGAGTTCAGAGGTCGTAGAACAGATTCTGCACACTGTCAGTAAATCCAGCAGTCTGGAGGAGCTCACGCTAGAAAACGTTGGCCTTAAAGCGTGAGTTATAAATCTCTCTATTGCTCTCTTTCTGTTATTCATCTCTCTGACTACTTTACTCTCTTTCTTTTCATCTAAAAGTTCGTTTCTTGTTCTGTCACTGTCATTTTTCCCTTTATGCCGTTCCCAGTCTTATTCCCCTGTCACATCTTTGCCTCCATATTTAATCTCTGTCCAAGGGTGCAGTGCTTTGTATTGCGGTTCCGTTTCTACTCACTTTCTTTCTGTCATTTAGAGATTTCCCACAGAAAATGGCCACTGCCCTGTCAGAAAACCCAGCATCAGTCATACACTCCATTAACTTGGCCCACAATACATTGGACAACCAAGGTACATGCATCAAAGTCTCTCTTTTTCTACTATACCTCTCTCTTCCCCTCCTCTCTGTCTATTTATCTGCCTTTGTCTGTTTTTACACTTTCTGTATCAGCATGTGCATCTGCTATTTCTGTCTCGAGTGGGTGTTTTTTTTCTTTCTTGTCTCTGCTTTGCTGACTTATTGTGTTGCATCTGTTGCTGATTTGAAAATGGGTTCTTTTAGAAAGTGCTTTTCTAATGTGTGTGTTTTTATGTAATTTTGTATGTAGTGTACAGTGTTTAGGGGGGCAAGTATTAGTAACACTACCATTTATTTTTTACATTTATAAATAGTGTAAAAATAGAAGTACATTTGAGTCGACCAGTAGTGCCCTATGAAGTGAACTTCACAGGGTATTCGGCTGTATTATATCCCATAGTTTATTTATTAAATCAACATTACAGCATTTATTAAATCAACATTATAAATGGCTTTACTATCACTGAGTATAACAAGTACTGGGGTCTGGTATATTCCCGTACACTATGGGGAAACGGTCCTCACACGTATGTAATCCAGTAAATTTTGCTTCTCGTGGGGACATTTTTTGGTCCCCATGCGGAAAAAATCTTATAAATCATACATAATAAAGAGATTTTTGGAAATCTAAAATAGGAGAAAGTTCTGTGTGAGGGGTATGTTTAGAGGTAGAGTTATAAGGGGGGTAAGGCGATAGATACAAACCATTACGTCTTTGGAATGTCCATAAAACCTAGAAACCAATGGTGTGTGTCCTGTTGCTTGTCTGCTGGTGGTGGGGTGTGTGGTTATTTAGAAATGATAATTATGCTTTTAAATTGGCTTTAGTATAATTTAGATACTTTTTATCTAGCTTGTGGTGTTAAAAGCACGATTCCCAAAACTGGCGTGCCCCTATATGCATCAGGGCAGAGTTTCAAACTGCCTCATGCTGACACATGTCATGCTGTCACATACAACGTGTGCATTGGAACGTACTGACAACAAAGTCAGTGTTGCTGAAGTTGGTGATAATAGGAGCGGTCTTGAATTGGTCTATGACTGATCTAATGTGTTTATGAATGTGTATTCCTTACAGGGGTCGTTGTCTAACCTGCTCAGCAGGTGTGTATAGGCTCAGTAAAGGCTTGGCGTTACTTAACATTCCAAGACGTCGCCGTCTTCAAAAGGTGTGTGCAGAAGCTAGGTATGGAGGTTTAGTGCCATATGCGGTAAGTCTTCATACCAATATCCCAAATTACCATTCACTAGAAGTTGAACAAGTAGAAGAAGCATTCAAAGGTCATGTGAGCACTCTTATTCCAATTAGCCTTGCTGGTAGATGCCATTAATACAAACTAAAATTTCTAGAAAAATAAATTACAAATATTTAAAATTAATAAAAAATAAAAAGAATAACAAATAAACACTATATATATATATATATATATATATATATAGTTTATTATATATATATTATATTATATATAATGCAATATAAAATTATACAGTATACACACATATACTAGTCTGGATTTTTATTACTTCTTATTATATTTATTAATATTATTATATTTTTATGAAGCACTCTCTTCAAAGCTTTTTTGTAAGTTTGTGTGCTTAGAATAACTTAAAATACTTAAACTTAAAATATAAAATAAACTGAAATATAAACTTTTTTTTACTTAGCAGATCTATCTAGCTTACTCTGTTACACAATCTCTGTGTAGCATTTCAGGCTGTAAAATAACGACTCTCGCTCCACTGATCTAGAATCAGCTTCCTGTTCTCTCTTAAATCAGTGAGATTATCGATAGATTAGTTGCATCTGACATTAGAGCTTCAGAGTCGTGACCAAAGAGCCAGTCTTCTCTTGGAGAGCCCAGACTCAATTACCAGCATCCTTGGCTGCTTCCAGGCTTTGCGAAATCTCTGGTTTTCTCTTTCAATCAATACCGTTTTAAACCGAGTGGATAGAAGGATAGCCTTCTAACACGAGCCATGAATCAACATCCACTCAAAATAGCTCCCATCATTAATCTTTATTTTTAATCTGATTTGTGACAGCTGCAGAAGTTTTAACTTTGAATACAGAACTTAGATGAACTTGTGCCAACAGAGAATACAACTCATTTCAAATTGAGATGTTTCATTTTGGCATCTGCCACATCCGGTTGGGATTTATAGCGAACTATGAAGTAAAATCAGCATCCTATCAGCAGTAAAAACAGAATTTACACCTCAAAAAATGAACTACTGCTACCATAAAAGCAAAACCGAAGACGACTGGATCATGAAAGGTTGCAGTGGTTAACATTTTGATGAGTAAATTCCTCCTTTTAGAGAGTGCAATGGGATTTTCTGGTGAGAAAGCATACTGGTTGAGTTCACTGGCAAGCTGCCACCTAACAGAGTTAGTTGAGCTGTCTTTTTGTCTCACGCTACAAAATGCATTCACTAGCATTTTCTTCATGTATTTAGAAACAAAATGAAAATCCACTCTGCTTACAGAGCATCGTGTGTATGTTGTTGTGGTTTAGTGGTCATAAACAGTGTATTTCAAAAGTATGAGACCACATTGAAAATATAGGATTCAAAATGTCATTTAAACCTGGAAATACAAAGAAATGTTAGGGATTTGAGAAAAAATGTCAACGAAGTCACTGCCCAAATATGTATATTTTTGACATTGGTTTGTACTCCTTTGTACAAACAATCAGATCCTTTTGCTTTCATTAAAGCTCAACATGCTTCTTTTGCCATTCTCAAATCTTCCTATAGAACATGATTCCTAGAGACAACCAGTTTTTTTTTTAAATTTCTCTCAAATTCCTATGCAAACGATTTAATTTGTAATGAAAAAAAGTGTATTATTTAAAACATGCAAAATAGAAGCATTTTCTCTAGTGGACTTTAAATTTCCTGTGGGATTCAGCCTTTCTTTGTCTTTCTTCCCAGGTGTCACGTCTCTTTCTCAGGCCCTGTGCTCCAGTGATGACTACTCCAACTCTCTTCTTCATCTGGACCTGAGTAAGAACCCAGGGATTCTGTCTGGAGAGGATGCAACGGTTAGAACTTGTGTTTTTCTGACTTTTACTTCTAGTATTCTTTAATTAAGCTAATTACATTCACTATAGTTAAAGTTGTGGTGTAACTGTTAGCGGAGTATTGGCAAGCAATAATCTTAAGTTTAACTGTAGCTTCCCTAGTTACAAACTACTCATAAATTAAACTGTTTAAATGTATTATTATACGCAACAATTATTAAAAAAGTAGGTACATTGGGGCCATTGTGAATTTAAATATGAAGCTATTAGTATTAAACAACATTTGAACATGTAAAAGAACCTAAAAAAATATAAAAAATTGAAAACATTAGAATTTAAATAACACAATAACTTATATATGTGGAAAACTGTTGAACAGCAGCATTGAATATGGATATTAATATATCCATAATAATTATCTATAATCAATTTATAATTAAATATTAATTAATAAAATATATATTTTCTATATATACTATATATATTCTTTTTACATAACAATAATTGACACAAAATATAGATTTTAGATTAGTATGATAATAGTTCCATTATAAAGCTTTGTCTTCATTGTGAACATGAGTTAGCCCCTCAAGGTTTTTTTTTCTTTGTGAGGACCAACACTTGGATGCTGAAAATAACTCACACAGAGACAGGTACACGGTCGGTCCGTGTAGTTTTGCTTCCATTCTTTTTTGCTTTTTTAACCATGATGAAAAAAAAGAAAGAAAAAAAAAAGAACAGTTGTTGTATTTTTAAATGAAAACCAAAATTGAAATTAGAACCATAAACACAAAATGCTGCCTGAAAAAGTAAAATATTGACTTCTTTTCAGATTTTTGTTTACAATTGAGGAAATTGTATTTCTATATGAAATATTATTATTATCGGTATTATTTGCTTCACTATACTAAAGAGTGTGCTTTAAATTGTCTCTGAGTGCTTCGGTTTGCTTCAGTATGCTTGAGTTTTCGATGAGCTGAGAGTTAACAGGAAATCTATTTATTGTGTGTGTGTGTGTGTGTGTATGTATGTGCAAGACAAGTGTGAGACGAGAAATGCTATTTTATACCTAGATCCTTAGAAAACATTTGCTTAGAAACAACATCTAGGGGACATAGTTGGATACCTTAAATGGACACATATGTTGAATATGCATTATGATTGGATGAGATAGAAGCATCCTGGTTTGATTAGAATATAAATACTGAGTCAGAGTGTTATTGGGGGTCGCACTCTGCAGCCATGACTGTAATGGCTGTATGACTGCCACCTTTTCTTGCAAGAAAATCAATATTTCAAATGACTTTTGTCTCGTACTTTTATTGGGAGAAGAAAAATGCCACGACAATGATTTTTTTGCACCTTTTATAAACATTTTCAAAATGCACAAATTAATATAGAAAAAATGTTGATTTTACACATTTTCTTTGGCCAAATTAGAAGTAATATGCCCTTCTTCTCCTCTCCTTGCTCCCGCACGCGACGTTCGATTGAGAACTGCGAAAACTTCAATCAAAGCAGAGACGTAATAACAGGCTATTTAAAGTAGATTTAAAAAAAAAAATAGACATCCTGTCCCAACTTCATGAAGGGCGAATAGAAATGCGATGTCCAAGAGAAATGCGGTCACTATACTAACACTATACTATACATTGCTTTCAACAATTAGCCTTAAATGTCAAATCTGGGTATGGGAACTTTTATTTCATATATATACAGTGGGTACGGAAAGTATTCAGACCCCCTTACATTTTTCACTCTTTGTTATATTTCAGCCATTTGCTAAAATCATTTAATTTTATTTTTTTTCCTCATTAATGTACAAAGAGCACCCCATATTGACAGAAAAACGCATAATTGTTGACATTTTTGCAGATTTAATTAAAAAGAAAAAACTGAAATATCACATGGTCCCCAAGTATTCAGACCCTTGCTCAGTATTTAGTAGAAGCACCCGTTTGATCTAATACAGCCAAGAGTCTTTTTGGGAAAGATGCAACAAGTTTTCCACTCCTGGATTTGGGGATCCTCTGCCATTCTTCATTGCAGATCCTCTCCAGTTCTGTCTGGTTGGATGGTAACGTTGGTGGACAGCCATTTTTAGGTCTCTCCATAGATGCTCAATTGGGTTTAAGTCAGGGCTCTGGCTGTGCCATTCAAGAACAGTCACAGAGTTGAAGCCACTCCTTCGTTATTTTAGCTAAGTGCTTAGGGTCATTGTCTTGTTGGAAAAGAACCTTCGGCCCAGTCTGAGGTCCTCAGCACTCTGGAGAAGGTTTTCGTCCAATATATCCCTGTACTTGGCCGCATTCTCGCTTTCCCCTCGATTGCAAACCGAGTCGGCCTGTCCCTGCATGCTGAAAACACCCCCACACGCATAGATGCTGCCACCCAGCCATGCCTTCACACACTGTTGGGACTGTTATTGACATGTGAAGGAGCAGTGCCTTGGATTTTCCCCTTTCTCCCACACATACCACTTGTAGATTACGGCCACAAAGTTCTATCTTGGTCTCACTCATCAGACTCAGCGAATCTTATTTCTCACCGATCTTGGAGTCCTTCCAGGTTTTTTTTTCGCAACTCCCATGCGGGCTTTTTTTCATGTGTCATTGCCCTAGGAGAAGGCTTCCTCGTCGGCCACTCTGTGTCCCAGAAAAGCCCTCCGACTGGTGGAGGGCTGCAGTGATTGTTGACTTTCTACAACTTTCTCCCATGTCCCGACTGCATCTCTGGAGCTCAGAGCTCTGGTGATCTTTGGGTTCTTCTTTACCTCTCTCACAAGGCTCTTCTCCTTCTTCCCCCAGCTCTTTCTCCCCCTCTTCTCCCCCGATAGCTCATTTTGGCCGGACGGCCAGCTCTAGGAAGGGTTCTTGTCGTCCCAAACGTCTTCCATTTAAGATTATGGAGGCCACTGTGCTCTTAAGTGCAGCAGAAATTTTTTTTGCAACCTTGGCCAGATCTGTGCCTTGCCACAATTCTGTCCCTGAGCTCTTCAGGCAGTTCCTTTGACTTCATGATTCTCATTTGCTCTGACATGCCCTGTGAGCTGTAAGGTCTTATATAGACAGGTGTGTGGTTTTTCCTAATCAAGTCCAATCAGTATAATAAAACACAGCTGGACTAAAATGAAGGTGTAGAACCATCTAAAGGATGATAAGAAGAAATGGACAGCACATGAGTTAAATATATGAGTGTCACAGCAAGGGTCTGAATACTTATGACCATGTGATATTTTCAGTTTTTCTTTTTTAATAAATCTGCAAAAAATGTCAACAATTCTGTGTTTTTTTTTCTGTCAATATGGGGTGCTGTGTGGACATTAATGAGGAAAAAAAATTAACTTAATTAAAATGATTTTAGCAAATGGCTGCAATATAACAAAGATTGAAAATTTTAAGGGGGTCTGAATACCTTCCGTACCCACTGTATATCAAAAGCTATGTTCATGGTTATAAATTATATATTGGGTATTAAATTTTTTTTTGGACAATCTTGTGTGGCTATCTGGGTTCTACGGGATTCCGAGAGGAAGACATGCGGGGTCACTCACAACCATACAATCCATCATCCTCGCATTATGAGCCGCTACACATGATGCTTAATAACATATGTTTGTTTAGGCAATGGTCTTTTTTAGAACAAATATCTAAGAATAATAATTTCTTTTCTCCAGCTTATACAGGCAGAGACTCCATCTTCCAGAATCAAATCACTTTATGTATGCTTTCCTGAATGAGTGAGTGCTCTTAAGCCTAAGCAGCCTTAAAGGTACAATATGTAAGATTTTTAAATTAAAATATCCAAAAACCACTAGAACAGTGTTACATATTGTAAATGGACTATCAATTTATATTTATTCATTCAATTTGTAATTAGGGGAATTGATGATTTTTATTATTAATTTTATTATTTGTCAAAGGTTTAGCTAGAACTCTCTCGGGTCCTGAATGTCCCAAGCCTACCTGATAAGCAACCATTCCAAATTTGTTAGTTTTTTACTTTCAAATCAAGTCGTGTGTCGTCCAGCGAGTCCATTGATTCGTGGTATCTTTTTTAAATCAAATTTTAATATGTTGTTTTTCCCCCTTTGTTTCCTGGCCACAAGTCACACAATTAAGATTATTTGTACGTTTTCTTAACAGGGTATTATTATATTAATCTAGCGATATAAGTAAGCATAGCAAAGCTTTTTTGCATAAGGTTTTAAACCTTAAATTAATAAATGACCAAGAACTTTCTTCTTTATAAATGAAACATGAATTTTATTGGCTAATCTAGATTACATAAAAACCTAACTAAAACATACACATACACACAAAGATTCAAGGAAATGAGTTGACGGAGTTGCATGAAGTTTTCAAAGTCCTAACTCGTTTTTTAAAAATTCGACCTAGGAGAAAAACCAAGCAGAGAATCGGTCTTAATTTTACTGCTTAAATTAATTCTACACCAGTTCAGCTGAGTTGAAGATTTTGTTCGTTACTTGCGTTCTTTGGCTTGACAGCTGAAAGCAGAGGTGATTCTGTTGCGGTCGCGGACGCGGGCTTCCTGGATGTCTGTTGAGGGAAATTCCTTTGCTGATTGGCTGTTGCTTTGACGTCGGAATGACGTATGGATGACGTCCTTTTGGGGAACCCCTTTTGTTGTAGTTGGTTGCCGGTTTGACACAGAGGCTTGAGTAGTTCGGTTAAAGTCTGAGTTTGAAAGACTTTCAAGTTCTCTGAAGATTGCGAAGTGTCACTGAAATGTCTGAGTTCTTATATGTTCTTGCTATGGCGGTGTTACGGCGTGGCGCTTGTTCGCGCTCACCAAAAGGAAAGCCAGACGACTTGATCGGGTAAAAGCAAGCACCGAATCCGTGTTGCAGTGGGGTTTTGATCCGCGGCGTAAGTCCATCCCACAGGTCGCTGTTCCAATCAGATAGTGGCTGCGGGGTCTGGCCACGCCCTGTGTGGTTTGTTGTTTGGAGAGTATTTCTGCAAGTTTTTAAATCTCTTCTGATAACAGTATTATCATCAGAGAATGATACAAAATATAAACTTGTCACGAGCACCAATGTTCGGTTTCGGGCGAATAAGACAGCTCTCATTCAAGCTTAAACAATTGCATACACAGTAATCGTAATTAACTAAAAAAAAAAGTTAGAAAACAACGATTAAGATATCGTGGTTTCAATAACACAAAGTATATATATATATATATATGGCCTAACACATACAGTGGCTACATTTTCACTACTTATACGTTTTAAACAATTTGTCTTTTTTAAAATAGATACAATGTTCTGTTTTTTTGTCTGTGGCACAGGAAAGTAAGGGTTTTGGTCATGCAGGAAGCAGGTGGTTAACATGTGATAGTCATGTGGCGTCACGCTGTACCTCCTGTGCTGGCCTGAGGGCGTCATTTAAAACAATCCTTTTTCTTTTTTCTGGTTCTGGACACAATGGCCCATGCCATTGGGGGGGGGGGGGGTGGTCCCAAGACATGGGGGGCCTTCCATAGGTTTTTGTTGAATGACCCTACTCCCTTCCAGTTCTCGATACCAGAAAGCTTTGTCGTCTCCTGGATCGAATTAGTGTTTCGATCCGATCTCAGGAGTAGATTAGTTTTTACCTATACTGACAGAAATATCACCCGAAACATATGGGATTCTATGTTCTCATGAAATAGCGAAACCTTGGTGAATGTGATATCAATGTCTGTTCCATATTAGACAATCCCCCTAAATACTTTTTTGCTGCACGTTTTGTGTACTTACATTATCCCAAATGTTTTAAAGAATGTTTTTTTATATAAGATTTTAACTAGTGACACAGGACTGTATCCATAGTGTCAATTGTGTCGCCTGCCAATGACGTCCACACCCCTCGATTTCATGGAAAACGACCAAAGATGCTTTAATATGTTTTGGCGTTGTGAATAGACCGTGCGACCCGCACAGAGTATCCATTATAACATTAAGAACTTTTCATAAACGAATCTATGTATATAAACCAGGCGCTGCTTTTTTTTTATAAGCATAATAAAGCTCCTGCTGCTTTTCGAGCCGTGTGTCCATCGCATTCGGCAGCTTCCATCTGTTTCGCTTCGGATGGCTTTCAGTCATCGCTCACCCTGCTTTCTACTACGTTTAATAAATCATTAGCCGTCTCCTATGAACATGGATGTCCTTGCCGAGTCCCGGCGGATTGGCGTCGGCCTGTGAGGATGAAGACGAACCTCCAATCCAAGCCCAAGGAAGTCCACACTCAGTATCACGGCGTCATCAAAACGACACCTACCCCTTGGTCTATTGTGTATTTTGAATACGCGCCTCCGCCAGCGGCGAATATTACATATTGTGGCCTTTAAATGCACCTCTATTTTGACATACTTTCGCCCCATCACCTCCCACGGAAAAACAAAACTTATTCCAAATTCAAATGGACCCTATAGCCAAGAAATCGCGCGCAAAGAGCACTCCCTTTATGATCACTGAAAAGCTGTCACTCATTTCAGTTTATCGGAATCTCACAAATTTCCATTATTGTCAATGAATCTCTTTACACTGCACAATTATTATCTTACTTACATCATGTCTGCACTTTGTTTGTTATAATGAGAGGATTTGCGAGCTTGCATCATTCAGCACTGAATAAAACTGCAGCGTTTTGAGCGGTGAGTGGATTCTGAATTAAAGCACCTCTGATTGGCCACTGCGTTCAAGAAATCAACAGATTATGGTCCTTGTGATTGTACAATTGATCCACCAAACGCTCTACAAAACACGCTGTAAATATGAACTATTTGAAGCCGCTCTAGAGTGACAAATGCCAAATATGCACTGGGAGTGTTTTTTCAACGATATTCCTATTTTTTTCTATCAAGCATGCCGTCAACTGAGGGTGCTCTTGCTTTCATTTGAGGGAGCTTAGCACCTCTAGCACCCCCATAGAACCATGCCTGGATACAAACAGCTGTTTAAAAATGAAAAGAATTAAATATGTAATGACTATATCATACATTGACGCCAGAGGTTTTTCATAAAGTAATGGGTTACCGGTAGCCAAGTCGGTAGCGCTAGAGGACGCTTTTAGCATATATATAGAGACGCTTAAAAAGCTATAAATTAAATTTAGCATTTATATACATTAAAAAAACAAGCTGTATATAATTTTTATGATTTTTTATGAAATAATTTGAATAATGAAAATGAGTTTGTGTCTGCTTATTCAATAAAAAAAAAAAAACGCATTTTCTGTATTTCATTTCTGGGTTAAAAAAGGAAAAATGTATGGATCCAAAAGTACATGGACTGAACACAATACACACATACACATCACTATTAACAGCCTCAATACTCTTCCTCATTGTAGAATCTGTACCTGTTCCTGGCACAGCCGAACTGCCTGGTGCATTTGGACCTGTCAGGCACTGACTGTACCGTAGACTCTGTGAGTTGACAGTGTGTCTCATCCTTCTGAATTTGTTATTGCCAGACTGCTTTTTACTCACCATGATTTATGTCATTGCATCCGGGATGTGAGACAACAATTTGTCTCTGATTTCATATTGATATTTCTGTCACATTTAATGGTCCTAAATTGCAGAATTATACTAATGTTCGTCATTCTTTTGCTGCCACTCTCCTTCCCTCGCTCTCTGTTTTCCGTGTCCTATTTCCATTTCCTCTCAGTTATTTGGAGCTCTGCTGCGGGGCTGCTGTGCCGATCTCTCCTACTTGAACCTGTCCAAAAACTCCTTCTCTCACAGGTGAGCTAAACTGCCTCCCACAAGCTCTTGCATGATAATGTCACGTTTGAGCCAGCCTCACAGGTGAGCTAAACTCACATCATCACAAGTCAGTTTGACTCATTTCAGTCAGTTCCTCAGGAAGCACTTTTCTACTGCTTTTTTCTATGAGTTTAAGGATAAAAAGTTGAATCCTGCTGGAAAGTACTATATGAACACGAAGCTATACCACAAACTTTAAGTGCCCACGGTGGAAAAACATTTTAAATCAGGATTTTGCCTTGTTTTTCAGTAAAAATATCAAGACATCAGATATTTATTTGAGATGCAAGTTTATTTCTAAAGATATTAAGACTTATTTTCAGATAATATATCTTTCTATTAAGTTTAGTTTTCTTATGATAAATGCAAATTACTTCTTAAGAATAAATCAAAAATAAATCAGTCAATAAAGTTTAGTAAGGTTGATGCTTAAAACAGAGAATAAAAGCTGTTTTGCTTCTCAAGAAACTATATTGTGTTTTTTTAAATATTTAATTGTTTTTTTTAACAATGTTTGTCAGGATATATTTTTTTTAAATCTTCTATAAAACCATAAAAAAATGTTACTTCTAATAAAATACATTTTAACTGAAATAAAATAAAATATCAAAAACATTAAACTTATTTTGTTTCAGTAAGTTGCCAAGGCAATATTTCTCATTTTCATGATTGCACGCACTTAATGAGCTAAACCTGATAATCTAATTATATATTTATATATATATATATATATAATATATATCCTACATACTCTTTATTAATATATATAATATAGAATTATAATTAAAAAAAATATAAAACTAATACAATGAACTATACACACAACAACATTACTAAGACTTTGACTAAAATGAAAATTATAATAGTATCTCAATGATACTAAAATAACTCTGTGCAGAATGAGATAGCTGGTTTGTCAAAGCTCTAACCAGCTTAGACTAGCTAACAAATCAAATCTGCAAAACAAATCAGGTCTACTCATACTTTTTCTGATCAACCATCTAGACCAGCTTGGACTTGTTAGTAAGCATAAAAGATCAACTTGTACCTGATGGATTCAGCTACCATCAGAGGCTGGTTTTAAATGGGTTTCCCAGCAGGGAAGAGTGCCTGCAGAGATACAATATGAGTTAAACTGGGACATGAGTGATCAGATAGAGCTGATGGATCTGCATGTTGCACAGATGGTAATACAGCCACTATAACAGAATCAGAAGAAAACGTGTTTGTGTTACAAAATTGTTTCCAAAAGTGATCTGAATCAAAACATTAGGAAAAATAGCTCATAAATTAAGTAAACAATGTTTTTTATTCTAACAATAATCTAGTAGTTATAATTAGCTTTACAACAGAAGTCTATGATATTGCAAGTACACAAGCGTTGGGCTTGCATGCGAGAAGAAGCTGTAGGCTGAGGAGAAATACAGAAATGCAATGATCCACCTTCCTGTCTGACTCCCTCTGAACCCGAACAGCAATTCCATCTCTCCCCTCTTGGCACATTAACGGCATTATGAGAAACTCGCTGAAAAATGAGGCTAATTTTGGCTGAACTTATTGTTCAAATTGGAAAGTTTCTTCTTTCTTTGCATCTCCTGCAAATGTGTTTGTTCTTAATTGGGTTTGAATTTGCAGAGGGATAAATATTGAGTCAAGAAGAGATCAACATACATTTTTTTTATTATTATTTAGGAAGTGGTGGCAGATAGAGGATTCGGTTTTCAGACTAAATGTAAACATAAATTAAAGACTTCTTTTAATTTAAGCCTGTTGTCTTTGCTGTTTACCTCACATTACACTATAGAGGCTTCTTTTAATTTTATTAAACTGATTCCACAGTGTTTGCTAAATTTTCTGTAATTTATAGGCGGATTATATAATACACGCATGTGGTGTAATGCTATTGGAGGCTATTGCCCTCCGTCTATTTTCATTTTTTGTTTAAATAAATGTTTGATTAAGCTAGTTTGTCATTGTAGGTTACTGTTTTATTGTTGTTGTGCTTTTCATTAAGAATAAGAATGAATCCATCTTTGAAGCATTTGTTTTAGTCTTAAAAAGTGAAAGTGAATGTTAATCCCACATTTATTACCATATAAATATAAACTATGATAACGAAAAAACTATTCATCAGCATGCACAGATTAATCCCATGTTGTAGCAAAAAAACAAAGTGCGCCCAAATCATGTGCTGGTGCCACCAACTAAGAAAGTTAGTCACACCATGCAGCACAACCGGTGGGAAGAATGAGTCTAGAGCCCTGTCATTGCATATTGTGCTCAGTATACATAGTATATAGTGCAGCAATATTATAGAGTAGTATGTTAGTATGCTTTAAAAATTTTTATTAAAAATGAGCTCCTTGTTTAGCGTACGTGCTTCCATAAACATGCACACGGCCAAACACAGGAACCACACCACCGCAACATATGGGCCAACTCCTCCTTGTGAGGTGTGGTGGTCATGTGTGTGTGATAAATCTGGTTTAACTGCACGCCAGTGGCCATCGGAAGACAGCAATGAAATTCCTGTTTGAGCTGATAAGACAGAGAGCCTCATGAATATAAAGGGAATTTCCCCGTTAACACTCCTCTGCTCTTGTTACTGACATTTAACACCACACATTCTACATTCTTCCCTCCTCTCTCTCGTCTCTCTCTCTCTCTCTCTCTTAAATGATAATGTCACTGTCAAATGCAAAAATGTTATCATGAACGGTCATGTTTTTAGCCCCCTAGTATCCCTCACTGACTGTCACTCTCTCTCTCAGCCCTCCTTACCTCCTCCTCTCCCTCTTTTTGTTTTTTTTTTTTTCATTTTCTCCCCCTAACCCCCAATCTATTTTTCGTCCCCACAACCAAATAATGGTTTGTTTGGTCCAATGACAACTTGTTAAAATGTTGAACATTTTTAAAATGTTTAACACGTAATAGAGATACAAACGAGTTCTTTTTTAATAAGCCCAGGGTACCTTTTGAGGAGTATTCCCTTGTGCTGTTCTGGCATATTGCTCAGGGCTTTGTGAAGTATGGTATGATGTGTTATGGATAAAAGTCTCCCCTTCTTGTCTGTCATGCTTTTAGGAAAGTGAGAGAGACACTTCCTTCCTTTCGTCAGTTCTTCAGTTCAGCATTCAGCCTCACTCACATCAGTCTGGCGTCTATGAAGATGCCTCCCGATGTGCTGAGGTGAGCCCAGTCGCCGTTTTGGCTTTTTGTGCTGCACTTAACCCAGGCTTAGCTAGTTTAATCTGGCTTAGTTGGTTTCCCAGCATGATCTAGCTGGCGCTTAGCCTGTTAGCCAGGTGGTCTCTTAGTCTGATCAATTCACAAGTGATCAAAACCTCTCTAAATCCAACAAACCAGCTTTTCACATTCTAGGAGACAAGCTAACCACATTAGACTGGTTTAAGCTGTTTTCAGCTAGATGACATGATAACCCAGGTCACGTTAACCCAGGATTTGGTAAAGCACATTGTGAGTCATACTGTTCTGTACTGAACTGAAGCAATTCATTATCTCTACCATTCAGGTGCTGTATGTTCAAGAGATACTGTAGTTCACCCAAAAATGAAAATTCTGTCATGTCTTCTGTCATTCTGTATGCCTTTCTTTCTTCTGGTGAACACAAAATAAGATATTTTGAAAAATAGCTTTGGTACCCTAAAAAAAACCCGTTTTGGTGACCATTGACTTCCATTATACGGCCAAAGAAAAAAAAACATTTCTCAAATTATCTTCTGAGTGTAGATGTTGACAGTTTCTCTAGCATTTGAGTGATGCCTGTGGAAATTTACTTCATAGTTGGTGTTCTATGAATATACTGTACATGTTGATTGATTTTGATACTTGGTTTTATTTCTCTATTTATGTCTTTTTTTCTACCCTCTTTTTCTCTTTTAAAATTCTGATTTATTTTTATTGTAAGAAGCCTACTTTGATCAACTAGCCGATGTTTGGTTAATTTTTGGTGCTCTATAATTAAATTAGAAGCTCTTGCTTTCATTTTTTTTTTTGGGTGAACTATCTCTTTAAGCACAAAAATCATTAGTTATCACTGCGGATTTAAAAAAAATACACAGTTTTCATCTCAGCATGTAGGCAGCAGTGAAATCACTGTGAACATGTGGAGTCATTTTTGTAAATTTTTAAAGGCACATATTTGTTAAATGTTTTATATAGATTTGAAGGGCTTGCTGAACAGAATCAACCACATCCCCCCAAAAAGTGTAATGTTTTAGTAATGATTTTTGGAAAACATGCTCAGTTAAACAGTAACATTTTTTCATTATTATCATTCGAGGTTGTTATTATTTTCTATACAATCTCATAATAAATAAACTGTTGGGTCCATAAAAGAAAACTATTGTGCTCTTCAAAGAAAACACAAAGTGCAAATAATAGTCCTTTTTTCCCCTGTCTGGATGCATTCATTAAAGGGTTAACCATTTCAAGTGTTAAAAGCCTGCTAGAAGAACTGTCTGGGGATTCATTTCTAGTTTTAGAGCTCTGCACCCCTAACTGAGGTCAGCATCAAGATTATCACGCAGCAGCTGCTATTTTGGGACAGCCAGACTGTTTTCAAATGAAGCATTTCAAACAAGGTCATACCTCCTCCTGACTCACAAACACAAACCGAGCGCAAGATGGGCTGTCACACCCAGCTAAACACCTGATTTTAGCTCTCTTCTGTCAACAGCAACGGCCCTCACCAGAGGAGTCGAACTAATCTCTAAGCTCTTTTCCCCTTAATCCTGTAAGACCTGCGTAACGCTTTGACGGTGTCCATATAGACCTTTTCTGATTTGATTTATTATGGAGATCAACCATGGAAGCACAAAAGAATGCTAAGTCTCTTTCAGGAGGCATGTACTTGCTGTCAGTAATGATGAACGTCCTGTTGTGTTTTTGTTCACTTGTCACCTCTGCTCACTGGACTATCCCCAAAGGGCTTCTGTTCCTGTGGGCTTTCACAATCCCATCCTCACATATCACCACTCACTAGACCTCACACCTGGACATCAAGCAGAGCGGCTGTGAGTACTGCTCTTCCATCCACCCCATCCCCCCATTGTGGACCTAAATCTGGCTTGATCTCTATAAATGTCTGTCAGAGTCTTTCTCTCTGTTGGCTCTAGCCTCAATCCTTCAGCCTGTGGTCACTCTACTGTGTGTACAGATATCTTGGCTACAGAATTAGTCAGACAGAAATCCTTTCAAGGTTTCTTTTGAGAGTGCAATTCGTGTTTATCTCTGTGGTGCCTCCATTGCCTTATTTTGACCTCACAAAATCATTTTATTCATTATCGGAAATCAAATCATAAACTATTTTAACAGCTGCTTTCCACAAATCTCTGAACTGTGGATTTGAAAATAATTACATATAGAACTTTGTATGAGCAACTAGGTTTTTTACACAAATGCTTATTCTCTATATCAGTATACTTTGTATATTGGTTTCAGGTCAGGGATTTATATTTTATACAATAATTTTTTATGTATGTTTAAATTTTTTTTTTGGGTTACTGTACTTTACTTTTTTACATGGTTTGTTTGTTCCAATAAATTTTTTGTAATTTACCTACTAAACCAGTTAATTCACAAAAAAAAAATGAATTAATGTATCTTGCCAGTAGCAGTCCGCATTTGGATACAAAGCATGCTTGCCAATGCATATCAAATGCTATTGAATAGGTTCCATTGTGACAACTTACCCCACATAGTTTTTCCTTCAAATTAACGGTGTAACTGTTTAGGAGCTTTTTTTTGCAATATTTTCAGTGATGTACTTTTCTTGATATAACTATTAGAAGTTCTGCTTTCTGGCTGCAAAATTATTTAGTAAAAGTAAGGAATAATAAATCCTAAATCCTAGTCCAAAATTGCTGCTTTGTGCAGTATGCACTGTAAAAAGTGATAAATGTGCAAAGCTATTTGTAATGGATGAGTCATTATGGATCTACTTTATTTTTGACGAAAATGCTAGGGCTATTTTAGAATAGCAAAACAATCTTATCCATAATATACCTTATGTGCCTGTATGTAACCTTCAAAACAAAAACAAAAAAGGTGACAACTAGCAGTTTCAAAATAACTAACTATTCCAAAACTGATTTAAAGTGCTGTTTAATATGGAAACCTAAGAAAATGAAATATATATATAATTATATATCTCGTATATATTGTAACAAATCTCGCAATTTTTCTTCTGTCTGTTTTTTGTCCCCACTACAAAATAAAAACATAAAAACGGTAATTGCAAGTTTATATCTCACAGTTTGGACTATTGTTCTCAGAATTGTGAGTTAACACCTCGCAATTCTGGGTCTATATCTCACAATTCTGATTTGCGAGGAAAAAAAACTCAGAACTGTGTATTAATTGTCGATACTCTAAAAAGTCACAATTACCGTTTAAATTTTTTTCTATCCCTTAGCAGAAACAAGCATCCATAGTTTAAATATGAACATGCATAAAATGTATTTATTTGGCAGAAGCAACCATGTATTAAGGTCTATTTTATCAGTTCCGTGTGAATCGAACCTATGATCTTGGTGTTGCTAGCACCATGCTCTTTCAGTTGAGCTATTGGAAGAATATGAGTGCATGCTAGTATAAATTAAACATGTTAGAGGCTTTGAGTGTTCACTCTCTCTATCTAGCCCCATATTCCCAATCTTTTTTCCCTATTCTGCTTTTGATCTCCATGGTCATTCTCAGCCACCATCAGTCTCATCCTCTTTCCTTTTCTGCTCATTCTCTCCTTTCGTCTGACTCTCAGCTCAGGTCTGCTGGAGCAGGGATAATACAGGACCTGTTCCCCAGAGTCTCCTGCATCAGCACACTGGACATCTCAGACAACGGTGAGACATCTAACTGAATAAATGAAAGGAAGCTTTTGTCTGCTCCCAGTTGCATTTGCTTCATTCGCTATTGACTCTGCCTGTACTTTTCTGTGTTCATTTCAGGGCTGGATGCTGATCTCCTCTGTGTCATTCCTGCCTTCTCCAGACACCCGTCCCTCAAACACCTGCTGCTGGGCAAGAACTTTAACATCAAGGGCAGGTACTTGTTCCCGGACTGAGAGAGACAAACATCACAGAGCAGACAGTGATATATGTATACATTTATTTGTTTGGCAGAAGCGTGTATCCAAAGTGATTTACAAACAAGCATTTAGACTGCGGGGCCATGCTGCCTGAAGCAGTTTGAAGATAAGTGCTTTGCTTAAAGGTTCGATAAATCTTGAATCTCTGTCAGCAGCATCTGTGTCATGCCGTCAATTACCAAAAAACTAAAAATGTGTTTACAGTCGTGTACTTACAATGGAAGCCTTGCAGGCAAACGGGAAATGTGAAACTCTTTGTCAAAGCACTAACATGACTTCTACAGTAAAAATATTATTTCAGCTGTCTAAATGGTCTAAATTGTCAATTTGAAAAGGGACACTTTTTCTAGGATGGTGAAAATAGATTTTTAACAATGTAAAACTTTAAAAGCAAAACTACAATGAGCTCTGAAGTTATAAATCGATGGTATATGTTTCTGTTGAAGCCATCAGTCAACGTAATTACAATATCATTTTAGAAAAATCATATTTAATAGACCAATTCCAGATGCAGAAGTACAATACATGTAATCCTGAGAAGAAACATCCACCAATCAGAGAATTGCAGCAAACAAAATGTATAACTGAGCCTGTCTCTATGTACTCAAAGGCTTCTTATATATATTAGGCTTAAATATATATATACACACATTGTGTGTGTGTGTGTGTGTGTGTGTATTAACCTTTCATTGAACATCTATGATATTTTTTGACAACACACATGCTGCAAATACTCACAGTGCAACCAAATACAGAAATGCATTGCAAATACAGAAACGTGCTGCAAAGATTCACAACACAACCAAATACAGAAACATGCTGCAAATGTACAACAAGAAGATGTTTTCGTAATTTGCTGGTGTTTTTTTCATTTGCAGCGCATTGAGCTCTCTCGGCCACGGCGCTTATGTATAGATTTTAGTTTTTTTATTGGAAAATATTTATGTACCCTCTATGCCAAAGTTCAAAGGTCAGTTTAAAAAATAGCAAAGATGCATTAAAGGGGTCATATGATGTTACTAAAAAGAACATTATTTTGTGTATTTATTTGGTGTAATGAAATGTGTTTTTATGCGGTTTAAGGTTAAAAAAAAAAATTATTTTTACTAATTAATTTTTTACAAAGAGCTCATCATTTCTGAAAGCGATGTGTGCTCTGATTGGGGGGGGGGGGGCCCCCCCAGCTATCCAGTGCTTTGTGATTTACTGGAATTACTCAGCAGGTACGGAAAGGGTTACAACTACTCCCAACCATACTGGTATGCCGGTGGTCAAGGCGCAACGAGACAAAACATTAAAACCCATTATGAACTAGGCATTTGTTGCATCCAGTGGACATAATTACTGATTATAATGAATAATACTGTCTTTTTACATGTTGCATCACGCCGCATAAACGTAAAACCATGTCTGCACTTGTGATCGGAGAAACGACAAACAACAAGCACAACTCTACACTGCTCAAAACTCGCGTTTTTGAATCGTCAGTGGCAAATCCTTTAATTATAAAAAACTTACTTACAATCTGTGATCAGAACAGCCGGCATTGTAGTCTACTCTACCAGGATCAGGAAACATTCCTCCATAAAATGAGCTGCACACATCAGAACATTTGGGTTGAACTGTTCTGGAACAGTGGTATTTTGTAGAAAATACAACTTAACACTGTTTTCTAGTCTGTGTCCTCTTTTGAAGGCTAAAAAACAGTATTTTTGCTTTCCACACCGACAAACGACACACAGCGTCTTATTACAACATGGCCGGCAGCGGTTGGCAGCAAACAACAAGTTACGCCTGTCTTTCTTTGCGTGACATTTTGGCGTGTTTATGCAATCTTCCCACACAGGAGATGTAGACCAGGTGGGGGGGGGCAGTGTTAAACGAGGCGTTTGAGGAGGGTGTGGACCATCCTTAAACTTTTATTAAGAATACCCTCTTGTTTTGAGACTTTTAAGTCTTTTTTGCAACTTTCGGGAGTCTTATCTATTCACAGAAAAACAGCTTGTAACCCAGCCAAAGTAGAAGGGAAAACGGTCCTCAGGTTTAACGTAATGTCCCCTTAGTGTTCCTCGAGGGAAAGAGATGCTGCGTTCGTGAAACGCACTCGGGGATAACGCCCTTACAGCGGCACGGGCTCTGAACCTCGTGTGTAAGGTCGACCACTAGTGGGTCGAGACGTCATGGGCGGGTTACGTTGTGACCAGGAAGCTATAAAATCACGTGTGGTGGAACCGGCTTCAGCTTCTAAGAATGAAGCAAGCGCTGGCAGGGACGCCTGAAGTATGGCACCGAGACGCAGCATCTCGTTCCCTCGAGGAACTAGGGTTTTAAACTATACGTAACCTGAGACGTTCCTCTTCAGGAACTTGAGCTGTGTCGGAAACGCTAGGGGAACGCAACTACCCACGCCGCCAGACTTCTAAGTCTCTGCCTAGTGTGGAGACTGCACAGCTAGGGCGAGAGAACAGAGGAGCCAGGAGTGGCTCTCATGTCTAGGCCATAGAACCTGACGAAGGTCAGGGGCGTGAACATCCCGCGGCGTCACAGATGTCCTGCATGGAGACACCTGCAAGGAAGGCCTCAGAGGCCGCCACACTTCTAGAAGAGTGAGCCCTGACCCCAAGCTTCTGCTAGTCTGGATCGTACCGGAGGCCTCAAGCCTGCAAGCTGCACACATGGAGGAAACGTTTACTAGGGGGTTTCCCCCTTGGCCCACTGCCTGGCCCTTGGCCACCAAGAGGGGCGGTGTTAGGCCGCAATAGGCCACCACGTGAGGACCTCAGGGTGGAGTGGTCAACCCTTGTGGAGAACAGCCCCTGCAGCGAACTCTCCAGCACTGTACCACAACCGGGTCGGGGGCAGTTTAACGGGTGAGCTGGCGGCCTCCACAACCAATAAATGAAAAGTTTCCACTTAAAGGCGTTGAACTAGTTGTTTCCTCAGTGGGGAAGAGCTCTGGATTGGAGGATGGTCCTCCAACAACAGCACACAACTCTCTCGGTTTGAGAGACAGAATCTAACGAGTTGTGCCCCCCGGGGCCACCTGGCCCCACTAAGCTTCCACAAGCTCCTGCGGGGTTGGAAGATCATAAACCCGTCCGCCTTTGTAGAGAGTATCGCCCCTGACGGGAATCCTCCCATGGCAGTCACACCTTCGAGGAGTATAAATCAGTCCCGAGAACCATACTCGCCCGGCCAAAAACGGGGCTCCACCGTCCCGGTCTTTGCCATATTCGCACCGTCCCGGCGCAACTCTCATCCATAACTTCTCCCCGGGGAGCAGAGCGGCGGGGGTAAAGGCCGTATTACAGACAAAGCCCGGGCCACGTCCCCTGTACCATGGCCATATCCAGCACCCAGTGGAGCTGGATGACCTCAGAGAGAAACCAAGGAACATTTGCAAATGTCAGAATAAGAGTCCCGCAAAAACGGTTCCACCCTGCCTGGCCAAAACTCCGATAGCTGCTCACTCACCCACCGGGGGTGGAAGCTATTCCATTCCCCCTGTTCGGTCCTCGTCCCGCTGCCTCTGACAGATTTCCCTGGCTCGCCAAATTGAGATGCGCCAGGAAGTAAACCTGCTCAGTCCAGCGAGAGAAGTTTGCCCTGGACCCACACTAAGGATCTGGTAACTCTAGTCTGTACTAAACGGCGGGTGAGCGGCAGACCTCCTGGTGGTTGATGTAAGAGTACCACCTCTGTGTTTGTCGTGCGCACACACAACCCATGTTGACCTCTTAGGTCCCTGGGAGGATTGCAATTAAGCACCAGGCCGGCACTTCCAGGAGGCAGTTTGTAATGAATGTGCCACGTTGAGATGCGACATGGCGACCACTCCACGACTCGTGGGAGGTGGCCCCCCATCAGACCGTGCGATATAGTGACTGCTCCCCAACCGGTGAGGGACGCGTCCGTCGCGAGCGTTACGCGGCGACAAGGAGCTCCAAGCACCAGTCCCTGAGACAAGAACCAAGGTTTCCTCAACATGTCTAAGGCACGTAGGCATTGCCACGTGACCTTGAACATGCAAAGCGGGTTTCAACTCAGGGAGAACCCCCTGGTCTTGAGCCACCACTGTAGGGGCCTCATGTACAGCAGCCCAATAGGTATCCACGTTTGGACGCAGCTGGACGCGAGGCTGCATCCGAAGACCCCGCTATTCTCTGAAAACTGCTTGAAGTGATTGACCGCCCTTTCCTTCTGAGTTCTCGGCTTCCCTCTGACGTCTTCGTGGGTCGGAGGGGGTCCCCCGGAGCGACTGTCGGTAATAGGGGGGTGGATCGACTGGCGATCCGAGTCTACAGGGACATACGTGTGCCTGCCTGCATCGTGGTCTAATCCTCCCAGATCCCACCACACGACGCCTGGGATAAGTTGGTTGGTCCCTGTAAAATGGAGAAGAGCACGTCTTCTCTTCCTTTGCGTTTTAGGGAGGGTCCCCTCAATCAACCAACTCCTCAGCTCTCCATGTGGGCAGACGACATCTCGATGCTCGAACCACTCAAACCACCATCTGCTCCTGACCCTGAGCTAAAATCAACCAATCCGCTGATATAGTTTATTAGGTGGTGCTGATGCCCCTGGGAGTCTCCCAGCAACGGAGCCATGGCGACATCACACACACTTACTTCGTGAAAGTGCGGGGTGAGAGTGCAAAGCCGAAAGGAAGAACACGATATTGGTAAACTTTGGTTTGACAAATCTTTGGACACGTTGCCCTCCGAAAGCAAACCCTCACAAGGAACTTCCTATCTGTGAGTGGGAAAGGAATGGATACATGGAAATATGGGGGAGATGGTGTGAATGTGGTCAAATGGGCGTCCTGTAATGGTGGGTGCGCCTTTAGGAGATTAGAGATCGCGCCTTTAGATCGACCATAGGACAAAAACAAAAAACCATCAGGAAAACCTAGACCTAGATAACCGAGTGCAGTCTCTTCTCTTGTTCCCTCAGCGACTAAAAAGATGGACAAATAAAATAAAACCAGGCAGGGCGCAAGTATATCCTCTCTCTCGGACCACTGATCTTAGCAAATGAATAATTAACCTACAAGTGACTTGCTGAGAGTAAGCTATCCTGAACTTCCAGTCGCATAAATGAGATGGTTTCTAATGACGTAATCTAAAATGGGACGCATCCCTCCATCCTTCTTTGGAACTATGAATTACCGGCTGTAGAACCCGGACTGCCTCGCATGAGGAGGGACCACCTCGATGGCCTTCTTCCTCAAAAGAGTAACTACTTCTTGTTCCATGACCAAAGCCTGCTCGGGGCCCACCAGCGTGGGAGCTTAATCAGTCTCTCGAGACTGATATCTGGTGTAATGTGTGCAGCCAGGTCAGTGCCCTGTAACGGCGAACCGGCAGGGAACACCCAAGCCTGCTGCTCTAGAGACCTCTGCGGAGGAGGCGAGCCTCTTAGCACCGCTACGTTAACGGGCGGTAACTGAGAGTGGCCGCTCCGCAGGGAGAACCTGCTGTTGCCCATGTAAACTCCGGCAGGTCAGCAGAACAGTTCCCTGAGGCACTGGGCGAGAAGGTACACCGGTAATGGCGGGTGTAACCCGGCTGCCACCTCCGAGTAGGGGACTGCTCCTCATGAGTCCCTTGCCTAGTGGTGTCCGCAGATCCGGTAAGTACGGTTCCGCGATCCGGCTTAAGACTTCGAGGAGGCCCACCCGCCTGCTCGAGCGTCGCTCTGACTCCACTGTCTCGACACGGGGATAGGTGAGGCCACAACTCTCTGTTTTTTGTGCGTGCTGAGCGGGTAAACACCTGCTCTCACACTACTCGAGAAAATTTCTTTAAGTAATTTTGTTTTGTCCGAGTGCCCCTGTGTATCTAACTTCTCATGGTCAGAAAATCTTCTTTTATTCTTCAGATTAAAATGCAGTCAACCAGCCATAGGGCTAAATACGGTTCATGTGAGTAAGATTTAGCATCGAAATCGAATTGAACGGTAATATACGCTTGCTCGGCAGCACGTGAGCCACTCTAGGTCACTAAAGAAACACCAACACATCAATCTCTTTCAAACCAAAAGATGGCTGCCTCAGCAAGCTCTCACTCAGAGGGGGAAAAACCGCAGCACGGGCTTCCAGCCTCGAGAACGAACTCTAGATCTAGGGAACACTGGTGGAGATAGGACGAGCCGTCTCCAACCCGTCCACCAGATCATATGCGATTCCCACGAACTCAGTGGCCGCCGTGCCTCAGCAGCAGCGGGACTGCAATCGCAAGATCACACTCCTCGGAGCGCGCCCGGCGAGAGCGGAGCGCTTCACAGCGGGCTTCTTTTTTTTTTCTCTTTTTTCTCTCGAGAGTCGACTGCGCGAGCTCCGCTCCCCATTTATGCTGTTGATTATAATATCAGGCATAATATGCTTGTGTAACTGGTGTTTGTGCAACTGGCGATCTCTCTGACGCCTCCGTATCAATCTCCTCGGAGAAAAACAGGCGGAGCGTCGCGCCCTCTCCCAGGTGGGAAGGACCGCAGTGCGGGCTTCCGAAACCCCGAGAGCGGTCGCTGGATCTGGTGGTTAAGGAAATAGATAGGGACGCGCCTGTCTACATTCCCTCCACCGGATCCATATGCGAAACCCACGAGCACAGCTGCCACTCCACCTCGGCGAAAGCGGGGCCGTCGCCGCGAGAAACGCTAGTGAAGGCTCTCTCCTCAAAGAGAGCCCCCTGAGAGCGAAGCAAGTGCTACCAAAACGGCCGTCAGCTCCCTTTTTTTTTGAGAGCTGACTCTGCGTGCTTGCTCTCAAGCAGACAACAAACAAACTGTGTGTATCCCCACCCGTAAAGTAACGCGGGCAGGGAAGAACACACAGCCTGAATGCTGCCTGCCCTCACCTTAGTGTCTGGTTTTGTCTTGCTTTAGATTTCGTGACAGACAACACTAAATAAGACTCACAAACATATATCAGACTGACACACACACACACAGAGTGCTTGCTGAATGACAAAAGCTGACGCTGGTCTCACCGCACGTGCTTTTATAGCTTCCTGGTCATTACGTCACCCTCCGTGACGTCTCGCCCATCTATTGGTCTGATTACACACGAGGTTCAGAGCCCGTCACGCTGAAGGGCGTTCCCCTAGCGTTTCCGACGCAGCTCGAGTTCCTGAAGAGGAATTTGAAATCGCATCATATGACCCTTTTAAATTGATCAAAAGTGACAGTAAAGACATTTATGTTACAAACGACTATTTGTTAATCAAAGAAAACAATATAATTTTCCACAAAACTGTTAAGAAGCAACATTGATAATTCACATTGATAACATTAATATTGATAATTCAACATTGACTAAATTACATTTAAATTTTTCAAAATATGCCAAATAAATTGCTTTTATACTAACAAATGACTGTAAAACAGTTTGCAGTGATTCATGGTGTTATTTGTGGTAAAAAAATTTTTTTTAAGTTGACTGATATTTTCTGATTTTCAAACATTTCTTTGCTTCAAAACAAAGTTTGAAATGTTGGCATTGTCTTGGATTTGGTTTGTTTGATTCATAGGTCTTTATTGAAAACTTATTTGAAATCCCTATGGAGAAAACAAATAAGAAAATATTTTCAGAATTAAAACTGCTGAAAAAAGGGCAGTCACTGTTTCACTCTATTCTGATTATATGTTAATGATGTCATTCCTGTGGGTGGAGTTTAATTCATGTAAACAGTACAGTATGGCTGTTAGGTCAACTCCTTTCCATGTTCCTACTTCTCAAAATCGGATTTTGTTTTTTGTAATCAAATTTTAAAACATTAAACTCAAGATGAAAGGTTGACTTTAACTTTTCCAGATACATAATTACACAATTTTACCATACCATTTTCACTTTACTTTTAGGCTTTCATTCTAAATGCATTAGTGCAAGCGTCACATGTTTGTTTTCACAGATTTGAGGGATTATTAGAAATGATGTTCTGTGATAATCAACATCATGACATAGAATAGATGTTGATAGAGCTTACGTAGAGTACACAGATTAACAGATACAACAACTATCCACTCTGAGACAGGCAGTTGAGGTAAGCAGGTTAGAAAAGTCTGTGAAACCATCTGCAATCACAAACCGAATGTGAGCACACAGTAGGAGGCTCTCAGGGAGGCAGAGGAGGGACTGGGGAGATGTGTGTGAAGTGTCATTAATCTTGGAGTTGATGGCGTTTATTGAAGTCCTGCTATTTCCTGTGCTTGCAGGGTTCTGGATGAGGTTCTGCAGAAACTAGTGCATCTTGTGCAGGAGGAAGAGTGTGTGAGTGTTTCACAAGTGCACACACACACACAACACACACACACATACACATACACATGGACATAACACTTTGTTTCCTGTACCCACCTTACACACTTTTCACACACACAAAGAGTACAAAATATTTCTAACATTCTGCTAAGTGTATTACAGCACTAGTGATTCATCCATACTTCCTTCACTCTCTCTCCTTTCTTTCTAATCTCTCTCCTTCAGGGCACATAGTCCTCTCACAGCAGATATCGCCTTGCTTAATGAATTATTAAGCACTGTTTTTACAGATCACAGACATTGCAAACTCAGACAGACATACTCTCTCTCTCTCTCTCTCTCACTGCTGCTCTTTCCTGACAGGCCCTGCAGAGCTTGTCTCTGGCTGACTCCAGGCTGCGTTCGAGGGGCACGGTGCTTGTGAATGCCCTCGGCAGCAACGCCTGCCTGAAGAAGGTGGATTTGAGCGGGAATGGGCTCTATGACACAGGAGCGAGGATGCTTAGTAAAGCTCTGCAGATCAACACTACACTTAGGTATTCTGTCATAGGGAGAACAGGTTTACTGTAATATGAATTACAAAAAAGATTGTTCAAGATACTGATCGGTCCATACAGCATCCCATGCACATTATAGTACCTGTTAACCAAGAAGACAACTATTAACTTCATGTCAAGGACTAGGGCCAGATTTACTAAACAGGGCGAATTAGCATGAGACTGCAAACCAATAAAAGCACCGATGGGAGTGGAAAATGCTGCGGGTGATTTAATGACAATGTGCAAATTAAAGAACACAGACGCAGCCAGATCATATCCATTATGACCAATGCAGTCTACCAAGAGCAGCGCAAATTAGTGGAGGGTCACAAATGAGCAAAGCTGATGATAATTAGGTGTGGGTAATCTACTAACAACACAGGTGCAAAATGGATGAAGCGGGGCATTAATAATGGCGCAAATATAAGTAAATTGCAAACAGCAAACCTTAGTAAATCATCTTGCATTATTCATTTTATACTCTCCTCCCATAAATTTTGCGTCTAAAAGGGAAGCTCCTACAAATTCTAGAAGCCAAGAACAGTCTGCAAATTACCTGTGTCCTCTTTTCAATGCTAATTTTTCACTGCATGTTTTAGTAAATCTCACAGAGGGTTTGCGCTGGCTAAATTTGGCCCTAGATCTTCTAATGATATATACTTTTCCACAGAAAGCTTTGCAGATTTACATAATTTACGGCGTTCTACATCCTGTGCACTTTTTTTATGAAATGTTTTAGCTAATTTGCAAATGGATATTTTTTGAAAATATGGTGATAAACATGTCCCTTGAATTTTATGATTTTATAACACTGTCTTTTTATAACCTACCAGTCTAACAAATAATATGAAACGGTTTGTTTCACACATTAAAAAAAATATTATATATATATATATATACAGTGGTACGGAAAGTATTCAGACCCCCTTATATTTTTCTCTCTTTTTTATATTTCAGCCATTTGCTAAAATCAGTTAAGTTAATTTTTTTTCCTCATTAATGCACACAGCACCCCATATTGACAGAAAACACAGAATGTTTGACATTTTTGCAGATTTATTAAAAAAGAAAAACTGAAATATCACATGGTCCTAAGTATTCAGACCCTTTGTTGTGACACTCATATATTTAACTCGGGTGTTGTCCATTTCTTCTGATCATCCTTGATGGTTCTGCACCTTCATTTGAGTCCAGCGGTGTTTTTTATTATACTGATTGGACTTGATTAGGACAGCCACACACCTGGCTATATAAGACCTTACAGCTCACAGTGCATGTCACAGCAAATGAGAATCAATATGAGAATAGGTCAAAGGAACTGCCTGAAGAGCTCGGAGACAGAATTGTGGCAAGGCACAGATCTGTCCAAGGTTACAAAAAAATTCTGCTGCACTTAAGGTTCCTTAGAGCACAGTGGCCTCCATAATCCTTAAATGAAGACGTTTGGGACGACCAGAACCCTGCCTAGAGCTGGCCGTCCGGCCAAACTGAGCTACCGGGGAAGAAGAGCCTTGGTGAGAGAAGTAAAGAATAACCCAAAGATCACTGTAGCTGAGCTCCAGAGATGCAGTCGGGAGATGGGGAGAAAGTTGTAGAAAGTCAACCAACACTGCAGCCCTCCACCAGTCAGGGCTATATGGCAGAGTGGCCCGACGGAAGCCACTCCTCAGTGCAAGACACATGAAAAAAACACCTGAAGGACTCCAAGATGGTGAGAAAATAAGATTCTCTGGTCTGATGAGAACTTTTTGGCCTTAATTCTAAGCGGTATGTGTGGAGAAAACCAGGCACTGCTCATCACCTGTCCAGTACAGTCCCAACATTGAAGCATGGTGGTGGCAGAATCATGCTGTGGGTGTGTTTTTCAGCTGCAGGGACATGACGACTGGTTGCAATCGAGGGAAAGATTAATGCGGCCAAGTACAGGGATATCCTGGACGATAAAACTATCCCAGCAACCTCTTAGGGCTCAGGACCTCAGACTGGGCCGAAGGCTTACCTTCCAACAAGACAATGACCCTAAGCAACACGATGCCGAAAATAACGAGGAGTGGCTTCACAACAACTCTGTGACTGTTCTTGAATGGCCCAGCCAGAGCCCTGACTTAAACCCAATTGAGCATCTCTGGAGAGACCCAAAAATGGCTGTCCACCAACGTTTACCATCCACCCTGACAGAACTGGAGAGGATCTGCAAGGAGGAATGCAGAGGATCCCCAAATCCAGGTGTGAAAAACTTGTTGCATCTTTCCCAAAAGACTCATGGCTGTATTAGATCAAAAGGTTGCTTCTACTAAATACTGAGCAAAGGGTCTGCATACTTAGGACCATGTGATATTTCAGTTTTTCTTTTTTAATAAATCTTCATAAATGTCAACAATTCTGTGTTTTTCTTTCATTATGGGGTGCTGTGTGTACATTAATGTTGAAAAAAAATTAACTTAAATGATTTTTAGCAAATGGCTGCAATATCACAAAGAGTCAAAAATTTACGGGGGTCTGAATACTTTCCGTACCCACCTGTATATATTATATTATATATATATATATTTGTCCAACGCAAAAAAAGCTCGTGCCCCCTTCATATTGGGGACCACTTTTCATTACATTATTTTATTTTATGTATAATTTATTTATTCTTCATTCATATTTATATTTTTTATGTATGCTGATGCATGCTGCATTTTATTTATGCATTGATTATGTTTATTTTTTAATGCATTTAAGCATTTATTTTTGTTCATTTTGCTTTCCGGGATTAAGTATTAGTGTATTGTATAACAAAATAGAACAAAATAGGCAATTAATAATGATATCAATGATTAAAAACTAAAAAAACTAAAGGCAAATTAATAATGTGTGGATGTTAATATATACTTCCATAAGCTTTTATGGAATAAAACTGAACTGAACCTAAATTTTACAATCAACAGATTCAGCAATCAACAATATTGACAATGACCCTAATTCTATTCTCTTTTTTAACACATTGGACTATACTCAGAATTCCTCAGATTTTTCCTTAAAATGAGTGCAGAAAATGTACTAAATGCATGCAGACTCCCTTCTGGTGCATTTATTAAGAATAAATAATGCATAGTGGTTTAGTAATATAAGATTGTCATGGTTTGTTTCTTTCTTGTAGGAGTGTGACGTGGGATCGGAATAACACAAGTGCCACGGGTTTCCAAGATGTGGCTCGAGCTCTTGAACAGTATGACACACACACTCTCACATTCATATCATGCACACTCACCCATGTGAGCAGTGACTCATCTCTTTGGAAACTTATTCACAGCATGCTGTTACTGGGAAAAAATAAGAACTTCAGTCCATGCCTATCACTTCTCTGACCTGCCTGTGATGCACAATTAAAACAATGTTCTGGAAGCACCTCTCATCCCTGGAGATCTACACTAATATTATTTAATGCAGAAACTTTTTTGCAGACTTGAACTTGCATTCAGTGGACTGTAATGATTGTGAGAAAGTTGTTCTCAGTGCAGATTGCTTTGAAAAGTGTTGAAAGAAATGACACTGTTAAAAGTTAAATCGAATGAAAGCAAGAAAAACAACTTGTTTCTGTGACTCAAATAGATGGTGTGTAACATTTTCCAGCTTCCTGGAACTTATTCTTCTCTTTTGTATTTGGGGGAAACTTTTATCCTGCTTCTTGATGGTCTTCTGCTCTCTCCTCAGTAACTTCACTCTGCAGTACATGCCTATCCCACTCAGTGATGTCACACAAGCATACCGTAGCGCCCCTGAAAGGACAGAACAGGCACTAACCAAGGTAAGAATGGGGCATTTACCCATAGAAATAAACAGGCTTTTATGCTTCTGTACATTGAAGACCTCTATGCATACGACCTGTGTTTCTGATTGACCATCTGTTTTAGGTGAAATGAATAACAGCTTATGGATTGTATGTTTGCTGTAGAGTCCAAGATAAGTGCCACTGCCCAACCCTTAAATAACAGCCTCTTTACAAAACCTGCACTACATGACAAGTGATGAGTTCACAAAAAGATCTGTGGTTAAACATGACACTCAAACTATTAAGGCTGAAATTATAAGGGCATTGGTAAAGGTAAACTTCAGCCACTTCTTTGTAATGCTGGGATTGTTCAAAATGTTATACAGAGACACGGTTGCCAGAAATGGCACAACAAATATATAGAGAATGCACTGTACTACATACTATTCATACTGCTTTTTATATAATTTCATTGATTATATTAAACATTACCTTATATTAAATAGCCTTTTTTAAGTACATTTTATTCAGCTTACCATCTCCTTAGAACAGACGTTTTTAAACAGGGGCTTTTTTCTTCTTTTTTTTCTTTGAGTGCAGGCATTAATGTGTTAATATGGGTGGTCATATGTTAATGTGCTCTTATTACACGGCTCTCTGGAATGCTTGATTCTGATTGGTCAGTCACAGAATTTAGCAGTCAAATTTTTTAATAATGACACACCCCTCTTAAATATTAAGTCAATCAATATTCGTTTTCAGTGTGCTTAGTCCCCACAATCATGAATACTTGGTTACATCCTTGGATATATTAGTAGATGGGACTTATTTATTTCAAAAGACCAAGCTAAATCTGTTTTTCCATGATATGACCCCTTTAAATATCCATAACTCTGTGTGTCCGGCTGTTTTTAGATTAACAGTTCCAAGGCAGTGAAATGTTTATGCACATGTTTAATGAGCCCAGAGATGTGAAACTCTTACAAGGTCATCGCTGAGAGAGGGACACAGCCAACAATACATTTAACTTTCATTATATTCTCTCCCTCTCTCTGTCTTTCCTGTGTTTCTCTCAGATCCAGCGAGCTTTGTTAAGGAATAACCAGACTCAGCGGTTCTCTCAGAAACAGGCGCTTCGGTTGCATCAGGGCTTGGTCACTAGTACCGCAGAACAGGTAAAGACCGCTTCCTGACCACTGCCTCATCATGTTGGTGATGGGTCAGAGTTTGGGTCAATTCTATTTCAGTTCTGCCAGTTCGGATTTATTGAGTTTAATTGGTGGCTAAATTGCAAGTGCTATTTCTATGCATTTCCTGTAATATGTGATTTAAAATGGACTCAACTAAAACCCTGAAGTGTCAGAGACATATTTCTGGGTCAAATGGCACTCTGGGGTTTTTTGTGGAAGCAGAATTGCATAATTATGCCATTTAAATTCTCTTTAGCACTTTAAAGTTGTAGTGCATTATTTCAGTGCCACTAGGAGGTTCAAAATTATCTAAAAATGTTCCTGAACACTTACACTATCTACGATTGTTAGGTTTAATATGTGCTACCATTTAAAAGTTTGGGGTAAGTACGATTTTTTTTTTTAATCACTTTATACTTTTATTTGGCAAGGACAAAACTGATTTATATTTCAATAAATGCTGTTTTTTTTCTATTCATAAAAGAATCCCGAAAGAATGTATCACAGTTTCCACAAAAATATTAAGCAGCACAACTTTTTTCAAATGTGATAAGAAATGTTTTTAGAGCACCAAATCAGCCACAAACCGTAGAATAGGTAGTTCCGTTCTTAAGGACTCGGTGACCATGAAGACTGAATAAACTGATGAAAATTAAAATAGATTAAAATAGAAAACAGTTATTTTAAATTGTAATAATAGTTCAAAAAGTACTACCGTTTTAAATAAATAAATGCAGCTTTGGTGAGCGATTTCTTTCAAAAACATTTAAAAAAAATATTACATACCCCCAAACTTTTGATTAGTAGCGTACCTGAAGAGACGAATGTCCTATCAATTCCTTTCCCTATTTTAGTCTAAATTGGCAATTACAGCCAGTAGGTCATGTTTACATTCTTTGGATGGTTAACCTGTGAAATGATTGCTTATTTCTTCTCTACACACGAACATAGTAATAATAAACGAGAAAGTTTTCACCTTGAAAAAAATGACACGCATGTGTTGTGTTTGTGAGAGAGCTTCTCTTTCACATGCATACTGTTACCTCGACTGATCGTACTGTGTATTTTAATCAACTCACACAAGATCTCACTCTCTCTCTCTCTCGGTGCTCTCGCTTGCTTGCTTGCTCTCTCTGTCTCTTTCTTTCTGTCCTGCTGCTGTCCCAGGTGATGGAGCGTCTGTGTGTGCGTGTGCAGCAGCAGGTGTGTGTGTTGAGAGGAACAGGTGAAGGGGAAGAGCTACAGGCTGCCAGACAGGTCCTCAAGGAAGCCAGGAACTCTCGAGCTGTGAGTGTGTTTGTGTATTTACCTGTCAAATGCACAACCTCTCTTCTTTATTTTTTATTTATTATTACTGTTTTCCACACAGCAGTAGCCATCAAACCTATGAAAACACAAATAGAACTTTTATTCAGCAAGGATGCATTCAATTGATTCAAAATGACAGTAAAGACTTTGTATATAATGTTACAAAAGATTTTCAAATAAATGCTGTTCTTTGAGCTTTCAATTTATCAAAAAATGTATCACACTTTCCACAAAAATACTGGACAGCACAACTCTTTTCGATATTGATAGTAATAAGAAATGTTTCTTAAGCACCAAATCAGCATGTTAGAATGATTTCAGAAGAAACGTGTGACACTAAAGACTGGAGTAAAGACTGCTGAAAATTCAGCTTTTGTCATCACAAGAATAAATTACATTTTAAAATGGAAAGCAGCAATTATAAATTGTAATAATATTTCACAGTTATTCAGATAATAGTTTACAACAAAGTTCAAGAACTACAATGAACATTTTTTGAATATTCGGGATTTATTAATGTAGGTAAATGTTAATTTATAAATTATACTATTGTTCATTGTTAATCCATGTTCTTTAATAATACATCCCCTAATATTAATTTAACTTGAAATGTACATTTAAAATGTATTAGCATAAGTAGAAAGTAACACTGTTAGTTTAATAAATGCTGTAAAAGGATTGCTCATTGCATTAACTAATGTTAACAAATTCAGCTATATTGTAAAAAGTTACTAAAAAACAAATATTTGTATTTATAGCTAAATGTATACACATATTTATAGCATTTAACATTTAAAACAAAAGGTTTCTTTTGACCAGCATATTAAATTACATAAATTCTATAATACATATTACTTTACACCATTGCTAGTAGATTTTAGTCCTGTGGATTTTGTCTGTAATCACAATAATGTTGATATTTGCTTAACATATGCTTTTTAATATACAATGCAGATGGCTACATGGTAATATTCAGTCAGGTGTTATTTATGTGCTGTGTGCTAAATGCAGATGTTCGAGTGACTCAGTTATTGATTTCAAGTGTTTTCTGTTTATTAATTTAAGAAACTTTCAAGCTCCACTACTATCGCTTTTATGAGCGAGCATTAAAGGTTAAAGACAAATCACCTGCATGAGTTTTATGAAACAGAATCCTCATAGCGGTCAGTGAGAGAGTGTGAGAGATCATGACTGGTGTGTGAATTATGTCTGCACTGTCCTCTAGCTGTACCCATCGCTGTGTGAACTGGCCCACGTGCTGTCAGTGGACGGTCCGGTGAGACAGAGGCTGGACTCTCTGGCTGGAGAACTCACCAAAGCAGCTGATAAAGAACTACAGGTGCTTCAGCCTGATTTATATCTGCTTTCTTGTTCTGATGGACTTGAAAGGCGTGATGGATGACTGATGGTTGATTTGTGCAGGTCATTGTGGACTCCATGGTGTCTCTGTGCCGGGAGCTGTGTCCGCTTTCTTGTGCCGCAGCGGAGTGTCTCTCTCCTCCCCTCTCCTCCATCTCTGAGCGAGTGTCCATCCCTCGTTCGTCCATCCGCACTGCTCTGATGGAGAGAGCAGCTCAGGACATCAACAGAGCTCTGGAGTAAGAAAGGAGGGTGTTGAGTTGTTGATGTTTCTGAAATTAATACTTTGAGAATTATACCAAAGTCCTTTTTTGAAGTCAGTTCAGTCGGCGGCCATCTTTATAATGCCCCAGGCAGCAGCTTTCAAAACAGGTGTCTACTTGAATGTGTAATGACAGAAATCTCCAAAACGGTTTTGCACGCTTAGTGTAATCTGTGGTGGAGCTTGCCTTTTTGGTGTAAAAAAGAAATTGGATAAAGTCTGTAACTAAAATGTGTGTAACACATGACTGATTTTACAGTAATTTCACGGAATGCAATTGGTCGCTATCATAGAAAAAAGTACATGTACAGGCTGCAAAGCAACAAAATGTCATTATTTTAAAGGGGTGATTCTTTTCTATACGCACTGTATAAATAATGCAACAAACAACACATTAAAGGCTTATTTTATTTTCCCTTTTTGGTTACACTTCACTTTCAGTAGTCCACTTTAAACGTTATACTAACGTAATGTAACTTTGCAACCATGTCAACTAACTCTAATTAAAATATTATTAGTATTACTCTTAGGTTAGGGTTAGTTGAATACATTTACATTATTTATTTTATTTAGATTAGTTTAAATCCTTCAAAGACCACTTGATTTAGATTCTTTCTTGATATTGATTCACCTCGTATCATGGGTGTATCTACATTTTTGTCCAAACTAATGGTCCGTGTGATGCACCTGTCGATCAAAATCATGAAGTCTTTAATGGAAATACAAACCTACTTTTCTGTAGCCACTGTATTCACACTTGGAACTCCCAGCATGGTTTTAACATGCTCTAACATGTTATTTTTTCTGTCTCCCATCTCTCTCACTCTTAGGGAGGTCAAGCTGTCTGTGGTCTCATATCTCACTAACTCCATAGTGGACCAGATCCTACAGGAGCTTTATGCCACACACAAAACCCTGGTACTACAAACGAATTTCTCTCTTCATTCGTCTGTACATTCTGAACACGTGCACAAGCATCGCTCTTCCTCATGCATCTGTTCGTCATCACAGCTCCGGCAGGTTTCACAGATGAGACGGCTGGAAGACGGGGGAACAGCCAGGCGCACACACAGACATGCTGACATACTAGATGTTGTGGAGGATGACTTTGGCATCAGCATAGTGAGTGTGTTACGTGAATCGCTCACAACTGACTCATTTGTGTGTTTGGTGGTATTCACAGTATCTGTCATCTCTTGTAACTCAGCGGTCTTGTCATCTGCTCAGTTCTCAGTCACTTCTATCGTTCTGCACACAGGACACAATCGCCATTAAAAAACGCAGCTCCAGGACCAGACGCATTCGTCCCGTGTCCAACAGACTCAGTGAGTCACACGCACGTTATGTAGGATGAAACCAGGACTATCATTCATTTTTTAGTTGAACACTCATTCAAGTGCTTTCAAGTCATGTATACTTATATACTGTGCATACATTTTTCAGTTAAAACCCATTCATTCTTTATATCATATTTTTTTAGCTCAATTTCATTTATAAAACTTATTTAACATTTATTAGGTATGTCATTTTATCATGTTAATTTAGTGTTTTTAATTTCTTCATTAATTGTAAAATACAACAAAAAAAAAAAAAAAAAAAAAAAAATCCACTAAAAAGTAAAAAAAATGCATACACTTAATTTTGCTCCATGACAATTAAACACTTTACAGAATAGTTCACTCAAAAATGAAAATTTGATGGAAATGGACTCAGGCCATCTAAGATGTAGATGAGTTTGTTTCTACATGAGAAATTTTCACTCGCTTACCGATGGATCCTCTGCAGTGAATGAGTGCCGTCAGAATAGTAGTCCATAATCCATAATAATGCTTCCTCCAGTGAAAAAGCCCATCCCTGCTTTTGCTTGTGAACTGTGCTTGATATGTGCATATTTTCCCCCTGATTTCGAGATACCCACATTATTTCACTGGAGTAAAGTTATATATGGATAAGGAATTCGATATTTTAGCCGCAAACAAATGGGCTTTACAGTTAAAACATCTTAATGATGGATTTGGTTATTACAAACACATGGCTTATGGATATTTGCGTTTTACTGTAATGTTTTTATTAGCTGTTTGGACTTTAATTCTGACGGCACCCATTCACTGAAGAGAATATATTGGTGAGCAATTGATGTATTTCTATTTTTTTTTTATCCGTTCTGATGAAAATACAAACTCATCCACATTTTGGATGGCCTGAGGATGTATACATTTTCAACAAATTACTATTACTATAAACTATTCCTTTATAAATAGCACTGATAAATACATCAAACAATATATTGACTTTGTTGTATATTCAGTGCTTTTATCTGCCACAGTAATGTAGTGTATATGATTATTTGTGATTGATTCAATTAATTAAACAGCATATCATATAATTAATTTGATGTGTTTCACTCTCCTTCAGGTCTAGGTGATGACCCCAACTCTTCACCTTTAGTGTCCACTCCTCAGATATCTGCTCCCCTTTCACGCTCAGCATCATGGGAAGGTCTGTCCACCCTGCCCACACAAGGTTCACCTCTGCGTCATGTGACCCACGTCAGACCGCGTCCACCACGAAGGCACAGGACTGCACACGCTCCCTTTGAGACAGTAAGAACCAGCACCATTGCCAGTATTGCCACACCAATACAAATTTTTATATATCTTTATATAGCATTTTAAAATAAAAAACAAGGTAAATAAAAAAGGTCACAAAATGACAAATCAAACCGAATTCTCTTATTGTACCTGTAATTAAATCTGCTGCAGAAATAGTCGTGTTTAAATTTGCAGAGGCATCACTTATCATGTTGTCGTTGAATCGCTGCAGTCTCCTTGTAGCTTCTATTATTCATTTGACTAGTGAACGAAGCAGTTCTGGATTCGTAGAGAGAGAGAAAAAAACACACTCACAAACTTTGTTTTCTTTTTTAAAAAGTAGCCGAATCTATTTCTCTTCATCCTCCTCATAGAATCAAATCAGTAATGTATTTCATGCAGCACTATTTTATAATTAGAACTATATAACTGTAAGTATACAGTAACATATATTGGACGTTTATTACAAAATATTCCAACGTATGCAGTATATTTAAAAATACGTAAATATGTAAGTTGATTGAGACACTGTGTTTTCCTACGATTCTTGTTTCCATGTTAACAGCAACTTCTCTGATTTGCTTCAGGATTGATGGCAGTGTGATATTTCTTTAGGAATTCTGCAATTAAACATGATTTGTCGTAAATTAAGTCAAAATCGCACTGAATTATGGATCCTACATGAGGTATTCTTCAAAAATATACAAAATATCAAATAAAAACCCATTAATCGACAGCTATTCAAGATTTTAACAAGAGAAGGTGGAGTGGTTTTAAATCCCTATCTCTTGTTAGCGTGATTGTTCTCAGAAATCTGTCTGAACACAGACACAGATGTTTTCTGCAGGGTCTCCAGAATTAAAGCATCAAACATTAAAGGCTGTCTCCTTTTCAATCACTTCTGATCGGTCTGCCTGCAAGCTGTGTCTTTGTAATGTCTCTTGATCAAATTAATGCATTGACATAACACAGATGAACAAATCCCAGATGGTAAGGTACAGTACCATGATAGCATCATCCACTAACAAAAATTTAGAGAGATGATCTACTCCATTCCCAGCCCTCAAAAGCACACATTATCATCAACATTATTTCTCTTGTCGTCCTGTAGCACTGCTCGGAGAATGGTGGAGTATCTCTATTGGATGATGGACTGCCTGACTTCTACACCAAGAGAGTTTTACCAGACAGGTGCTTCCGTACTGAACTTGTCTGTGTAGTAATGTCACATTTGCTCACTTTTTAAAGGTTGAAGGCATATGGGCATGCTAAAAATGTGGACGTTATCTTATCTCTGACACCCTGACTTTCTGTCCTGTAGTCAGCTGTCATCCCACCATCACGCTCAGGCTCTGAGGAGGAAGAAAAGACGCAGTGTGTTGTCAATTTTTTCTGGATTCAGGAAGAACCGAAACCCTACCATATCATATCAGGAGTCAGACCCTGCAGGAAGGGGCGGGGCCTGTGGGGAGGAATGTCGCACTAAGTGAGTCATTCATATTTTAATATATAACAATTTATAGTACACTACTGTTCAGAAATGTTATCACATTTTAAAATAACGGCTTTTTAGTATATTTTAAATTGCAATTTATTCCTGTGATGGCAAAGCTGACTTTACAGCAGTGATTACCGCAGTCTTCAGTGTCACATAGTCCTTCAGAAATTATTTTAATATGCTGGTTTCATGCTCAAGAAACATTTCTTATTATTATCAGTGTTGAAAACAGTTGTGCTGCTTAATATTTTTGTAAAAACCATGAAACATTTTTTCAGGATTCTTTAATGAATAGAAAGTTCAAAAGAATAGAATTTATTTGAATTAGAAATCTTTTGAAATATTATAAATGTGTTTACTGTCACTTTTGATCAATTTAATGAGTCTTTGCTGAATAAAAGTATTAATTTCTTAAAAGAAAAATCTTACTGACACCAAACTTTTGAATGGTAGTGTATATATAATAATTATATAAATTGTATTACATCAATGAATCAGACAACATAAATCAAACTCTTAATCTTATTTTCCTTTTATCAGATGCTCTCTCAGTATTGCCACTGAGAATGTGTACTCCTTGATTAAACACCCAAAGGATTGTGGGAGGTTAGACCTAGGCACTGAGGGCACCAATGGGAGACTGGTAGGGCCGGGTGTTCAGAGGACCCCTCAGCTCTCAAGAAGGCCTGTTCAGGGTATACCCCTGCCGGGAATGATGGGAATTAGCCCCTCTTGCTTCTCACAGAGACAGGTAAAGTTCACCACATTACATAATTTAAAATCCAGTTCGGTTCTTGAAATTCATTTGAATTTGAATTGAGATTGCAAACAGGATGATGAATTGCAATTTGAATTTGAATGCAAGTAGAATGCATTCAAATAAATTCTTATTATTCCTTTGGCCATTTCTGAAATATTAGTTTCTATTAATAATCAATACTTGAAAATGCCACGTAGCATGCATATTTATTTTAATACCCAGCTATGTGTTATTATATATCATAAATAACGAGTTTTATATAAAAATTAATATTTAGTTTTATTTGATTTCATGGACTTTGTTCAGTTAAGTTAATTATTTAATTTAACTTTAATTATTAATATTATTTTAATTCTTTTAATATCTAAAATCAGGGTTGGAATTTTTTTGTGCTATATGTAAAAATGTTAATCTTTTCATGTCTGTGGTTTTGACAATATTGAATTGGTGTAAAAAAGGAAAAGTCTAATTTAAGGGGGGAGGGGTGTACCAGGTTAAAGGCATGAGTAGTAAAATGATGTATTATTTCTGACTAATCAGAAAAATTTTGTGTGACTGTTGAATTTCTTTCAATTACAATCCAGTAGATTCCTCTGCTTGTCGTTCGAATTCCAATTCGACATTCCGTGTTCAGATTCCACGTTAGTTCAGGTTCTAGATCACAAGTTAAAGCAAAGCCAAAGCAAATTGAATTCAGGCCAAGCTGTACACGACATGGATTTTATTTATTCATTCACAAAATGGTGCAGGTAGTGTTGAGAACAAACATGGGAAGGAATTGTTTTCAATAGTAATTAACATGTTAGCATCACCTGTTTTTGATTGATTTGAAAACATATTAAATATGAATTTAATGAGCATAATGACATGTTTACCACAGTCTCTCACCCTCTGTCTCTCTGTTCCCTGCAGTCGCCTGACAACAGTGAGGTGTTCGGCTCATCAGAAGAGATTGGATACGGAGAGCATGAGATGGACCGGCATTCAGATATCGTTGCTAAAAGGCACACACCATCTATAGACAGAGAGTCAGAATCAGGAAGACAGGAATCACAGTCAGACAGCCATAAAAATGCAGGGAGTATAATGGACCCTCAGCTGCTGGAAACCAGAAAAAGACCCGAACCGCCGCCTCAGAGTACCAAGCCGAGCTTGGCTAAGACACGGCAGCGCCATCTGGAGGAGAGCTCTGGTACTGCATAACTTGTCATTAGTTGTCATTGGGCATTCATTTTAGTGAATCATTCGTATCTGTTAGCTAGTTTTAATAAGCATTTTACACTATATAATTTTCTAAATAAACAAGAGTCATGGTCATATGCTGTCCCCAGATAAATCTACTGAAGATTCTGGAGAACTGAGGGAGAAGGATGAGGAAAAAGAAGACCAAAAACCAGAAGGACAGACTCCACCCATCCCTGAAATGGTGTTTGGGTCATAGTATCTTTGTGTCTGTGACTTAAAATGTCAATGTGTGTGAGTGGGAGTGTGTCTTTATTCTTGTAGAAACATGTATCATTAAAACAGCTTTTGATTATATAATTATTTTCAGCCATGCAATTATTCACCTCACACGTCTCCCATTGGCTCCTCACCACAAGACGTGGCCAATGAGAATCAGCCACCAGCTGCTCCACCCACCTCTGCTAAGCCTGTGTTTCATTCTGCTTCAGTAGATTCTGCATTGCTTCAAGGTAATTCAGAAAACAATTGTTATAATGCGATACTGGCAGTTGCATTTAATGTTTCATAAACTTTCTGAAGATTTTCTAAAGCAGTTTAATAATCATATATACTTTTGTATATTATATATATATATATATATATATATCGTATATATTATATTTATACTATATCATTGCAGTGGGTGAAAAATCTGTTGGCCCCCTTCCTGATTTCTTATTTTTTTGGCATGTTTGTCACACTTTAATGTTTCAGATCATCAAACTAATTTTAATATTAGTAAAAGATAACACAAGTGGACACAACATGCAGTTTTTAAATGAAGGTTTTTATTTAAGGGAAAACAAAATCCAAAACTACATGGCCCTGTGTGAAAAAGTGTTTGCCCCCAAAACCTAATAACTGGTTGGGCCACCCATAGCAGCAACAACTGCAATCAAGCATATGCGATAACTTGCAATGAGTCTGTTAACAGCGCTGTGGAGGAATTTTGGTCCACTCATCTATGCAAAATTGTTGTAATTCAGACACATTGGAGGGTTTTCGAGGATGAACTGCATTTTTAAGGTCATGCCACAGCATTTCAATAGGATTCAGGTCAGGACTTTGATTAGGTCACTCCAAAGTCTTCATTTTGTTTTTTCTTCAGCCATTCAGAGGTGGAATTACTGGTGTGTTTTGGATCATTGTCCTGATGCAGAACCCAAGTTCGCTTCAGCTTGAGGTAACGAACAGATGGCCGGACATTCTCCTTCATGATTTTTTGGTAAACGGCAGAATTCATGGTTTCATTTATCACAGCAAGTCTTCCAGGTTCTGAAGCAGCAAAACAGCCCCAGACCCTCACACACCACCACCAGATTTTACTGTTGGTATGATGTTCTTTATCTGAAATGCAGTGTTACTTTTACGCAAGACGTAATGGGACACACACCTTCCAAAGAGTCTTTCCCAAAAGTCTTTGGATCTCAAGATGTTTTCTTGCAAACTGAACAAGCCTTTTATGTTATTTTTGCTCACAGTCATTGTTTCGTCTTGGTCTCGCATGCAGACCATTTACAATTTATCGGCCAACTTGCCCACTTTCTTATTGTTGAATCATGAACACTGACCTTGATTGAGGCAAGTGAGGCCTGCAGTTTTTTTGGATGTTGTTGTGGGGTCTTTTGTGAACTCTTGGTTGAGTCGTCGCTGTGCTCTTGGGGTATTTTTGGTCGGCCGGCCACTCCTGGGAAGTTTCTCCACTGTTCCATGTTTTTGCCATTGGTGAATAATGGCTCTCACTGTGGTTCGCTGGAGTCCAAAAGCTTTAGAAATGGCTTTATAACCTTTTCCAGACTGATAAATCTCAATTACTTTCTTTCTCATTTGTTTCCGAATTTCTTTGGATCTCGGCATGATGACTAGCTTTTGAGGATCTTTTGGTCTACTTCACTTTGTCCGGCAGGTCCTATTAAGAGATTTCTTGATTGCGAACAGGTGTGATAAACCACAGTTTTAACAGGGGGGTAAACACTTCTTCACAAAGGGCCATGTAGTTTTGGATTTTGTTCTCCATTAATAATAAAAACCTTTATTTAAAAACTGCATGTTGTGTTTACTTGTGTTATATTTGACTAATATTTAAATTTGTTTGATGATCTGAAACATTAAAGTTTGACAAACATGCAAAAAAAAATTAAATCAGGAAGGGGGCCAACACTTTTCCCACCACTGTATAACATATAAGACTATACCATTGGGATAACGATAAAGCTCTATTCAAACCCCCTTAAATTTTTCACTTTTTGTTATATTGCTGCCATTTGCTAAATCATTTAAGTTAATTTTTTTCCCTCATTAATGTCCACACAGCACCCCATCTTGTCAGAAAAACACAGAATTGTTGACATTGTTGCAGATTTATTAAAAAAGAAAAACTGGAATATCACATGGTCCTAAGTATTTAGACCCTTTGCTGTGACGCTCATATATTTAACTCGGGTGCTGTCCGTTTCTTCTGATCATCTTTGAGATGGTTCTACACTTTCATTTGAGTCCATCTGTGTTTGATTGTACTGATTGGACTTGAATAGGAAAGCCAGACACCTGTCTATGTAAGACCTTACAGCTTACAGTGCATGTCAGTGCAAATGAGAATCATGAGGTCAAAGGGACTGCCTGAAGAGCTCAGAGACAGAATTGTGGCAAGGCACAGATCTGGCCAAGGTTACCAAAAAAATTTCTGCTGCACTTAAGGTTCCTAAGAGCACAGTGGCATCTATAATCCTTAAATGGAAGACGTTTTTGACGACCAGAACCCTTCCTAGAGCTGTTCGTCCGGCCAAACTGAGCTATCGGGAAGAGCCTTGTTGAGAGAGGTAAAGAAGAACACAAAGATCACTGTTGCTGAGCTCCAGAGATGCAGTGGGAGAATGGGAGATGGGAGAAAGTTGTAGAAACTCAACCATCACTGCAGCCCTCCACCAGTCGGGCTTTATGGCATAGTGGCCCGACGGAAGCCTCTCCTTAGTGCAAGACACATGAAAGTTTGCTAGAAAACACCTGAAGGACTCCAAGATGTGAGAAATAAGATTCTCTGTCTGATGAGACCAAGATAGAACTTTCTGGCCTTAATTCTAAGCGGTTTATGTGTGGAGAAAACCAGGCACTGCTGTTCACCTGTCCAATACAGTCCCAACAGTTAATCATGGTGGTGGCAGCATCATGCTGTGTTGGTGTTTTTCAGCTGCAGGGACAGGAGGATTGGTTGCAATCGAGGGAAAGATGAATTTGGCCAAGTACAGGGATATCCTGGACTAAAACCTTCTCCAGAGTGCTCAGGACATCAGACTGGGCCGAAGGTTTACCTTCCAACACGCCATGACCCTAAGCTCACAGTTAAAATAACGAAGGAGTGGCTTCACAAACACTCTGTGACTGTTCTTGAATGGCCCAGCCAGAGCCCTGACTTAAACTCAATTGAGCATCTCTGGAGAGATCTAAAAATGGCTGTCCACCAACGGTTACCATCCAACCTGACAGAACTGGAGAGGATCTGCACGGAGGAATGGCAGAGGATCCCCAAATCCAGGTGTGAAAAACGTGTTGCATCTTTCCCAAAAAGTCTCATGGCTGTATTAGATCAAAGGGGTGCTTCTACTAAATACTGAGCAAAGGGTCTGAATACTTGGGACCATCTGATATTTCAGTTTTTCTATTTTAATAAATCTGAAAAAATGTCAAAAATTCTGTGTTTTTATGTCAATATGGTGTGCTGTGTGTACATTAATCAGGAAAAACTTAAATGATTTTAGCAAATGCCCTCCCTGCGGCAATATAACAAAAGAGTTAAAAATTTAAGGGGGTCTCCCCTGATACTTGTCCGTATCACTGTATATATATATCGTATAATATATATATTGTGTGGTGTGTGTGTGTGTGTGGTGTGTAAAATCGCTTACACAGCATATCTGACATTAACACTTTATACCACTTTTTAGAGAACTGAATGAAATAGTAATATATTATGTGAAAAATACTTGGGGGAAAAAAAGGTGAACGCCAACAAATATTTTTTTTTGAACATATTTTTTTAATATTGGAAGTGCACACTTATGTTACACTTACATGTATTGAGTATAATATTAAGTGATTGGATTGTAAATTTTAACTTTTTTTATGACTTCCAAGTTTTAAAAACCCTGATGTAGAGAATATATGATGTTTGTTTTGGCTCAGCTGATGAAGTCAAAAGCAGCCCTGGAGGTCCCATGAAACCACATCGAAACAGGAAAGCAAACTCGTGTGACACAGGTACAAACTTCAAATCCATTTCGAGCATGCAAGGAGGGTCCACATTCACCATATACTGCTCTAGCATGCTGTCATCAACTCATCCTTACTTGTGTGATCCTATCCCTCCCTCTGTGTGCCCCCTGTATTCATCCCCTAGGAATGGAGCAGGATGCCCGCTGTGATCTGGAGAGATCCTCAGATCGCAAACCCCCTGTGAAAAAACCTAGACTCCCTCCGAAACGAAATAAGTCCTTGGATTTCCCTGGTACTGTGCTGTTTTGTGTGTGTATGTGCTGCTTGGAAGCGTCCAGCAGTTTTATTGGATAGCCTGACTGGAAAGTGCTCCAGTAATTAGAGGAAATCTTTCCAGTATTACATGTGAATGTATCGTGAGTGTTCGAGCGTGCACCTGTCCGTGTTTGTGTGTCCACAGACAGATGGCTCTAGGTTGACCTTTAACAAAGGCAGATTAGTAAACGGGTTACGTAAGTAGGCCATCATTCACTTCTTTTTCTCTCTCTCTCTCTCTATTCCTCTGTTTATCTCTGCAGGTCATCAGAGTTCGGAGCCAAGCAATGCTGAAGCATCATGACAACCATTTGAACCAAAGCTCTGTGAAAGCAGAGGGTCATTGTGATGCTGAGAGGAGAGAGAGGGAGAGATATGATCAGATGAATTTGCACCTTGATGAATTCATAAAGACTCTTGCTTTCGGCTCTCAGACAATTTCATAGTCAGTTTACACACACACATATTCAGCATATTCTTGCTTACTCAAGTGAGTTGTTTTGCATCCCCTCCTGCTTTTACTTAACCATCATTCTCAACCTTCTGCACTTAACTTTTAGAGTTTTCTGACAATCTTTGACATAAAGGAACTTTTTGCTATTTATCTTTAAAATCATAGAATGATATTTTGTAAAGTATAATATATAAACAGAACCAATATTTGCACTAATCATTGCTTGAATTCTCGTTCGGTTCAGTGGATGTACCTCTCCCTCTTATGTCCGGCATTACCCACGTGAAGTTTTGTAGTGTGCGACTAACTTATTCTTATCGTTTTCTGTCTACTCCATCAATATCATTAGCAGTATTACTGTTGTCTTAATCAGGCATTGTTTATGCAACTGGATAAATGTTTAAGAGTTTGCTGGCCCTAAATGAGCTTTATTTTCTACTAAATGTGATTGAATAAAAACTGAATATTACAGTTACTGTTGTTCTTTTTTACTCAGTAACTAGCCTTTCCTAGACAGATAATACCATGACACTTTATTACTATATTAATGAATATTTACCAAATTGCATACTTACATAATACTACAAGATACTTCAAGAATATCATGTTACAAGTCCAAAAACATTGTATTAACAGGGTAACATTTCAAAAACACCATGGTAATACCACCAGATTTACATGATACTCCAACGTACTTCATATAATGTCATGGTATTACCATTGTACTGTATGTGTTAAACACCTCATGGTAATACCACAGTAGTTTTTTTATATTAAAAAAGTCATAAAACGTTTGGGGGCAGTAAGATTTTTTTTAATGGTTTGTTAATTCCTCTTGTGCTGATAAAAGAATACACGGTAAATATTATGAAATATTACTGCAATTTTATTTTAATGTATAGTGTCACATGATCCTTCGGAAATAACATGGTATTAACATAGTACGTCACGTTGTAATACCATGGTGTGTTTTGGTATATATTTTTGAAACTGGGAACCGGACTAAAATCATCTTTATGGGCAGATGACATTGCATTGGAAGTGAATTTAAGAAAAAAAAATATTATTAACAGTATATGGATCAATTACTAGCAGTTTAACAATTATACTGTATGGCATTTCAAAGCCATTTTTCAGTCAAGTGAAGGTTAAACAGAAGTGGAAACCAGATGCCACTTCTCATAACGGGTTTCTTATTGCCTTTTAATGACACAGGAGGGCAGTAGAAGCCCAAAGCCAAGCAAACATCTCCTTGCAATGGAAGAGTAATTTTCAAACAGAGATTAAGGAATTTATTGCCTGCGACTGCTGCTTAAATGTCTGTGAGAAACTGTCTCTAAAGAGAATGGTCTATTTATTCCACCGTATCACATCATGAGGCTTTTTATTTCACTAAATTACCTCTTTGAAGGCAAATTTGAAGTTAGAAATCACTATCAATTGCGATTATGAGAAGGTATGAATATTTTCTTCTCTCTGGAATACTTGATTCTTACTGGTCAGTTGTTGCATTCTATGGTCAAATATTTTTAATTAATGAGATCTAAACTGTATATTTGACCATTGTCCCAGGCAACTATTCCTCTACAATGTGCTTGTTAATGTTTTTTACTCTGTGGCCTCACATTATCAAATCATTTCATCTGAGATGATTAATTCATGTGCATTTATTGAACTATTTGGTAAATGGCTGTATATTGAACTGGATAATGTATCTACTCACCCTGCCATGCTCAGTGGACTCAATAGAGTTCTTGCTTATATTTTGGGTATCAACTTTGTCTCAGAGGTTTCTCTTAAAATTCTATAGGAAAACAAGCATAGAGACAATACCTGATATACAGTAAAGAACAGGCTATAACATATGTAACATATATATATATATATATATATATATAGAAATATATATATAACACCCGCTCAGATATTTGCCTCTCTGAAGACTTGGTTGAGAAATGTTTGAGTTAATTTTAATATATATTAATTATATATTTAATATATCAGACTTTTGAATGAGAACTATGACAATTAAGGAAATCCAAGCACAGTTTGAGGTATCGTTGAGATCTCTGAAACTCTACAGGCAACACATGAGATTTCAAGGATCTTTTTCTTATGAAAACATCTAAGGAGCAGAAGTCTCAATTTGCCGTCTAGGAGAGATAATTGAGATCTCATTTATGATTTTATTTCTAATAGGCAGGCATTGGAGCTTGAAAGTCTTTTCTATGTGAAAAGTCTCAGATTGCCCATTGTATTGATGCATTGTTATATGGATTGGTTCTAAGTACTGAGAAAATACTACATTTATAATAAAAGACCAGATCAGTAAAGACTGATGCTCTATTATCTGGGTGCTGCATGAAAATGTCAGTGTAATACAGTTCAAACTAAACAGACCAGGTTTGTCAAGAAAAACTTAACTTCCAATCATACTTCCAACATCTGTGGATGACATGCTCCAAACTCGTCACACCATCACACACACACACACACACACACACACACTCATATTCACCTGTTCAGATTGCTATGGGGGAACATCACAGATCAAAGGAGCAATCTGTCTTATGTTTAAAATGTAAGCGCGACAATAATAAGTCATTACATTCATATGTCTTACATGCATTAGCAAAGCACACAAGTTCACACAATCATGCCAAGTCACGGGATTGTAAGAATATACATAAATCATTTCATTAATGGCCTCTCTAACACACACAAAGGCACCTACACCCACTCACACCAGCAGTGGGGGAGGCTGTAAATGAAGTGACGTTAAAGGCAGCTGCATAAATGATGTGACTCAATTAGGGAACAAAGGGCTGTGTGTGGACCAAATATACACATTTATTATCTGTTAATTACATTCATTAATGCATTACACAACACGCTGTGGTGGTAAGCAAGAATGTGATGCGTTCTTATTTGCGTTCCATAATTTTTATTTCTGCAAATATCCGAATACGCATATTTTTACTACTAAAACCCTTGTTTTATATAAAAAAAGAAGAAAGAAAGAAAACCCAGCTAGTTTGATTATAACTGCACATGTAAACATACTAGTATCAGATTTCATGGTATTTTAAGATTACGATAGTAAAATATATCATATATATCACACATTAACTATAGTAAACATGTTAAATATAGCTGTCACTCCAGAGCATTTAGCATGCCAAACGTGATAATACCATAGTACTGTTGTGTAAGTGCACAATACACACACAAAAATCAACTACCCTAGTTGAAAATCACAAATTCTTTCTCATTACTTTCACACACTCTGACACACACTCAAAGTGGTTCAAATTGAACCGTGAAAAAAGTGAGTAACTCAAGCAGATGGCTGCAATCACGCGAAACCAGTACAGACTGAAAGATCAGCTTTTAAAAGTTGATTTAAGTTTATGAGACAAGAAAGAGGTAAACAATTCATGTATCTTGTGCCTCAAACTTTCCCAACTAATCATGAAACTTTACCCACTTATTACACATTTTCTCAGTTTCACGTCATAATTATGAGTCTGTCAGGGTGTGTAGGAGAGAGTGTTCATATTCTTCATTTTTTGTGTTTGTGTGTGTGGTGTTTTGGTGTTAGTAGGAGGCCAAGGAGCATCATGAAGTATTTATATATGTAAATTAGCTCCCTGTTTCACTCTCTCAGCCCTTTCAACGCTGCCTCATAATTGGTTTCTTTCCGTTGAAAGTCTCCTTAACAGCACATGAATGTTGTTATATCCTAATGAGGCAGATTAGAATTTCAGGGGTGTGTGTGTGAGGATGAATAAAGTGAGTCAGATGTGGGTACAGGTGTGTCCCCGTCCCCCTTTTTTCCTGTTTCTCTTGGTGTGTGTTGTGTGGTGTGTGTGTGTGTGTGTGTTGTGTGTGTGGTGTGTGTGTGTGTGTGGGTGTGTGTGTGTGTGTTGTGGAGGGTTTGGACTGTTTGTCAAGGGGGTGGCTGCATTAGGGGATGCTGTGCCTCAGAGCAGATGAGCAGAAGTGAGCCCACAGACTGCCAGACTGATGCCTGATCAAGTAACTTTTTCTTTCTCTCCAGTGTTCAGTGCTGTGTATTTCCTCTCTCTTCTCTTCTGCCTTTGTCAGCCCTTTTCATATCTGCTTCCATACTGTAGCTTGTGTATTGAATTTTTAACAAGGACAGTTAAATTTAGATTATCTTCCATCTATCAATCTATCTATCTATCTATCTATCTATCTATCTATCTATCTATCTATCTATCTATCTATCTATCTATCTCTATCTATCTGTCTATCTACTATCTATCTATCTATCTGTCTATCTGTCTGTCTGTCTAATCTGCCGGTCTCTCTGTGTACATATGTGTAGCTTTGTCTATCATACCAAATGCTACATCAAATTTAAATAGTATTACTAACAGAATTTCACTTATATATCTAAAGAATTGTAGCAGATTTACAGGGTTGGAAACAGATATGTGTTTATTATAAGATTAATATTCCACTGCCAGGATATGAAATACAGTTTTTATTATTTTAGTTGATTTTTATCATTGCTGACAAAGATAAGTTATCTGTAGCTTTTTTTTTTCAATCTATCCAGAGCTAGAAGGTTTCTTAATGAACTCTGTAAGTTCATCAAGGTTTAATAGCCGTATGGATGTTCTGTTGGGGAAGTTGAAACATGGTCTTAAAATTGTGCTTGGAATATGTTCCTGTCACTGCCTCTGTGAGTAATTGGTCAGTGTAATTGCAAATGTCTGTGCTAAGATGTATATCACATATTTAATGGGTGTATTTTGCTTGTTTGCACATTTTATTGGGCTGGTTATCATGTCTTCCCATTGCTCCATGCTCTGTGGGATGGATTTTTGTTGTAAAGTGTAATTTAAGGTAATAGCTAAGTGTATTATTACAAAGTTTATTTTTACTGAGATGTGCGATATGTTAGTAACATTGGCTGATTTGCATTTCTGTTCATTTGTTTTTCATTTGTGTTTATGTGGGTTATTAATCATGTATGGATTGCATAAAAGCTATTGTTATATCTATTTATCTCCATCTTTCTATTATTTTCTTTTCTATCCCAGAGATTGGCTGATTTCTACACAATCCATCATGCCTGCCATTGTAAACCTGCTCTTCAACACGGTCTCCACCAACACCACCATCTCTTTTTCTCTGGTGCTGCCTCTAGTCAGCATCCTCTCCCTACTGGTAGGGGTCGGAGGTCACCTGCTCATGTGGTTGGTGTTGATGCGTAACCCACGGCGTCGTTCAAAGCCCAGCTCGGTCCTCCTGTTAAACCTGAGCTTTGCTGATCTGTGTGCTCTACTCACCCTGCCATGTGTGCTACTAAGCGCTAGCTCTCAGAACTGGCAGCTGGGAGGAGGCGTTTGTGTGTTGTTGAGCTTCATGACCTCCCTCACCGCTGGAGTGGACATCTTCAGCCTGGCTGCCCTCTCTGTGCTGCGTTATCGAATAGTGGCTCCCTCGACACGGCCCCCCGCCACCCCTGCTCAGGTGTGAGTATCTGAAGGAGCTAAAGAAAGACATTTGTAAAAAGGGGAAAAAGTTATATTTGTGAAAGAAATGGATCAATCTTTTATATATTTTATGTTTCTCTTTAGATAAAAAGTATAGGAAGTATCATGCTACAGAGATGGGAAAAAACTATATTTTCTTCGAAATACCTTGGGAATACCTAGCATCGCACATTAATATGGTATTGATCTAAGTACTTTGAACACCTACAGATCAGATTCTCAGTTCAATTCTTTATATAGGCCTATTTCTTTAAAATATTCCATCACTGGAAAATATGATAATTTGATGTTGATGCACTAACCACTCTGGGCTGCATTTCCCAAAAGCATCATAAACATAAGTAGATCATAGAGAGACCATTGGTGCTAATGGTTTCTATGATCTAACATGATGCTTATGAGTCGATACTTTAGTGAATCAAAAACAGCGTAAGACCCAAAAAGACCCGGAAGTTATCATTTTAATCAGTGTGATGGATCCTTCACTGAATGAACTCACTGAATCAGTCACTGCTGCGTTTCTAATGCTGTAGCTAATAAATGTAATAATAAAAAATAAATGTTACTCTCATTTACAAAATGTGTACAGTCTTAAAAATAAAGGTGCTTCAAAAGGATCTTCAAGCGATGCCATAAAAGAACCATTTTTGGTTCCACAAAGAACCATTCAGTCAAAGGTTCTTTAAAGAACCATCTCTTTCTTACCTTTTTATAATCTGAAGAACCTTCTTTCACCACAAAGAACCTTTTGTGAAACAGAAACGTTCTTCAGATGTTAAAGGTTCTTTATATAACCATTTAGACAAAAAGGTTCTTCTATGGCATCGTGAAGCACCTTTATTTTTAAGAGTGTATTACCATGAATTGGAACATGTATCATGATGATTTTACTATGGTAATATTACAAATTGCCTTGGAATTCCATTTAAATCTTATGGTATATGAATACAAAAGTGCTGTGGCTCTACCGTGGTACAATGATTGTATTTTCAGATGGTGAAATGGAACTGAAATTCATGTCCAGAGAAAAATTATGGTGGTGTGTATGTGCACATCCAAAATATATATTAATCTTAATTTTGACTACCATGGTGTTTAGACATTCAAAATACCACAGTAGTAAATTTTTCTAACTAATTCACAATACCATTATTTCAAAGTACTATGGTAATACCATCAAGGATATGTAGAGGCATAAAATATATTGAATTCTCTGTATCTGTCTCTCTGTTTGTCCCACAGAGCTGGAACAGTTGCTGTTATCTGGCTGGTTTCCATCGCTATGGCCCTACCTAAAGTCACATATATCCAGTTTGACAGTGGCTGCACGGTGGTGGTAACATACCACGACAAGCCATTGGTCGTGGTCACTGGCTGGGCTTCCTTGTTCCTGCATTTCTGGTGTATTACGTGGCTCCTCTACTCTGCATTGCCCTGCATTGCGGGCTCATCATCACACACCTGTACCGCTGCCGGGGCACTCTAGCCGCAGACCACCGCAATAAAAAAGCCACGGCCCTTCTCATCGGCTCCACGCTGGTGTTCGCCATCAGCTGGCTGCCTTATTACGTGCTGGAGTTTGTCAATGTTTTATCGCCATCCCTTAATTCTGTCAGCTCACGTCACGCCGTTCGCATCGGCCTAGCCGTCAGCAGCTCGCATCCCCGGGCCCATTGGCCGGCGTTCAAGTAGGAGGTATCTCTGTATCGTCTGCTGTGGGAGGTGACCTCGCTGTCTGCCATTCTTCTGATTTGTCTGGCACCTTGCTGGAACCCGCCACTCTACTTTCTGCTATCTAAGGAAGGCCAGCCCTGAGCAACTGAGAGGGCTACTACGTGCTCAGGCACGAAGCAAAAAAGAACGCAAGCCTGTATAGTCATTCGTACCGCCTCGTACAGCACATAGTGCCAAAACACGCTCCCACTCAACCCCACTCACAGCCTGGGTCTCAACACGTTCCTCAGCACATACTAGCAGTGACGCATGCACAATGAGAACGCACAATCAGATCGACCTGGTAAGGTACAGCACATACCTGCTTCACAGCAAAGCACACCCACACGCAGGCACAAAGTACACACACGCCACACACACAATGACAGGTATTTTCTGCCAGAGCATCCTCATCCCTCTCATGCTGGCTGAGATTGTGAGTTGCTTAGTAACACTACAGAGAGGAACAGAAACATAAGAGCATGGACCTCTGCATTTATGGCTCAGCATCACATTTCACAATGTTCCAGCATGCCAGCTGCTCTCTTTCCCTCACTCAAAATCTCTCGCTCACACTAAAAAACGTATCACGGCAGATTTTTATCACCAACTCGGTCACGCTCGCACACATTAGCGTGTTCTCGACGACATATGTGTTAATTTTTAATTTGCTTGTTTCTGATCGTTTGTGCGGTGAGTAATATATTAGATTTGTGTGGGCTGGTACTGTATGTCAGATAGATCGTCTATAAAGGCTTAATGTAGTGCGTTTGAGTCTCGCTAGCTGATCATTGGTGTAATGAATCATCGTTATGTGCTATAATGAGTTTTCTGACCATTATTGTCAGCCTTATGTAAAATGCAATGCACTGTGATTTCAGAAACGGGAAAAGTATATAAATATTTCCCATTAATGACAGAGGCATGGCTGAGAGAACTCGGCAGCTCTCAGAACTGTGTCACCTGCGGATGAGTCACCCTACTTCACAATATTTTTTCATTCTGTGCTAATATTGTAGCCAGTGTAATAAAATGTGGATCTGAATTTATCATGCACCTTTTCTCCTTAATTTTCCATTCCCCATGCTCCCTCCCTCCTTATCAGCTCATCTCGTTTGCCAGATGTGAACTGAGAAAAGGGATAAAATAAAAAAATACAGCATACAGAGTTAAAAAATAAATACAAGTTTTTAATTTACAAAAAAGTACAGGCAGAGATGGAGACAGATGCTAATACCGTGGTAGTTTGATAAACAAAAACCATTATATTAGTAAGCAAAGTACATATTCCATAACCATAGTATTAGCATGGTATATAGTACTAGCTAGTACTGTTACCATTAACTGAAACTAAAACTATTATTTATTGTAATAAAAATAAATTAAAGGGATAGTTCACCCAAAATTAGTATTGCTGAGAGAAAATTACCCCGCAGTGATTTACGCTCACCCCTCAAGCCATGCGCTACGTGTATATGACTTTCTTTCTTATTTATAATATAAATTATATGAATATATATATATATATATATATTATAAATTCGCATGGCTGCTTTCAAGCCTATATAAAGACAGTGAATGGGTGTTGAAAATTTGAAGCCCAAAGAAGTGCATCCATCCATCATAAAAAGTGTTCCACATGGCTCCGGGGGGTTAATAAAGGCCTCCTGTAGCGAATCCATGTTTTTTTTGTAAGAAAAATATCCATATTTAAAATCTTTGACAAAACTGTAATCTCGAATTGCAGGCTAACTGTCGTACGTACTGCATACACGAGAGAGTGGTGTTCCCGCGGATGACAGGCTGGATGGCTTGAGGGTGATTAAATCATGGGGTAATTTTCATTTTTGGGTGAACAAACACTTTAAAATAAGATTGATATAAATAAATAACGCAATATGAAATCGTAAAATGGAATCCATAACAGAACATATATATCAAGATGAGAAAAGCACAAAAATTAAAATTAAACTGAAAGTATAAAAATAAAAGCTAATTCAAGATATTAATAAATACTATAATTGTATATAGATAATAGTAAAATTATACTAGTATTAGCATGACAAATGTCCCATAACCATGGTATTAACATGATATATATCTTAAAAAGCACAAAAGTATTTTGAGCATGTACTGTGGTATTCTTAGAAATACCATAAAGTACCATAAATTTCACTACCATAGTATATGTCAAAGTACCATAGTATTACCATCTGATACCATCACTGTACCATGGTACCACCACAGTTTTTGTAAAGGGTTCCAAAACCATGGTATTACCATGATGTCCAAAAATAGGGTGATAGGCCTATATGGTATGTTTTATACCCTGGTATACAGGCATCTGTTTTTAACTTGGTAAAATCCTTTTCCAGGTCCATAAATCAAGTCTTCCATAAATGTTACAAAGCCTGTTCTGGCCCTTCTCTGTCAATCATTCATCTCTCCAGAACAACAAATCTTTGCCCTTCTTTTATTTACGTGTCTTGTTCTGAAATGCATTACAGAGTGGCACTCATGGCAAGCTAGTAATTTTCTGATCGTCAGTGTGCATTAGGACATTGTGGTCTTGACTTCACAGGGATATTTAATCTGCATCCAAGGCTGGTCATTTTAGAAAATAACAACCAGGTTAGAAACCACCTCTGGGATGGGTAGAGGGAGAAATCTGTAGAAAAGATCAAGGGGTTGGCTTTCTACTGATGCCTGTTATAATTTGACAATAGCAAAACCAATGAATGTTTTTTTGTTGTTGTTGCTTTTTGTTACATGGGTTTTAAAGCTGACTGGAAAATTGTTTTGTTTTGCTGTAATCCTTTTTATATAAACCAGCAAAACACCAGCTATGCAATTGAACATTTAAATATTTTTTGCTAATCTGATGCAACGTCCCCTCAGACCTCAATGAGCTAACAGTGGGTCAAAGAGATTGCCATTAAAGTGCAAAAAGGCTGACAAGAACAACGATGAGAATGGGGGTGAGCTGTCTCACAATTACACTGACAGCATCACCCATTCACAATGCTCGCAAGACATACCCACTTAAACTCACTCGTTATCTACTGTAATTATAACAGTCATATTTTGGGGGGTTTACTGAATAATTAGAGTTGTCAGCGCTCACATCAAACTCCTTCAGACTCACACAGAGCCGGCGAGGTCTGATGAGATGCAATTAACACTGCAGATTAACAGGCTCATCTGCGACATGAGCTCAGCGTGCTCCACTTATCCCTCTCGACCCTCTTTGTCAACATGTGATACCCCAGACCACCACGGACTGAGGAGGTCTTGCTCTGTGTGGTTGGAAGACTGCTGTGGAGCTACACTGAGCTGGCAATGTGTCATGCATTCTGTCACATGTAGCCTACCTAATATATAATCCACTGCTCTCAAAGAACAGGTAACAGCAGGCTTATTTGCATTGTGTTTTTTAAGTATATATATATATGTATTTAATCATCTTTACTGACACATAACATTACATGTATTTACTGTACAAAGCACAAAATAAAAAGGCGTTAAATTACTATAATAATAAAATCCCTTAAACAACCCTTCTATTCAGATTAATGGACAACCGGACAAAAAGACAATTCTGTTGCTGCAACAGCCAGATCATTCTGAATACAAAGAATAAATGTGATGTCCGGTGTAGTCTAAAGATCCTCTGAGCCAAATTTGGAAAGAATTGGACATTTGTGCAAGGAGAACAGTTTTCATTAAAATCCAATTTGGCAGATGGGAGACATGGAGACACCATCATACTCTGCAAGCCAGGGGAAATCTGTACTGTACACAAGCAGATTTTAGGCCAATTTGTAACCATGTTAAAACAAACCTCCAAACAACTAATTTGTGTCCATATGACAGTGTTATGAAGATACATCTTTTCCTATTTGCTGTTGATTCTTGACTTTGAAAAGTTTCAATAACTTTTGTGCATGGTCCCTCTAGTCAAATGTAGCAAAGATTTAAACGAATTAGGAGGAACAACAAAAACATCATTATATAAATGTCAGACAAGTAAGAGGCTGAGGCTTTTAATTTCTTTGACCACAAGGTGGCGCTATCCCCAAACTGCTCAGGTACCCTCTGGGCATGATGCCAATCATGCCTACCAAGCTTTGTTTCAATACACCAAAGTCTTGGTAAGACACAGCAATATACATTACAATTCAAAATGGCTGACAGGGAATATGGCTGCACTTGTGTGGTATCACTGGGCTCAAGAAATCTAAAGACAACAGACACATGACTTTAGGCCATAAAGCGTAAGTATATTAATCAGATTGTATGATTTTATGATCACTACACATTAATGAAAATAAAAACGACTTCAATATGCTCTGTAAGACTTGGTCTGAACATCTGTGACAAATTTAGTGAGAAGATTTGAATAGTGGATATTGAACACACGATGTTCAATCAACTATGAATGTGGGAAGAAGGAATTGTTTCTCTAGTCTAGACCAAAGGGTTATATGAACAGAAAAAAGTCAATTTTTGCTGATAGGGGAGCTTAAGTGTTTGACTGGGAGACCACCAGATGACTATTTAGACCGCTTCCAATCTACTACACTTCTTTGTCCCTAATAATAGTTCATTTAAACTAAGATCAGAGAGACAGAGAAGATCGATTGGTCTTCACAAAAATTATTTAAAAAGCCTGTGAGGAAGCCGTTTTTACTTCCACCTGTGGCATAAATTATACTTGATGTGGCTGCAATAAAACTTAACTACCATCACTTAGTAATTCATACAGTGTTTGAAAATGTCAGGGTTACCGGAGAAAAAAATATCTCGAAGGATACGCTTTATGTGTCTGGGAAAGGTAGAGGTGGAGAGCTGTGATTCAAACAAAGTACTTATCAAGGACTAAGCTTATGAACACTCGTCCAAAATATGTGGGAGAGAGAGAAATAGAGAGACAACAGCCTGCAGCACTTGGTTTTACTCTACTAGACACTGAAGTCAAATGGCTCTTGTTTGTAGAAGATCTGGAGCAGCTGTCACTCACAAAAGAGGCGGTACAGCAACAAATACCTAACTTCTGGCATATGCCATGTTATTTCTTTTAAAAAAAAAATTATAATATATATATATATATATATTTATTTATTTTATTTAGTCATTTAGCAGATGCTTTTTTTCCAAAGCGGCTTACAAATGAGGACAACAGAAGCATTCAATTGTAGTATTAAAACAACTAAATACAGATCCAAAACTAAAAGCTAAAACTTTATAAGTACTACTTATACACATTTTAAAAATAAATTAAATAAAAATGACAAATGCATTCAACAAAATTTCAAAACTTAACATTTCAATGAAAAACAAAAAATAAAGCTAAAAAAAATTCTAAATATTAAAGAACAAAAGGTATAAGAGAATAATAATATTTCTAACATAAAGCTAAGCCAAACACCAAAAAAACAACTACATATAAGTGTATGTACAACCACACACACATACATACATATATATATATATATATCTATAAATATATATATATATATATATATAATATATACACATCACATTATAAATTCATATTTATATATATAATATATATATATATTATATATATATATATATTTATTTCAGTTCCATTTAGTTTGTTGAAGTATTAAAATAACTCAAATTAAATAAAACTAAACCTTAATAAAAAACCTATAGCCGACATCATAAATTCAGACATAATTTAACTAAAATAAAAATAAATAACAAATACAAATAATAAAAAAAAAAATCAAACGACAGTAGTTTATCAGTAATCCTAAAAAACAACACTTACTGACACATAGAAAGAAATGGTTATAAAACTGAAACAGAAGCGAAACAAGCAATAGGAAAGAGGAGAAATAAAAAGCGATACTTTCCTTGCTTATCCTTATCCTTTATAGTATATAGATGTATACATAGCTATATATATAATATATAGATATATATATATATATATATAATATATATATAATATATATACACACACACATATATAATGCTTTTCAACGAATTTTTTTTCCATAAAAATAATCAAATCGGTTATAACCAACCCCAATCTAGGTGTCCAATAAATGGAATTTCCAGAGCAGCATTAGAAATTTTAAAATAGCGATAAATAGAATATAAACATATCGATAAATAGAATATAAAACTAGAAATAAAAATAGAGTTACCTGGATCTGAGAATGAGAGCGAGATCCAGAGAGATTGATAGCATTCAGGTAACGACTGGAATGAAGAGGCGTGTCTACGGTGCGGGGGCGGGGCTACACGCTCTCATATGAAAAGCCACTATTATAGAGGCTTAAAGGGACTCACAGGTGTACAGTAATACGTGAGTCACACAGTGCAGCCTTTCGCAGAAAAGAGATTAAATGTCTACTATTAAGTCAGCGTGAGAAAAAAGGAATTTTTTTGCGCAGTTAAGAGTCACATTGGGAGCGTTTCTTTTTTTTCAGACTACATGTGATGGCATATGAGTCGAGTGTAATGTAACAATCCCCACCGACGCTTGTGCAGTGTTTGACGCTCAGTGACATGACATGGACGGCGGAATGTCTCACTGTGAGCAGATGAACTGAAAAACGATGTCGGACCAGGTAAGACCATCGCTTTCCCGTGTGTGTATACAGACTGTGTGTGTGTGGGTTTGCGCGCGCGCGTCCTTCACAGGATTGGGATGTACGCCTGTGTGAACACACCCTCTCTTCTTCTGCAGCCTTTGTGTTGACTTTGTTTCTGTAGGAGTGATTGTGTTTGAAAACATTCCTGTGCTGAGACAGTCCGAGATTTATTTCTAATATTATAGTTTAGTGTCCTTGTATTGATAAAAACGGGCAAAAATAGCTATGTTGATCATTATCATCACTGTAACTTAATCATATTTGCAAGTCCTCCTATTATAGTCGAGAAATTATTTATAATCATAATGATTTGCATACTGCTTCAATATTCATGATTAAAATTCAGATTTTTGTATTTATTTATTATTAAAAAAACTGTTAAGAGCTTGCCTCACCCCAAGCAAAATACTACATCCTATTGTTTCACTGTCTGTCCCACAATAAAGATTATAATTAATTAATTATCTCCTTCCAATTACTTTAATTGGTTGTCTATGTGTGTCTTGGATGTCTGACACCGGATCAGGCGTACAAGGTCCCCAGCACACCTGCAGTGCTGTGGCTAGATTAATTGCCATATTAATATTGATGCCAGTAGCCCTTGCGAGCAAACATAGTAAACAGTTTAAGAGCTCTCTTGGTGATTTTGCTTGATGGAGATAGATGGACGAAGCCCTCAACAGCCCTGAGACTGAGAAAACTCATTACGTTCCTCATCTTTTTGGTCTGTTGGGATGTTTGTGCTGCTCCTTTAAAGCAAGTGATGCTTGTTTATGTGAATGGACACACTGTTCAGTGTTTTGACCCACTTTCGTATAGAGTGCACAACCCTAAATTCCCAGAGGATCACATTCCTCCCCCCTTGCACATGGATTGTTTCTATACATTATTAATTTAGATATCATAAAGGACTGTCATTGATGATTTATCAATGAACGACTTTGCCTTTGTCTTCGGTTTTCACAGGGTTTTGGCTTAACTTTATCAGCTGCGCCCCCGCTTCGCAGGGGCAGCACTCCCTTGCCAATCAAGCATCAGCTGAGGCGAGAGGAAGCTGTGTCCGAGGATTACGATTGGACGCCGGGGCTCAACGCGCCTGCGACTCCGCAAATCAGCATCAGCAATATCCAAGATTCTCCTTCCCCAAAACCTCTGCAGCAAAAGTACCACGGACCCCTTCGGATAGTACTACTGGGCCAAAACGGAGTGGGCAAATCCTCTCTGGCACTTTGCCTTGCTGGACTGTCAGACAGATCACTCTCTATAGACTCTGAAACCCAAGCAGCCGGTAAAGATTATATTAGTATACCCTTCTTATGCTCAGCATCAAGCATCAGGATGCCAAGGACTGTACTATTTTTAGATTTGCTTGGGATGAAACACACTTATCACCTCACACCCAAGATCACTAGTGTAAGGCTCTCAGGATTTGATTGGAAAAAATGGAGTGGGTGCCATGAAGGCATCCATCTTATTTCAGGTCTTTTATCATCTTGTGTCTTAATGAGGTGGGAAAGAACCAGCAGAGTACTGCCTCTGCACAGACACTTTCTGCACAAACAGAGCATGTCATTTACTAGGGGATAAAGAGCCAATCAGACACACAGATGGGTTTTTTCTCTTACCTGAGTTGAGTGTCCTTGTGCATCGATTCTGCACTGGATAAATTATGGTTATGCAACTGTCTCGAGTCCAATTCTGAACTTACCTTTCAAAACGTCTTTTGTATTCTTCCCACAGATATATTATTATACTTTTGATCCTGTGAAATTGCCAGTTTCGGCTCAATTGCAGGAATAAAATTAGATGCTAATAGAACACCAGTGATTTCGTGCTATGCTGGAGTGTCCGTTCTAATAGAAATGATTTTGTGTGTGTTGTAGATGAAGGTTACCAGCGGCGAGTGACTGTGGATGATGAGGACAGCACAATTTTAGTGTATGACAACTGGAAACAGGTGAGTCAAACACTCTCACAAATGCACAAAAGCACTGAGGTTTGCTTGTTTTGGGTTCTTTATTTTGTATTTTATTCAATGGCTTTCAGAATTTGTTATAGTGCTTTGCAAGGTGGGAGAGTGTTATTGATCCTAAAATTTTCTGGAAAATATTTCAAAACGTTACCAGTAGTGATGATGTCATCATAATATATGCACATTAAATTGTGATTGGTCTTGCCTTCCCTGCGTATACGTAAACATGTACTGCTGTTGATTCTTGTATTCACCCAACAGAAAACAAGATGCATACTTATTGTCATGGCAACAGCGAGTGACTGATGCAGCATTTAATTTTTCACAGAACTAAAGTACAAATTCTAAGCTTACCGAACACGATTCTTTTGCAACCTTGTGAGTGCAGGTATTTGCTTCAGGAAATGCAAATGTCTTCACTGCAGTGTTGGGGAAGTTATGTTGAAACTGTAGTTTGCCAAGCTACAAATGAAAGACAGTGTATGATGTCTCATTCTGTTCTCTTGTTCCTTTTGACATGAAGTGGTCCCAAACATATCTAATGAACTGGGAGCTGATTATCATTAATCATTAATTTATATTTAAGTAAATGCATTCTATGTAGCAAAATGTAAACACCATAGGCAGAATTTAGGCTGATTAAATATTTTGTTACAAAACAGCACTTAAAAGGAGTTAAAACTTCATCCAAAAATTAAATTAATCGTCGTTCCAAACATGTATGGCTTTCTTTTTTTGTAGAATGCAAAAGATATTTTGAAAAATGTTGGTAAACCCTTATGTTTTCCATTGACTTCCACTGTGGGGGCAAAAAAAAAAGAAATTTTTTAAATATCAAATATGTCTCCGAGACAAAAAAAAAAAAGGAAGTCATGCAGTTTTGGAATGACATCAATTTGAACACATTATTACATCATTTTGGGGGTGAATTATTCCTCAAAAATGCCAAACATTTTAAAGGAATAATTGAATTAGACCGCTAAATTTACATGAACCATTGCATAAATGTAGGTGTTCGCTGAGAAGTTCTATTAATTGTGCTGGAACATTCATTATATGAGAGTTGCTAAGAAAAAAGAGAGGGAAGGATAGAGTGGTTAACAGAGAAACGAGGGGATGCAGAGAAAGATGAGAAAAATCTGCTCTTGACCTTCCAGCTGAGGGTTGTCTGTTGTTTGTCATTTCTGTTTCCTTTTACTTTAGGGCAAATTGTTTTCAGTTTCCCGTAATTTGTTCCATTTCTGCTGAGTGTAACTGCCGGGTTTAAAGATCCTTGTACAAGCGTTTTATGTGTACCCTCTATACAATCAACCAGGTCTCCTTGTTATTTCACAGTGAATTATGATCTCTGCTTTACCACTTTAAAAGCCACTTATTTCTGAGATATCTAACGTGATGTAATGGATCAATATACTGTGGCATGTATCATTATGCTTTTCAGCCACGATTACAGCATTTGCATTAATGCGTTGCAGAATTGTAATTTTTCATGTCATTAATATGACAAATCCAGATATACCTCAGTAAAAAAAAAAGGCTTTTGCAATATTCAGTACAGTACTGTATGTCAAAACATTAATATCATACAGCGACATTCAAATGTTTGGGGTCAATACGATTTTTTAATTAATATTTTTATTCAGCGAAGATGCATTAAAAGTGACTAAAGACTTTTTACATTGTTAAATTCCTAAAAAAAGGATCATGTGACTAAAGGTCGGAGTAATGGCTGCTAAAAATTCAGTTTTGCTAACAAAGAAATAAATTACATTTTAAATATAATAAAATAGAAAACGGATATTTAAAATTCTAATAATATCACAATATTATTTTTGCTGTATTTTTAATCCACAAAAAAGGCAGTAGCGCCAAACACTCATCCAAAAATCCAGTAGACAAAAACATATGGTGCGTAGATCCAAAATATACAAAGATGAAAGAGATCCGCACTCCTCCAAATGCAGCTAAAAAAAGCAAAAATATGTAGAAAGAAGTGCAAAAGTGCAAGTGCAGAACGTTTTCGGGTATTAACCCTTCCTCAGTGCCATGTGCTACCAAGCAACACCTGCGCTCATTAAAACATCTTTTAATTTTTTTCCTCGTCTCAAATGCGCTGCATGTAAAAATGTACGCAAAAGATGCTTTGAGTTCACTACGTTATCATGTAGTGTATGTTGGTCAGAAAATATAGCACTTTCTAATTTGATGCTGACCCTTGTGGACGTTGTCATCTCAATTGGAGCATCTGTAAGGTTGAATTATTTACATTCATCTTCATCTGGGATTGATGCCTCTCTACTAGTTCTGACCTCACTTGTCTCTTCACTTATCAATCACCTTTTCCTCATTTCATGAAGATGCAAGATGAAACAAGCCATTTGACCTTCACTCAAGCGATAGGACATTCACAGGGGAACAAGTACCAGTTTGAAAGCTCCTAGTGATTTTATGTGCAATTCATGTATTTGCCTTACACATACCCAGCTGTCTCTGCGCTAATCTCACGATTAGTCCAAAGCATGTTATTTGTGCTGTGGCGCTTGTCTCACCTACTCAGACTCTTATTTATACTCTGCTAATATTGATGATCCCTTTCGCCTGGAACCAAATCGATTTTCATCAGTCATGATATCTGCGCCATGCCTTTTCGTGTGATCTTCTCGTTTATGAATCATCAGAGATGGCCTTTGGCTGTCTCAACAGCTGACTAGAATATTTCAAACACCTTTGAATTGTTATGTTGATAATCATCGCTTGGCTTGGTTGCTTAGATATGTACATACTCGAAAGTATTAACTTTTGCCTTTGTAGCCAGGTCTGATATTCATATTTCTAATTCAAATCTCCTGTCATAATTGCCTCTCTCTGCGACTTTTTGCGACCCTGGGTTCTTGTCGGCCCTCCCGCCTTACCCAAATGACGTTATTCATATGTGTCATCAGATCTCTCCTAAAGCAATGGCTGCCTCCCGTTTTTTTGCATTAGCACTGAACTTTGTTTCATTAAGCTGTAGGCTTTCGCATTCTAGACACTTCTTCCGTATCTGTGGGCCTGCATTTTTCATTCGTCCGGCTAGATTAGAGAGAGACGGAGGCAGTTTGCCTGGACAACTTCTACTCACCGGCCATTGTCCAGCTTTCTCCTTTCAAGCTCCATCTCTTCCATTTCTTCTCTTGTCAAAAGCCTAATATCCTCCTTTTTTCCTCTGTCTCTACACCATTCAGCCCTGCTCCTGACTCTTCCTCTGGCATACTTCGTGTATCAATACCCTGTCTGATCACTCACGGACACCTCACCCACTGCATTTCATTCTATACCCGCCTGGCCCGTTTTCCGGTTGCCATGGCTACTGGTAGTTACAGCAAACAACAGGATCCCAGATAATCTATGCAGTGATTAATTTTAATTTTACAGATGCAGAGATTCAGCGCTGCCCTTATAGCTTCATGGTTCAATGATTGCAGTCTGTAGCTCATGGATTGAAGCTTGATCATGATGAATATTCAGCAGAAGTCTGTCAATAATGTAGTTACTTAGTTTATTTCAAGATATATTTGAGTAGTGGTTGGAGCTGCACAATTGATTCAATCAAAATTGATATTCCCTTGCACGATAAACCACAAAAGGCTGAAATTTAATTAAAAAAATCTAAAATCTGCGATGCACTGCATACTTCAAAATGAATTAGTGGTGTTCTGTTTTGTCTGTAGTTTACTAGTGATTTTTTTCCCTTTTGTTAAACCTATTCAACATAAATTATGACTAATTGGGTTAAATTAGGGCTGTCAGAATATTAAAGTAGTTAATCAGTACAGATTATTTTAGTAATGGAATGCCCTAACCATTCCGTCCCTGTTTGTAGAGAAAGCATCCTAATACACGACGCTTTTTATGTTTTGATAGATCTTCTCTTCACATGCGGCATCCAATAGCTTCCATTCTTACATTTCGATGCACTTAATACAGTAGTTATAATTCGTTTTATTTTTAGGGTAGAAACATATTATATTTCTTTATACACTAAACTAAGATCTAACTCGTCTTGTTCAACACATCGTACCATTCTCTAACTTCTCTCCTTTCATTACGCTTGCACATAGCCTTGGCACATTTCAGAAAGCCAGTCTTACTACCATTTCTCTCGCTGTCCACATGTCCTCGCTCTCATGTAATATTATCTCAATTCTGATTTGCCCTTAATGACTATTTCCTGTTCTAGCTTTAGATATTTGTTTGGCTAAACCCAACGTTTATATTGCTCAAACTCCACAGCATTTAGACTTTACTGTCACTTTTGATTAAGGTATTGCATTGGCATTGCATCCTTAATTTCTTTAATTAAGAAAAACAACAACTTTGTTGTGTATTATGTTTGTTTCAACCTGCTGTTGGTGAGTCTGTTGTCAAGTTAGCTTCATGTTTTGTCAAGCCAAGCCTTTGTTTATTTTGTATTAGTTTCATGTTTAAGATATTAAACTGCATTTGGGTTCTACATTTGGCTCGCCTCACTGGAGTTTGTTACAAGTTTTCACCTACAGTATTGATTATTTTTATTTAATAAAAGGTCATTATTACTGATAAAGTACAATTATATCTGGTATATTATGAAATAAAAGCAATTTTGAGTTGCTTAAGCCTTTGTGAAGGGGCTGTGGGAGTCCATACACAAAACAAAAAACAATAAATAAATAAAAGTTAGAAAAGACTCCAAGTATTTGCACTTGGTTTGCTCAGGGTTCTCTGAGAGCCATGAAAACATTTCGGCTAACATGGGAACACTCAAACAAACAGTCCTCTAAAAGCAAACTTAACTCATCTCAGGAGATGGTGTGAGAACACAATGTGGTTCGCTTAAGAGTAACTCTATCTATTGGCAGCAGAATGTGGGCAAACATGATTCAGATGCATGAGGCATTGCTCCAAATGGAGTTATTGCTTACCCGTTTGAATAAGAGCTGCTTATTCAATAATTCTATGCCTTTTGTGATTTGCTTTGATCCAGGAAGCAGCAAGATGAAGTGTTAAATGTTTATCAAATTGTGGTTTGAATCATAATGTGTTTCAAATAATTGCAGAAGGATTGTTTTTGTCCTTGTCCTTGTAGTGGAGATAAAACACCCTCTAAGCAGTTCTCCCTTGTCTGTCTTTAAGGCAAAATGTAAGCATTACTAATTAATGGTACAAGTCTTAGATGATTCAGTGAAGATCAGCACTTCCCTTATTGTGAAACAAGGTCTGCATATCTGGATGCGGTGAAGACATTGCAGTAAGTTTACAGTCTGTTCTGCGGACTGCAGCCTCACTGTCAACTTACTTTGTTCACTGAACCATGGAGAATTGGAGAGAGACAGTGAATGAACTCATTCTCACACAGTGCTGCATCAGTAGTAGCTGTAAGAGGATGTAGGTCTATTTTGGTTCTGTAGCAGATTCCCCAAGTTCACCCAATCAACACCTGACACATCAGCCCAATTAGAGCCTGGATTACGCATAGGCATTCATTCACATGCAAACATGCACATACTCACAAATGTAGAATCACACACACCGCCCTGAGTCTAGACTGCCTAGGTTAGCACGGTTAGACTTGAAGTGCTTGTGACAGTGGGGGGAAGTATGCCTTTAATAAGTCATTCTCTTTCCTAAAATAGCAGACACATGGTCAACCACGTCCTTAAGCACGCAAGGACGTATTCCGTCACCCACTCTGCCATTGGTCGGGATTGGGAATTGTGTCACATGTCGCTACTCCGTTCTCTGTGTTCCAGCATGGAATCGTATCGGCAGTCTCTGATCACCTGTGTCCAATACATTAGCCAAAAACTCACCTTGAAATCATAATTGAAACTGAAGACTTCGGTCACTTAAAAATAAAACTAGGGATATTTTCAGAATTGTGCTCTACTTAACTGTTATGCTGTGCATAGTATGCATTTTTTTTAGATTGTATTTCAAGCTGATCTGCTATATTTGTCTTACTTGTTGTGGATCCTGTGGCCCACAGTGCAATGGGAACTGAACCCTTCTTTTCCATTGTGATGAATGAACAAATGAACTAGGGTACATCAAATATGTTTAGGCATTTTTCTCTTGCCTTTCTTTGAATGTAATATAAAATATCTAACTGTGTATTATTTATTTGTATATAATATGTGTCTATTTTATGTTTTAAAAATAGCATAGTTCTATATAGTTACATGTTATATTAAATAAATACCATTGTGTATTATTTACAATTTTTTCCCTCACTCATTTACTCGTCCTCACTTTGTTCCAAACCTTTTTGGCTTTCTTTCTGTAACACAAATAATATGTTAAAAGATGTGCACAACAAAAAAGATGTTCATTCATAGCATTTTGTCCCATATAATGAAAATGTCTGCTGATGGAGGCTATCGTTCTGTCTCACATCTGTTCTTTGGAACAGCATGAGGGTAAATAAATTTAATAAATTATGACAGAAATTTCATTTTCGGGTGAACTAGCCCTTTAACATTAACATTCGTTTCAATATAAAACATGCAGCATAGCAAGGTAATGTTAGCATGTCACATTCTACTTTTTGAAATGTTTATCTATACATATTATGTACTTGCATACTATTATGAAAATAGCAAGCAGATGTATTGTACAGTATGAACTAGTTTTCCGTTCTAAACATCTAGCCAGCTGTGACCATGGCACAAGATGCTGCCAGTTCTTGTTGCCTATGTTTGGTATGTAATGAGCCGGTAGACTGGGGCTGTTCGGCTTGGCTATAATTAATAGATTACTTTGAGGTGAAATATTGATAACGCTAAGCGACTCATATGGTTTTTGTTTACGGGGTACGGTCCATTGTGTGTAAAAACTGACAAGACGGTTTGGAGGTTTTTTTTTTTGTAAATGTGTGAAGTATACGTCTGTTTATCTCACTCAGACAGAGTGTGTAGTGTACTGCTGGGAGCCTTATGCTTAAGTACAGTGTGCCACAGGTCAGCCCTAGTGTCGTTATGGACTGTGAGCTTTGTGTAACTCATTAGGGAGATGTTTATTCTTTGATGTTGGTGTGCTTGGCAGAGTAAGCGGGCCTTTATTTCTGTGGAGGTATGTGTGCTTTGTGTTTATAACAGCAGAATTGGCTTGTTCAGCGGCTGAGAAAGCACTTTCAGATGGGATGGTGTATGTCTGTGTGTGGGCTCTCGGGCCAAATGTGTATGTTTGGGAGGACGGGATGTGTGGACAGATGGTCTGTGGTGGCTGTCTGCAGGGGTGGGGGACCTCATTCTGGTGCACAGACACACATTCGGCACACGGTTATGTCTCAACATCCAATTATCAGGCTCAAACTCCCCCCCCCTATGGAGCAACAAATTAAAGTCTCTTAGGCACCCCTATTTCTCATATGCATTAATAATTTGTCATAATAACGGCAAAAATAATTATTGTTTTTGGATTTTGGCTACATAATTTATATAATAATACGAATTCTTATTATTATTTTTATATTATTCTAACTAATTTATAAAAACAACAACAATTATGTTATTATTTAATAGTTATTATATCAATATTTTTATATAGTATGCATTAGTGATATAAATATATATTATTTAATGGTATTAATATTATTTCTATATTTTTAATCTTTGATATGTATATAATAATATATGTATGTATAGTTTTTATTATATTATGTATTATATGTATATATCATATTTAATATTTTACTGTTTAAACTTGTATTGTATTACTTTTAAAAACTTATACTATATTTCTTTCAATCTTCATTTTCTCAAATTTTATCTTGTATAAAAGATGAATGGGGGGGGGGGGGGGGGGGGAATGCTGGATTTTAAAGCTGAATGATCATTTCTGTACCCCTAGGTGGCACCAAAGGGGATTGAAAAAGAAAGGATAGAGCTGAGCAGCTTGTAAACCATGAGTTCCCTCTGGAATTTAATTTTTAAAAATTGTTTTTACAGTTTTAGATTTATGAGTAACTTAGGTCTGTGGTTAACATTACATTAGGAGACTTATAATGTTTTGCAGTACAACATAAACGACACACAATCATACCTTTAAGTCAAATCTTTTTGTTAAACATATTTTGCTAAATACAGACTATGCCTACTACAAGGACATGCTTGATTAATCGAATAACCATTTCAGCCCTTCAGTCTTCAGTCCAACTTTAGCATCTTGTGTTTTTAAAACCCCGGTCACAAGTAATGCTAACCACAGACCTATACTAATTAGAAAACCAACATTTAAAAAATAAAATAAATAATTAAAAATACTTAAGGGAACCAATGACAAATTAGCCTTCTAAGTTGGCCAACAAACTAACATCATGACTAAACAGCTCTATTGGTGAGTTCCAGTCATATCGGAATGATCATATGTATAAGTTGAGCACACATGAACACTTTAATTGCTATTGGCAAAACACCTCATTATTTCAGCTCTTGTGTTCCTGTAGCTCAAGCAGTAGAGCATGGTGCTAGAAACAAACAGATCATGGGTCCATTTCTCAGGGAATGCATCAGCTGATCAGACATATACCTCAAATGCAATGTGAGTCACTTTGGATAAAAGCGTCTGGCAAATGCTTTCTGAGTATCATGTAAAAGATTAATTGTTATTGATTATTATAAGTTGTGATGTATGATTAATATTGATCTGGAACCATGTAGTTTGTGCATAATTTATGTCCTGATGATGAGAAATAGCAATAACACACTACTACTTTTGCTGGTCTGTAAGAAGAAACACTTGTGCGATCTTACTATATTTTCCACCATTCTTTGTGGAAGCATAAGAATGATAATATATACCAATAAAGCATAAATGACACACCTAATGTGCATCTTTTGCTGTTCATTATGTTGAATTAGCACTGAAAAACATAGAAAGAAATATAAAATCTTGTTTTGAGAGTAATTTTACTCCGACCAAAATGACTTAAAGGCACTTAATGTTGCCATTACCACTAACAGAAGCAATGCTGAAATCACCACGGTGTTTAGACTCTAATAGAAATTCAATCTTCAAATTGTTTACTTATGATGGTCTCTGCACATTAAAATGAGACTTTGCCTGTAAGTTACACACTACAGCTTTAAACAAGATATGTTTAAATAATCTGCTCAGTGTGAGATTCTAGAATTATATTGGTTAGAATGATATTTTGTTCCTTTTTAATTAAGTCGTTTTGCAACATAAATACAAAATGAATCTTCCTGACACACAAGGAGTTCATAACAGTAAATGTGTTTATACAAAAAGCACCATGTCGTGTGAATGAACATTTTAGCTGGATTAGTGAGTATCATTTCATTAACCTGCTGTTATAGGGTAATGACAAATAGACCATTTTAGCATCTATTAAGAGTGCTGGATTTAATCATCTAAATCTGCACATGAGGACAAAAAAACTGGCAGGCATATTTGCTGACAGCATGGCAGGGATTTGTGTGTACGTGTGTGTGTTTCGTGACCATAATCAAACAGTTTGTGCGATTTAAAGAGCAGTATAGGTACGAGTGTGTGTTGCATTATCACTGTAGGCTATACAATTTTCACATGCATACCTGCCTGTGTGTACTCGGTGCCATTAAAAGCTATGATTCTGTGTGTATATCTGGCCTCGAAAGGGCAGACAGTGACAGATGGGCCTGTATTGCAGCGGAAGAGTTTGATGGTGTTATTTAGCGACCGCTGTATGCTTTTGTCTTGTTTCTCTGATGGAAAGACCTTTTACTTTGCCCATCCGGCCCCAGAGATCCCCTTCATCACGAGGAGCACTATCGACCATGTCGTGCTGTCTTCACCGTTCATCAAGATACGTGTCCGCTCCTCGAAGGAGACAACCTCCTCCCTGTGCCCTTCCTGTGTGGGGTTGCGGCAGGTGGCCGAGCCCCCCTCTGCTCTCCCGCTTCCGCCCCACTAGACTCTTCCCCTCCAGAGAAACTCTGTGTTTCTGTGGCTGTGTGAATCTCACGCTCCGGGGCCAAGTGCGATTGGCTCGGCTGCAATGTGAATTTTTTAGGCAGCTCTCCAGAGGGCTTGAATTCGCCTTTGGGGAGTTAGGGATGTAGGACACAGGCTTTCCATCTATTTATCTGTTCCTCTTTCTGTTTAGGAGATGAAATAGGAAGCGGTCCATAGGGGACGGAAGCATTTTCTTTCTTCTCTCAATTCGTTAAAGATAGAGTGACAGCCGCCCTGTCATAGCTGTCACCAAGAGAAAGCCAGACCCCGGTGTGGCTGTACTTTGGCACTGTAAACTGTTTGTGGTGATGTGCTGTGGCGTTCTAGGGGGGTAAACGCTTGACTGAGGCATCTGCTGCCATTTTGAACACACCTGAGCTCTGCGGCGGCAAAACTAAGAGCTGGAACAACAACAAAGCCATCGTAGATTTGAGCTTATCCTCTTGAAATCCCAGTAATCCTCTTTTTCATGGACACAAACACTCCTGAGCTGCACTCAAGCAAAACTGTCCTCCACTTAAGGCCCGTTCACACTAAGAACGATAACTATAAAGATATTAGCGTCCACACCAATGGACGAAAACATTCTGTTCTGTTTATGCAAGTTGCAGTTATGTCGTCTGCTGCTTTAAATGCTTGAGCTTCTTAAAGTTGAGTGGATTCTGATCAGCTGTCAATGTTTTGATAATTTATCAACCATAGAAAATCATCCTGAAAGTGATTCCAGTGATATTGTTCCTCTGTGATTGTGATGTGGGTGTCATAGGAATTAGAATGATTTTCAAAATTTTGTCTTTAACATTATCGTTATAGTTTATCCTGGGTGTGAACAGGCTTTTACTGGCCTACTGTACCGATGACAAATAATCATCTAGCTAATGCTCTATAAATAACATGTATATGAAGCACTGAATCTTCTTGGTTGAGTTATGATGTAATTCGTGTATCTGTGTTTGGATTTGATTTGATTGACAGGAGCTGTCCACTCTGCAGTGTGAGGTGTGCATCCTGGTTTTCTCGTTGACGGACAGGCGTAGCTTCCACCGGATCGCTCAGCTCCGCCTACTGTTGAGGGAGACGCTGCCGCACACTCCCATCATCCTAGTGGGCAACAAGAGTGACCTTGTGCGCTCCCGTGAGATCAGCACAGAGGGTAGGCCTGTTTTTAATCTAAGTCCTTGAGCTACAGATCCCATAATTCAACTTGATTTGCTGCATAGCTGGCGGAGTTTAAAGGGAATTAAAAGAATAGGGTCAAATGGAAGAATAACATTTTATAGTATATGAAACCTTGTAAACACAAATACAGAAAGACAGAGAAAGATAGACTGATAGTAATTGTAATATGCTAGTAATGCAATATAAATAGAACACAAAGACCAATTATAATTCAGAATGCAACTAGATGTAAGGAAAAGGGCCAATTGGAATTGGAGATGGAGATATTAGAATTACACCAGTCAATTACACTGTGTCTATAATGGAAACATTATAGGCGTTGGTTTAATGGTCAGAATAGTCCAAATACTTTCAAAATATGTAATTATTAAAAACATAGAAATTAATTCATGATACACTGCTGTTGAAAAATTGGGGTCAGGATTTTTTGGTTAAAGAAATTAGGATTTTATTCAGCAAGGATACATTAAATTGATCAAAAGTGACTGTAAAGAGCAAGCCAGCTTTTTTGTCATGCTGAAGGTGTCCAGTGTAATCTTATGAGATTGTGAATGCTGAACAAAAGTCAATGGGAGATTTTCAAAAATAATCTTAAATTTCCTAAAAGGTATAAAAGTGGATCAACTGGAAAGCAGTGCAAAGGCTGGAATCATCAATAAAACAAAGTATAAATGGAGTCTGTATGTTCAAGTTGCTATGAAATGGAAGTAGTGACAGATCGTGCTTTCTGTTATTATGACGTTCATCTCAGTTAATTGTATTATTCGAAAAGAAAATATAGGGCTTGCTGTCAGTTGTAAGAAAGGGGCTAGGTTTAAGTAGACTAAACAATTGGAAAAGTCCGGCATACATAACCAGAAAGTTTCGCCAGAGGATCGACTTAAGACATTTTGATAAAAACAAAATGACGGGGTCAATATAAATGAATAATAATAATAAAACATGCATGGATGAATAATTCACAATATGTACATGCATTAGAAAATTATGACTTTAAGTACTTTGAAAATAAGCAGAAAATTGAGGGAAAATGTATGAGCAATTTCAATACAGTAATTTAGAGTACGGATCCTGTAATTCAGCAGGTATTTTGTCCACACAAGGCTCCCTGTGGTCCACCTCTGCCTCTCTTGTGAGTCATCTATATTAACCTTGCTGCTATGACTCAGCTTTTGTCTAAATGCTTCTATCTCCATCTGGCTGTGCTTATATAAGGGGCTTCATGGATTGCTGGCAAGAAAAATCACTCAGCTTATCGGCATGAACAGGTGCTGCTAGGAGATGTGCATTTGTAAAGTGGGCACATTGGCCATTTAGGGCTGATATGGAATATAGATGAGCTTTGCTGGTGTTTTCTCAGCGGGCAGAATTTAGTTCAACTGTTAAGTTTCTGCCACATCATTTTAAACAAATGTATTTCTTTACCTACAGTGTATTTGAAAACGGTCTATTAAAAAAATGTGTTTAAAATACACATGGGAGGATGGTTGCTTACAATTTAAAATTATATATATTTTTACATTTATATATGATTGTTTGCAGAATTTCAGTTAAATATGCAGTATTAAAAGTTGTATTTAAAAGTAGCATTTAAAAAATACATGGCTCAAAAACTCTGAAGGGGCACGTGTCCCCTCAGTGTAAAACTGGCATAATGTGTCTGGCTCTCTCTCTCTCTCTCTCTCCTCTTTTCTTCTCATCTGTTTGTCACACTTGGCATGTTTGGGACATTTTTTTACGTTCGCTCTGTATTATCTCTCACCCACAATGTGCTGGTGTTACTATCTTTATGTGTGTGTGTATACGTATGCCAATGCTGGTACATGCACTCATATTCTCTCCCTCACACCTTTCTTTCTCTAATTCTCTCCTTCGCCTGCGTGGTGAAGTGAACCGCCTGTGCTATGTGTTTGCAGAACTGTGATAAGGAGGATAAGGAAAGAGGACAGAGAAGCTTAGTGTGTTGTAATCATTAAGAAAATGGTGTGCATGCACTTTAATGTATTAGAGCTGATAACAGGATGGTTCCACTGGAAGGACAACATCAGAGGTGCTCTGTTCTTTTGGAAAAATACATCTAGTAAAAGCTGTATTCTTCTGTTTATTTCACGTTGCTGTTCATCTACCATAGTTATGAACAACAACAGGGCAAAGTAATGGCAAATCCAACATTTGAGGCCATTTATTAATATATATACATTTATACAATTCTTATCTGTATATTTCTTGAACGCCAAATCACCATATTGATTAAAATAGAATGATTTCAGCATAGAATGAATTCTGAAGGATCATATGACACTGAAAACTAAAGTAATGGCTGCTTTGCCTCACATGGAATCATGGGATTTTAAAAAGTTAAAATAGAAAAAAATATTAATAATGATATTAAGTTAAGAATTAAGTTTATACTTTTTTTTTACTGTATTTTTGATCAAATAAATGTAGCCTTGGTGAGCACAAGGGACTTTAGAAAAACATTTAAAAAAACGTACAATCAATTTACTACATGTTTCCTTCCAATGGTACTGGCCTGAAAAAAATATTCATGTTTTTATGTGATTTTGGCTACAGATACAATATTTAAGATACCGTTGTGTTCAGATTTTAGAGATGATGGTCTATTGCAATTCATGCAAAACAGGAAATATCTGCCTGAGAATGTTACTGAGATGGCTAAGAGTGCCTTTAAAGAGACCTTGATAGCACTATTCTCATCTACGTAGCTGCACAATGTGAATGAATCATGCATGTCTGGGGCACAAACTGTGTGGGATGAGTTATGCTCCAAAGTTGAATACTTTTAGGCTTAGGGGTTTGTTCAGATCTTCAACCTTAAGTATGAACGTAGGAAGCACTAGCAAGCACGTAAGATGGGTGTGGCAGGGAGAAAAGGACCTTATAGGAAGTTCAGAGGACAGTTATGCGGACACATCTGTGCTCAGCACATTTATTCCTCCGGGTGCTGTAGCCAGTGTGGCCATTGATATGGAAATGTTTAGAATCTTTTTCTGTCTGCATCTATCTTCCTGTATCCGATACGAACACACAAGCACACACAAGCACACACTCGCTATGTACTCAGCTTCATGTAAATGGGTTTAATTTACATGGTGTATTTGCGAGTCAGCTGTCTGAAGCTGACATTCAAGCCTTATTTAAACAGGCTAACAGACATTGGATGCGTACATGCTGTAAGTTCATACTGACTAAATCATTGAAATAGAGATGCCCAACCTTATACTGGAGAAGATGAGTCTATAGCAATAAACAGAATTTACAACTCTGAAGGACCATAATGCTACACACATGTGATAAATCTCCTGTCTGTTGTGCCAGAACAAATGGGTTTCCCTTCATTTTTTAAAATAAAGATAACCGGGTCCATTTTATAGGGGTCATATGTGATTTTTTTTTTATCATTCATTTTTTCCCTTAAGTCTGTTTATTTTTCCCCACCTCAACCCTCACATTCAATTTAACCTTTGTCCCTTATCAATTTTTAATTTTTGCATTTTATGCTAAGCAACTTTGGCATGTGTTTGTGTGTATTATGTGCACACACAATGTAAGATTATAAATATCTTTGCTGTCACTTTTGATCAATTGAATGCATCCTTGCTGAATAAAAATATTAATTTCTCTCTCTCTCTCTTAAAAAAAAAAAAAAATCCTGACCCCAAACTTTAGCGATCATGTATTTTTTGTTTCTGTATTCTTTGTGAATCTGTCACAATGTAAAAATAATGTTATTTAAAAATGGGGTATCAACAAATAATACTGAATCCTAATTAAATAAGCTTTATTTGCTATTGTAACTTTAAGACCTTGCTTATGTAATGGGTTTGCTATTGGATCCAATCTAGTTGCCACTGCTTCTACAATAACAGTCTCTCTGCAAAGCCAGTGACAGATTCACAAAACAATCCGTGCTGAAATGTGTCACACAAACTGCTAAGGTTGAATCGAAATGATCATGGTAAAAATAAACATCAGTCACTTTTTTCTATAGCTGTGATCTTTCAAAAGGATATGATGCCAGGATCAGCACAATGTTTGGTTGGGCTTGCCATTAGTTACACACTGTACCAACTGTAATAGTATCTTCTTATTTTGGTACAAGAATAACAAAATAATACTGAATACTACCATCATCTTATTTTTATTTATTTATTTTGTTTTTGTTTTATACATCTTTTTTTTTTTTTTTCATAATTTCTTTACTTTGTCAGGCCAGGCCAAGTTGCTGAACACTGAATAGGCGTAGTTGACGTGTAAATGTGGGTGGTTATGTGTGAATGTTCAATTTCTGAACAACCTGCCTTGTTTCAGTGTTATTGTTTATTAAGGGGTCATATGATGTTGCTAAAAATAACATTTTTTTGTGTATTTGGTGTAATGAAATTGTTTGTTTATGCGGTTTAAGGTTCAAAAAAATTATTTCCACATACTGTACATTATTGTTTTCTCCTCTATGCCCCGCCTTTCTGAAAAGCGTTGATTTTTACAAAGCTCATCGGGTCTGAAAAGCGAGGTGTGCTCTGATTGGCATCTATCCAGTGTGTTGTGATTGGCCGAATATCTCAAGTGTGAGACGGAAATGTTACGTCCCTCATATACTGTTGATGCCGTGTCAGCCCGGAGCGACGAGACAAAACATTAAAACCCATTAAACGAGGCATTTGTAGCATCCAGTGGGAACATAATTACTGATTATAACGACTTATACTGACTTTTTACGCATGCATTGCAGCGTGCTGAAGTAAAACTAAAACCATGTCTGCATTTGTGTAATCGGAGAAATGACAAACTACAAGCGCTTCTCTACACTGCTCAAAATTTGCGTTTGATTAGTCAGTGGCAAATTCTTTAAATATTTAAACGTACTTACAGTGTGTGAGTCAGAACAGTCGGCATTTTAGTCTACTCTACCAGGATCAGGAAAACAGTCCTCCATAAAATGCGCTGCACAAATCTGAATATTTGGGTTAAACTGTTCAGGAACAGTGTTGTAAATACAACTTAAACCACTGATTTCTAGTTGTGTCCTCTTTTGGAAGACCAAACAATTTAGTTTCGCTTTCACAACGAAACACGCGTCACACACGGCGGCCTAGAGTGAGAGGAGGCCGGCTTGAGTAAGCAGAGGCGGGCGGACTTGCGGCAAACCACATGGAAACTGGCGAAAGCCGATCCGGCGATCCACAGCACGAAATTGATGTATTCCCTCAGCGACCAGCAAAGATCAGCTCCAGGCATGACGAAGCAATATCATCCTCTTTTGGAAGGCCAACAAGTACTTCGCTTTCACAATGAAAACTACAGCAATAATAAAAGTTAAGCCTTCTTTCTTTGTGTGAACATTTGGGCGGCGTTACACATAGTGAGGTAGATATGTGGGGCGTGTTAGAAAGAGCCGTTTTAGTTAGGCGTGGTTAACTCTTAACTTTTAAAAGAATATCTCTTTGGATTTTGAGACTTTATTCTTTGCAACGTTACAGATCTTCTTTATTCACCAAGAGCTTATAACACTCCAAAGAAAAATTTTAATCGCATCATATGACACCTTTAAAACTTGAGCTATTAATTATTGTTTTAGTTAATTGAAATTAAGGTTAAATAAAATAAAATAGATTTAATTAAAATTATTACCTTATTATAATTTTTCTCATTTTCATTTGTTAAAGTGCTAATATAACTAAAACTAAATTTAGGCTATAAAAAATTTGAAAATAAACATGACGAAAGCACATAAAGTTACTAAAACATGAACTAAAATGAAAATAAAAAATATAAAAAAGCTTATTCAAAATATTAATAAATATAGTATATACATAATAGCTAAAATAACACTGGTTTCAGTAAAGTCTTTGAACTGAGGAAAAATTAAGTGCTAAAGTGTATTACTTGAAACTAAAATCTTTATTTTACATTTTTCATGATACAACCCCTACGATACTACATGTCATCTCTGGATTGGAATGATAAATGTTGTCTGTTTTTCAGTTTTCTCAGTCTCCTCCTCCTCCTCCTCGTCTGTTTGTTTCTTCTCTCAGGTCATGTCACTCATCCACAATGGTGCAGTCTAGTCGACTAGATCATCTAAAGTGATCTAATTCAATCCTGTCCACACACCTCCGAACAAACACTCCCACACATACAGCAAGCATTTAGCATTTATTTATCTTTTCCTACGGCATCTCTGTGCTCCATTAAGTCCCACTCAACTGATTCAGTTATCTAACGCTAATCTGTGTTGATATGACAAGAGATTGTCAAACTCCATCTGCGTCTGTATCACTCAACCTCTCTCTCTCTTTCTTTCTCAGAGGCGCACTCCAGCGCAATGATGTTTGGATGCCTGTATCTGGAGCTCTCCGTCTCTCTGGACCACCGCACTAATGACCTACTGGAAGCGGCTGTGAGAGCGGCCCGGGGCCACAACCTGGGGCCCGGCTGGACAGAGGGGTCCCCCACAGTGGCCCGTCGAGAGAGCTTGACCAGCAGAGCCAAGCGCTTTCTGTCAGGGCTCGTTCCGCGCACCCACCTCGGCCGAGACAGGGAGGGCGGCAGAGACAGAGACCTCAGCAGACACAGAGGAAGCAGGATGCTCAGGCAGAAATCACGTTCTTGTCATGACCTCAGCGCTCTAATGTAACAGAAAACGACCGAGAGCGAGAAGGAGAGGAGGTGTTAAAGGAGGCTAGAGGAGGGATTGCAGAACTGCATGTAAGATTGACAGGTGAGGAGATAAGAGACAGTGTTGCCACACCACTTCACAGAGGAGATAATTCTCCGGAGATATTACCTAAACTAGTATGTGTGAAATTAGTTGTTTATACCAGTCTCTCAGTCATTGAACGTGACAGTGGTGCAGCGAAACCTAGCAGTATATAAACTATCCTAACAGAACATGTCCTTTAAGGTTGTGAGAGGCCTGTAAACAGACAGACCGACACAAATATAGCACTGGATTTCAGTATAATGAGTGGATCATGCTGGCTGTGGCAGGCTGTTAGTGGTGATAGAGTAGCTCCTGTAGTAGAAGCATGCTGACACAGCACGGATGCAGAACCGTAGTAAAAGTCCTGTTGTAAAAATAATTAAAAAGCCCACCGGCACAGAATACGATGCTTTAGTTAATGCATGGATTCAGCGTTTTAGATTTTCTCATTCTACCTGCACAACGATAGCGCGATTTCAGGTTTAGGGAAACCAAACAAAGTGATTTGAAGTGAAGCAGTCATTGAGAAACCCATACTGGTCGATAGGGCTGCACGATATTGGATTTTAAGATGTTTTGTTTTTCTGTGATGTGAGAAAATGCAGGAATTCACCAGATGACTTGAATAGCTATATTTGGAAAGAATGAATCATTCTAGAATAACTGAGGTGATTTTGTTGGAGGAGTGCATCTGCGAAATATCTATATATATTTATATATCTATTATATATATAAATCTAAAAATGACTTTTTGAGTGTGAACAGTCCTTTGAGGGATTAACATTGAGAAAAATTGAACATTTTGTTCACAGTTGGGTTACCTCTTTTACAAGACACCAACTGAAACCTGTAAAGTGAACAGAAATTTTTCCACTCGAGTTTTGTCATATTCCCAATGTTTTGACAACCCATTTAATATGACTGTAAAATAATAATAGTAATTAGGATTTTTATTGTGATTATTATTAAATAAAAATGTTAAACAAAATATGAAAAAAATGTAGATTTTAATTAGAAATCATTTTATAGTATGTCTATAAACTTACAATACTGATATTTAAATAATTTCTTCATTTTCAAATATTAAACTGCAAAGCGTTTATTTTGTGGTTTGCCACTGATGAACACACCGTGTCGTGCCTCACTCGAAACATGCAGCGCATATATTTATTTCATTAAATCAAAGTCCTAGCAATTTGATAGTATCAATATTCTGATATTGTTTAGTGCAATTATTTCAATATATATCGTGCAGCCTTACTGGTCGGCTGACTACTAATCAGAATAATGTTTATGGTGGTTACGGCTCTGAGAAAACACTGTGTACTAACCAGATGTAGTCTTGCATAGTAAGAAAAAATAAAATAATGTAAAGTGACCTAATACAGTTTATTTTTACACAAGGACCAATTTGAAATGGATTATACTGTAATAATAGACTATGTAAAAAAAAAAAAAAAAAAAAAGGCAAATAATAGAAAAATAGCAGATGTGTAAAAACTTTGATCAAAATTTCTTTTGAGGTCTGTGATCAAGAACAAATCTCTTGAGGATCTTTCATTCATTTGATACCACTAACCTGGAAAACCTTTTCAGATCCAGTAATTAGCTCCTCCTTAAAAGCGCTTGTTGGTGCTTTGTAACTTTGCTTTACTTTTAATCACAGTATCAAAGCCAGTGAGAAGATATTTGATGTTTTATACACATTTTTATGGAACCAATGAGATCTCATTGTGGGCTGGGCTGTTTGGCATTGCAGCACAGAAATTAAAACCAAGCAACTAACAAAATATTGCTCTATGCCATTACATCTGTTTAGGACACAGTGTTAATCACAATGTGAACTGAACTTATGACAATTCCTCTTTCAGACAAAATTATTCTTGAAGTACAATGTTTAGTGATACACATCAGGTTTATTGGCTAACCTCATCCAAACAACAGTCCTGAGTGGAGATGTTTCCTAATGCACTGTTATTGCAGAGGCATATGGCACCCGAGAAATTTTCTTTGAGATTAATCGCAAAGCATTGTGCAACATATGGGGCTGAATCAGCGCAGAACTGCGGAGGAGTGGTAATGATATTCAAGGTTTTTTTTATTGTTCTAGTATAAACAGCCGGCCAGTTGCGGTAATTGCGAATTGTACCTTCAAGGGCCTTGTTTACAAGCGGAATTAGCACTTGCTAAAATAGTTTGCATATGCGGTTTCTGTAGCGTGACGAACGATTTCAAGTGAAAAAGTGGCGCACAGCTGATTTAACATCCTTTCCTTTAGAAAACACAATTTGTGGTTGGAATTAATTGGCTTGTCATAAATTTTCAGAACAGGAAGAAAATATTCAAACGTAAGTAATGTTAGTGATTAGGTACTGATGAATTTCTCCCTCAAACAGTTATTAGTGAAATGTAATCTTTGACGCACAGTAATGACTTCAGTCAAACAGGCCAAAGTACATACTCAGATATTCACCTATAATGAAGTCTTAACCATAGGGAGGCCCACTCAGAACAAAATCACTTACTAACTGATTGTTTTAAGATGTAATGGGACATTTTGCAATGTAACCGCAAAATGTTGTTGTTCTTCTGATATTAACATCCATTTAAACTCTTAATTATGTGCACTCATAATTAAACTCCACCGATGTGGTGGGTGTAATACACAGACCTGTTATTTAATGAGCATAAAATAAGAAAGCAGGCAATATTAGGTAATCAGTGTTGGCAGGGAAAGCAGATTGGTCTGTAGAGAGCGCTTTGATAAAGTCCCTTGAGTCAGGGCAAACTCTAGAGAATAACTTGGTTGTGTCAAATTACCATTGAACTAATTTGACACCTCACTATATAATGAAAGCAAGCCATCTTCACACTCAATTCTGTATGCCAAGTGAATAAACTTACTGACTCTCATTTTCCTTTATACGGGTTGATTGTAATATATAGTATTTAGCTCCACGCAGTAGCTAAATGCAAGTCTCAGAGATTGAAAAGGCACTTTCAATCAACGCCATAAAACCCTGGGTTCAGGTTAAAACTGTACTTTACATTTTATCTCACTAAATAACTTGTCACCAAAAAGGACCAGAAGTTAGGACAAGCAATACTGAGAATGGCCCACTTTGTCATGTAGTCTTAAAGCATGTATTTTTCTCATATCGGCTTTATCACGAGGCTTACTGTGATTTCACCAAATAGGACATGGGTGATAGTTTGATAGGAATTTTGTTCATTTCAACCAATATATTAGAGTTAAGACCCTTTCATATGAATTGCATCAGGGCTTCAAAGCAAGCGTCATAGGCCGTCGTGTGGTCTCGCAAAATATTACTGTCTCAGGTTACTTCAGTCAAAGTAGATCTGTAAGTGAGATCTTGGGATGCCAATGAAAAAAAAAACAGGTAAAAATGTTTTTTTTTTTTTGCCATTTAGCCATTCAAAATGCCTTCAAAAGCATATACTTAAAGTTGGACTTTTTATTTATTTGCTTTGTACTTTAAAAAGACATCTAGAAATGCGAAATGTTTTCTGGAAAAAAACAGATTCTTGTACCTTCATGTCTGGTTATCATTGTCAAAGCTTTGAAAGGTCAGCTAACAAGGTCACAGTTGAAATTGTATTAACTGTGAGCACAATGCAATCATTGATGCATTGAGCAACACTGATGCAAGTCGTTTGACAGTATTTGAACATCATTCATATCAACCCGTTATTTCCATATGATTTTAGAGGTAGTGGTTAGGGTTTTTAACAATGTTCTTTAAAATCACTGTAGCCTTATTGTGAGGGTTACCACAAATTATATCCATTTGGCTATATGGCTGGAATTGTAGGAGTGTTTAAGGATGATACCATGTGAGCATATTTTGAGCCGTAAGAGGAGACACAGAGCCGGTCAGGTTTTGTTCTGTATTTTCACCTACTCACATTTTAGACCCATCAACACATGGTCTCATGATATCCACTGAATATGCCATAGGACCAAGCATTTCTGTGGGGGCTGGCCACACAGGCTTGTGCAACAACAATGAAAACACAACGTTCTGGAAACGTTCCGAGGTCAAACATGGCAGCACCATTCACGTGTTTCTCACTATTGATGAATGTTATCCACTCTGTCTTTGAAAATGAGAGAATAAAGACAATTTGTTATGATACCTTGGTATGTGTTTGAGATTTGTCCCTGCAAATGTGATGAGGTCTAGATTCTTGCAAGCAAACCAGCAGCTGAAGCTTGCAGTGACACTCCTTGAGGTGAGGAACTATATTTGTATTAGAAAAGGTTTGATGGCTTCACTCTAAAGGCAGATGGTTGGAAACGGGACATGAGGTAAGAAAGAAAAGGAATGACAAATGTTAGTTGCCTAGTCACTGTTGTCAGGGAGACAGAGTGTGACTCTCCCCTGACCAGGCTTAGAATTTCTTACTATGTTTATTTCTTCGACTGGGAATAAAATTGCTGGAGTGGAATCTGAGTCTGCAAACATCCACATGACCAAATACACATGCAAACACTTGATTGGTTAAAACAAAAATCTAAGAAATATGGAGAGATTGGCACAAAATGGATAAAGATCAAGTGCCTGGGTGATGAAATCACAAGAGTCTTTTCTGACAGCGTGAACACTATCATTATTATGAAAATATATAATTTGACTATTTATAGCGCAGTACTTATGACATTTCTTAGCTAACTATGCTGCTTTGAATTGTATATCAAGTGACCTCTTTAAAAGCTTAAAGCGCAAAATGTAGAATCTAGAGTTAGTATTATGCAGTAATGTGCTCTTTTTAAACACTATGCATCAAGTAGAAAGGCTAAACTCCCTTTTTAAATCAGAAATATCCAATCAAATATCCAATTTGGAACATTGACCCAAAGTAAAATGTCCATATGATTTCTCTTTACGATTCATGGCATTATTGTACCATTTGGGTACAAGAGCGGGTTAATGCAAAGACAGCAGCTTCAGATGAAGCGTTAGTATATTTAAATCCCAGAGCTGGTCCTCGCCTCTGGCTGATATAAGCTATTTGCATCAGAATCCAATTTCATTTTCAGACATGTAGCCTGTTGTTACATATTTAACTGGCATTATGTATTTATCAGACTCATTTTGAAAGGGGAAAGTGGCAACCCAAACACATGAGGAGTTGTTTTAAAAGTGGACTATAATTTTTGAGATATGCAAGTTTTTATAAAAGAAACATCACATTAGTGTATAAATGTCTTTAATGACAGAACACAACATCCATAATATTCTTGAGACACAAACAAAAAAGCACAATATTTTGTCATATTTTACTATACAATTGAAATGCTTCCCCCCCCCCCCCCCCCCCCATGATTTTAGAGAAGGTTCTGCAACATTGAGTTTTCAGGCACCTTTTTAGTACCACAATTCATTCAATTTCAGTCTCAAAGCATAGACTGCCATCTGGTGGAGTGATAACTAGAATAAAGTGTCATTCAAATGAACTCAAGAAGGGGCCAATATTTCTCAATCTTCAATCCTCAATCTCATTAATCGAATGCCTGGACAAAGGTAAAATAATTCAGTAGCAAGAGAAAATGTTAAAGCAATCCTGTGCATATTAACAGGCCACATTAATTTAGTAACAACTAATTTCACTAAAATATAATGCTCAATTAAAAAAAATAAAAATTAGTTGAACTCAAAATGAAAACATTACTGCCATTTAATTTCTCTTGTCATGTGTTCTCTGATGCTGTTTTAGTTGATCGCTCCCCATGAATCCTTTCCCACACTCTGAGGCCTCTCCTCAGAGTGCATCTTTTCATGTCGTCTTAGGGTCTCTTTCCGTGCAAACTTCTTCCCACAATGGGAGCAAACATGATCCATATGTCTTGAATGCTGTAGTTGGTGAGTTTCCCGTCCATGTTAAAGCTCTCCCCACACTCAAAGCACACATACGGCTTCTCGTCGGTGTGTGCGATCTGCCGGTGCTTCAGGAGGTAGGACGTAGAACTGAAGCTCTTTCCGCATTCATCGCAGTTTTACATTTTATTCCCAGAATGACCCTGCATGTGGAGTTTCAGGCAACTTGCTGAGCTCAGGCATATTCCACATTCTGAGCACTTGTGGACTTTGATCCCAGCGTGAATGTCTTGATGCCTTTTGAAGGTGTCTTGACGAGTGAAGGTTTTGCCACAGGTGGTGCAGTCTAACAGAGTCTTGCTGGAATGGATTATCAGGTGGCTCCTGAGACTAGGGGACTTGAAGGCCAGACTGCATTGAAAACAGCGGTAACAGCTTTTGTCGGTGTGCACCACCTCGTGCGCTTTGAGATTTGGGAGCCTAGCAAAGCTCCTACCACACTTCTTGCAATAAAAGGTCGTTCTCCAGTGTGTGTGACCTCATACTGTTCTTGAATCGAAAGCTCCTATCACATTTCAGGCATTTGTAGGATTTCACAGAGTGTACGGCCAGGTGTCTAGTTCGGTCTCCTGAAGAGTGTTCACAAGTGTAGGGTTTCTCTCCGGTGTGAAGACGCTCGTGCATTTTGAGGCTGTTTGGGATGCTTGAAGGATCTGCTACAGTATGTGCATTTGTAAGGGGTGTCAGAGGAATGGATCTTCATGTGCGATGTGAGGTGGCTCAACCTTATGAAGCTGTTCTCGCAGTCTGTGCAATGACAAGGAAGGTTGTCTTGGTGAATGGTTTGATGAGTGTTGAGTTCTTGCTTCCTCAAGAAACTCTTCCCACACACAGAACAGCTGAACGGCTTCTTTCCTGCGTGACTATCCAGGTGGATATCCAAGTCAACCTTATTGATGAACTTCTTGTCACATTGCAGGCACAGAAAGGTCCTCTCTCCGGTATGGGTTGCCCTGTGGACTCTCATAGCTGCCGCGGTGTTGAAAAGCTTCCCGCAGTGATTGCACTGGTGGGGCAGGGTGCCTACATGCATCCGCAGGTGAGTATTTAGGGTACTTCTTCGAGAAAAGCTTTTCCCACATTGCGAGCAAGAGAATGGCTTCTCCCCCTTGTGGCTCCTCAAGTGGGACTTCAGTCCGCTCTCCCTGACGAACTTCTTCTTGCAATAAGAACAGTCCAACACCTTCTCGCCAGTGTGTAGCCGCATGTGCATGGAGAGCTCATATTTACAGACATAACTCTTTCCGCAGGTGGAGCAGTGGTGTGGCTTCTTCAAGAAGTGCACCTTCTCATTGGTTCTGAGGTCGGACTTTCTTTTGAAACTCTTGCCGCATTTTGGACAAAGGTTGGACCTTAATGATTTACAAGAAGTTGCGGGCGGTAGATGAGAATTCTCACTAGATTCATTGGGTTTCTGGTTCCACCCAGATGGAACTGGGTGCAGAAATGGTGTCATGTAGCATCACGTCTGTATCTACTTCCTCGTCTCAAGAAGCAGTAAATCATGCATAAATCAAAGGCTTTTAGGAGAAGCCAAGGAACTTGATTCAGTGACTAAGCAAGCAAAAGAGATTTAGAGGCTAACTGTTGATTTCACATTTCTTATTTCAAAGCATTTATGTAATAACAAGGCATCTTTGATCTTTAGATTTTTATGAGCACATGGAACACTCACCTGGTTTCATTGGACTGCTCCCTCTTTAAAAAATAAACAAGAACATGTTTAGAAAAGGTGTTCTCTACTAGGAAGACATATGCTGACACATTTGGCATCTTACCTTCACAGAGGCAATGTTCTCCATTGTATGTCCATCTATAGGGTTTTCTTCAGTTTTTTTTCAATTGGTTCATATTTGACCTCCATCAACATCTGGACCATGGTACTGATGTCCTCTTCTGTCTTGATGCTGGCAATAGTGCTCATTACCGCTGATATGTCTACTGACTGCTGTTAGTGTTAGCATAGACATTTACATTTATGCATTTGGCAAACGCTTTTATCCAAAGTGACTTGCATCATATTCAAGGTATTATTAGATCATGCCTCCACACCAGTAATATCAGATCCAGCCCCGGATGCCAGATCCTGTCAGAAAATATCCATTTAGTCTAGTAAAAGAACAACTAGTAAGCAAAGTTGTCTAATACCCAAAACCTGTTAACAGGAATTCTTGTCTGGTACCCAAAACTCTATTTACAGTCTTCTATCAGCCAAGAAGTTGACTAAACAAAGCCATGAAGAGCAGAAGCAGGAAATGAAGTAATGGTGATAAAGAAAAGAGCAGAGTTTATTGAATAGTCTTAGTTGCGTATGTTTCGATGCTCAGACTTCCAAAAAGTAGTGTTATACAAAACTGCTTCACAACAACATCCCATAAACCTTGAGTTTCCATAAACATTTTGTCTTATCTCTTACTCATGAAGACACATAAAGCCTTGAAACCACACATCATAAGTCTAAACAACAACGGGATGGGGGGGGGACTAATATAAAAAAACATTATACAAACCCGATTCCAAAAAAGTTGGAACACTGTACAAATTGTGAATAAAAACAGAATGCAATGATTGGAAGTTTCAATTTTCAATATTTTATTCAGAATACAACATAGATGACATATCAAATGTTTAAACTGAGAAAATGTACCATTTCAAGGGAAAAATAAGTTGATTTTAAATTTCATGGCATCAACACATCTCAAAAAAGTTGGGACAAGGCCATGTTTACCACTGTGTGGCATCCCCTCTGCTTTATATAACAATCTGCAAACGTCTGGGGACTGAGGAGACAAGTTGCTCAAGTTTAGGAATAGGAATGTTGTCCCATTCTTGTCTAATACAGGCTTCTAGTTGCTCAACGGTCTTAGGTCTTCTTTGTCGCATCTTCCTCTTTATGACGTGCAAAATGTTTGCTATGGGTGAAAGATCTGGACTGCAGACTGACCATTTCAGTACCCGGATCCTTCTACACAGCCATGATGTTGTAATTTATGCAGTATGTGGTCTGGCATTGTCAAATTGGAAAATGCAAGGTCTTCCCTGAAAAGAGACGATGTCTGGATGGGAGCATATGTTGTTCTAGACCTTTCAGCATTGATGGTGCCTTTTCAGATGTGTAAGCTGCCCATGCCACACGCACTCATGCAACCCCATACCATCAGAGATGCAGATTTCTCAAACTGAGCGCTGAGAACCAACTTGGGTGGTCCTTGGGTCCCATTTTTCCAGATGACCCCATGGGGGGGGGGGGCGTCCCAGTTTTTCCAAAAAGAACTTCAAATTTTTGATTCGTCTGACCACAGAACAGGTTTCCACTTTGCGACAGTCCATTTTAAATGAGCCTTGGCCCAGAGAAAACACCTGCGCTTCAGGATCATGTTTAGATATGGCTTATTTTTTAACCTATAGAGTTTTAGCCGGCAACAGCGAATAGCACGGTGGATTGTGTTCACCAACAATGTTTTCTGGAAGTATCCCTGAGCCCATGTTGTGATTTCCATTACAGTTCATTTCCTTCTTTCTGTTGATGCAGTGCCGGTTTTCCGGCCTGGACCCTTACGCACAGAGATTGTTCCAGATTCTCTGATTCTTTGGATGATATTATGCACTGTAGATGATGATACCTTCAAACTCTTTGCAATTTTTCTCTGAGAATCTCCTTTCTGATATTGCTCCACTATTTTTCGCCGCAGCATTGGGGGAATTGGTGATCCTCTGCCCATCTTGACTTCTGAGAGACACTGCCACTCTGAGAGGCTCTTTTTATACCCAATAATGTTGCCAATTGACCTAATAAGTTGCAAATTGGTCCTCCAGCTATTCCTTTTATGTACATTTAGCTTTTCCGGCCTCTTATTGCTACCTGTCCCAACTTTTTTGGAATGTGTAGCTCTCATGAAATCCAAAATGAGCCAATATTTGGCATGACATTTCAAATGTCTCACTTTCAACATTTGATATGTTTATATTCTATTGTGAATAAAATATACGTTTGTGATATTTGTAAATTATTCCATTCCTTTTTGACTCACAATTTGTACAGTGTCCCAACTTTTTTGGAATTGGGTTTGTAATATAAATGACTAATCAATTAATGAATCAATGAAATTAGTATATAAATGGCTATAATGATTATTAGAAATGATTATAAGATTAAATTGAATAATAAAGAGTGAACATGATATACATTAGTGAATGAATGAATGAAGAGTAAATTAATATAAAAGAAAGAAAGTAAAACACAACACAAACATATGGTTGTTCTCTTGAAGCAAAACACAGTTTGCATTTGAGGATCCTTAGATTCTTCAGTATGCATACATCAGCTCAATGTCAGAGGTGAGGAACACAAAATGTCTAGAAGGCTTTTAGGTTGGAAGCGGGAAATTTCAGCTCAAGTATTACCACCTCCTGACTCCTGACTGAAAGCACCTTAATTTGACTTTGCATACATAATACAAAATTCTAGTAATCTACTAGATAAAATACTCTTCTAATACTGCTACTATTTATTCCATAAAACGGCAAGATAATAACACATTGCACAGAATCAAGGTAAAAAATCTATACCTGCGTCTCAGCAAATCCCTCAGACACAGTTATTAGTAATTTCACAAAGTAAAAAGTGCAGTTTTCTCTTTAGTAACGTGTAATGCAGCTCACTTACCATTTCCCTTTCTGCTTTCCCCACATAGAGTGGTTTGAAGTTGCGGTCTTGAGAGGATTCACCCTCTGAGGCCAAGCGAGAAATACTTAAATGATGTAGAAGAACAGAACAGTGTCTCCCTCAAACAAACAGGACACTCCAGGGACTTGTTGAGCTCCCAGTAGCTCTGTAGACAGTTTTTGCACAAGCTGTGGCAACATCTTAGAACATCTTAGAGTCTTTTAAAGAGGAAGTGCAGAGATAGCAGACAGAATGAGGAAAGGGCAAGGTGGCTGCCATATTGTTGTCACAGTTCAATCAAGGTGAACAATTACATGTTAACAGATGATCATAAATCATGTTTTATCAACTAGTTGTTTTGTAAATTGGTAAAATGTGACACAAATGACAGCTCTATCACCAAACTGATCTCAAAGGAAGGCATGTTACAGCAGTGTTCTTCCTCTCTTGCCTACTCTGTGTTTAACTGACAAGTAATAATCATTTAGGAGCATTAGCTCCATCTAATGGACATGATGCTTTTTATTGAAAGATTTCTGTACCAATTTTAAAGGTGTAGCATAATTTTTTTATAATGTGAACATTCTAGTAAACATTCTAGCCACTGGCTTACAAAAATGTTTCCTTTACTGCAGAAAGAACAGTACTACAGATCATAATGATGCTTGCAGATTCTTTCATCTGCAGTAAAACTTGAAATGCTATGAAACTCCATCCAACTGTGTCAGAATAGCAGCAGCAGCAGCAGCATGTACTGATTTTATCAACATAGATAAGAACTAAGGGAAACCACTGATGGGTCTTTTGCTCTGTAACATCAAAGGTAAAACGGGTACACTGGTGCTGGATGGGCAGTCTTCATACTTTATATTGCAGTAAGGTTTTCCAACATAATTGAAGTAATTTCACAGTATTCTTAAATCATGTTAGCTGAAGGGAAAATCCCATTGTACCAGATTAAAAACAAAGGTTACTTATGCAGTGAGATTTCATTTTAACTAAATTTGACATGCAAAATTACTAGTTGACCCATTTAGACATCTATAGGATAGCATTAACCAGGATTTTCTTTTCAGGCCAGGGAGAATACTTTATAAGATGAAAATGTTCGCTGAAATTTGTACAGCTATGTTTCATGATGGTCTATTATTATTGTTTTTATTTTCATATTAATGATTTGAATCTCATGTTTACCCATCCCTAAACATGGCGTAAAAAAAGTTAACTGTATTTGGTAATTTTACCTAAGAAAGCGTGTCTCTGAATAAAGAATATCTCCACCTTTTTTTTTTTTTTTGAAGTCTGAAAAATTTATCAGTATTTGATTTTGCAGAGCACATTTCACATGTTTCATTCAGATGCCTACTTGTTCATTTCAAAATAAAATAATACCCGATGAATCTCCCTTATTTAAAGGGGTCATATGATGCAATTAAAAAAATTTTCCTTTCTCTTTGGAGTGTACAAGCTCTTGGTGCATAAAGAAGAAGATCTGTAAAGTTGCAAAGAAGATCGGAAGAGTTTCAACTCCCAAGAGGAGTATTTTTTATAAAAGTAAAGAGTCAGCCACACCAACCTAAAATGGCTCGTTCTAACACACCCCCACATACCTACGTCACTATCCGTGAAGTTTTGCATAACGCCGCCCAAATGTTCACGCAAAGAAAGAAGGTATAACTTTTATTCTCGCTGTAGTATTGCTGCCGCCTTGTCGTGAAGGCGCTGTGTGCTTCATTGTGAAAGCGAAACTACTTTGTTTGGCCTTCCAAAAGAGGATGATATCTGATTCGTCATGACTGGAGCTGATCCGTGTTGGTTGCTGAGGAAATACTTCAACTTTGCGCTGTGGCTCACCAGATCGGCTTTCACCGTGGACGAAGTGGAGTCTAGCCCGGGGTCGTCACATGTGGCTGCGGCGCAAGGCATCAACAGTATGTTAAGGGGTGTAACATTTCTGTCACATGTTTGAGGTATTCAGCCAATCACAACGCACTGGATAGCTGGCCAATCAGAGCACACCTCGCTTTTTCAGACCGATGTTTTGGCTTTGTAAAAATCAACGCTTCTCAGAAAGGCGGGGCATAGAGGAGAAACAATGTACAGTATGTGGAAAATAATATGTTTTTTTTTTTTACAGTTCTCTTAACATCCGCATAATAATAATAATAATAAACACATTTCATTACACCAAATACACAAAATAATGTTCTTTTTAGCAGCATCATATGACCCCTTTAATGTGCATTCTCTTGACTTTTTTTTTTTTTTAAAGAAGGAAGGTGGTTACTAAAGGATTCTACATTTAACGGAATATAAAAACAAACAATATTATGACACAACAAATCACTGTAGTAGAGTAGGTATCTTTATTATGAATAATGGCGCCATGATTCATTGTGGTTGAACACACAAGAATCAATGTATACCTTGCTGTATGGGTAAAATTTAAATGGAAGGTCCAGAATGAAGTACAAAAAAATTTACCATCAATAAAGCACATTTCTCCTTGTCTTTCCATCCGTGGTACGCCCCAAAAGACGTATTTATATTCAGCCCAATTCACCCAAGACTTCAGCTCTGCAGGTTTTCTAAGTTCTAACAGGAACAAATAAAAAAAGTTTTGGTCGCTTAAATAAACTTAATGCTTAAGTGCTGAGGGTTTAGTCGTCTAAGAAGTCGTCATCCAGATTGACGTCTGTGGTGTCGATGTCATCAAGCTCCATGTTATCCAAATCATCCTCCAATTCATCAATAATCTTAAAATAAATCAGAAAGTGAGGTTACATCAAGTCTGATGTTAATGCTTTTTTAACAAATGTATTTTGACCAAATACCTTCTGTTCTGCTGCTGTCACCTCGGGAAGCTCTTTCTTTGTCTTCTCAGCAAGCTGGGATTCTGCATGACTCACAGTAGGCACTGCTGCAACTACTGGAGCCGAGACGGCTGCCGTCACCGAGGCCAAAACACCCACATCCTCTGGTGCCTCCTCTGCATCCTTCACCTGCTGAACACATACAGGTCATTTGAATAGTTCATGCACAAAGATATATGTGAGCACTTTAGACCACCCATTTGCACTGGTATCATGGGCTATAGTGTAATACCATCAACAAAACGAGTGGGGGGGTGTTTGATTAAGTGTTTTGATATAAATATTACTGGTTGATAAATACACAACAAACACACCCCCTGCGTGGACCAGTGGGGATGGAAGTGGGGATAATTCCTTTGGGTTCATAACCAGTGGCCTCCTCCAGCACGTTCCTTTCTTCATTGGGCTACAGAAAGAGAAATGAAGAGGGGGAAGAAAAAAAAAAAAAAAAAAAAAAAAAAAAAAAAAAAAAACAAAAAAAACAACTTCTATGGCACATGGCACTTTAATTTATAAAGGATTCTTATTATACACAAATGAAAATGGAAATTTGTAAAAAAAAAAAAAAAAAAAAAAAAAACTAGTGAAATTGAGCAGTAAGCAGTGATCATCAGTTTTCAAACTCCTTGATCAAGCATTATTATTGTAATGTTTTTAGAATAAAGTGTCCCCTATGGGTGTAATCTAGCTATATTTGCTAGTTTTTATTTGACTTGCATAGTGAGGTAAATGGTAAGGGCGGTAAAACGCAAACAAAAGCACTGCTTGGATTCCCAAATAATTAATTGAGTATGGGGGGGTAAACAGAGAAGGAAGATTTTGGAAAAGGACGGTTGGTTACTTTAATTAAAAGTGAAACTATAGTTTTTGGTTTTTAATTGAAATAAAGCTGAAATACAATATAAACAATTTGACATGACAGCGTTAAAATACTACAATTTACTCTAAAAACAAAATAAAAATAAAGTAAGGTTTTTTAAATAGAAAAAAATTAAAAACTATAATACAACTAATAAAAATTGACTACTATTAAAACGGAACATATAAAAAAAGATATAAATCAAAATTTAATAACAATAGATAATAAATAATAGTAAATAAAATACACGGATGAAAAAAAGGAAAGAGAAAAAAGAAAAAAAAAATTTTTTTTTAATAAAAATAAAAAAAAAAATTATTTATTTTCAAGCTGTTTTCGTACGTGACCAGTGGGTATAGTGTCAGTGGCAGGTAGTTGTGACCGAGGCAGAGGTCTCTATTCAGGTTACTGCTTCTGCCACAAATGGCTCTCTAAGGCTGGGAATAAGTTTTCATACTCAGTAGGGTCTGCCAGAGACTCTGCAGCTTTCTGATTCACTTTTGACAAGCTCTCTCTCCAAAGCTTCACCACCCTGTTAACAAACACACAGTTACAGAAATGTAAAGGTAACATTTCACTCTGGAAAAAAAAAAATCAATGATTAATTAATTTTATTTAAATGTAGTGCCAAATTGTCTTAATTTTTATGAGTTTGATCAAACAACAGTCAAAAAGAGACTAATTTTAGGTTTGTCACACTGGAAACTGAAGATCAAGTCAAGTGCATACTGTTGTGTTGTGGGATACTGAATCTTACAGTCTGTTCTGATTGTAAGCTGAACAGAAAATTAGCATATTGTGCATACTATTTTCTACTCATACTATTTCTTCTAGTAGTATGTTATATGCCCTTCCAAAATAATCCTTCACTTTACTGCAAGTTGTTTCCTTGCTGTGGCAATGAACACAGACCTGGATACTTGGCTGGGCAGATATGTGCGGGCAAGAAAGGCTGCTTCTGGTAGACGATTTGTCTTGATCAGAAGCTCTAAACAGTTGTCCAGTCTGGCAAGACAAACAAACAATACAAAATCAACTAATAAAAGCACAACTATATTTAAAAAGAACAATCTGTAACTGAAACATGACTTCCTCCTGCAGTGTAGGAATTAATAGTAGACTATAAAATGAAAATCCACAAAAGTAAAACATCTGTAGTCAACATATTTCTATTTGTATTTCAGCTGACGAAGGTCTTTTCTCCTATGATACTTACTTTCCCTGCAGGAAGTAGGTCATGAAAGCAACATTGTTTTTGCCGTCACGCTCTGCCCCCTCTGCAAGCTTGGCAACCATTGCAGCGTTGCCAGATGCAGTGGCCAGCAGCAGTAGTCCTCCATAGTCCTGCGCATGATGGAGGCACTCCTGAGCCAAACCAAACTGGCACTTACTGATGGCCAACTCTGCCAACTGCTTCCACTTCTGCTCTGACTACAGAAGAAAAGCAGTAACATTAGACACCTTCATCACATTAGCTTACATGCAGAATACTGTACATTACTTTTACAAAAGTTTTTTTTGTCCACTTCAATAAATGTAAAAATAAATAAAGTATTTGAGCTTGGCCACCACTAGGGGGCGGTACCACTGGTGTACAATAACAAACCTCAGCTTCTACTGCTAGCTGATAAGCAATTTTCAGCTCTCCTAACTGTAGCGCCAACTCGAACCGGTGCTCTGGATCAGTGGACACAGCCAGAGCCTGCTGCTTGAAACCCTGCAGGGACACAGACAAAGATTCTTTAGATATCACAGAATATATGCAGAATATCATTTTGGTTTTCTACACATTTGGCAGCCAATCAAATCTATACAATGTTTTCCTGACACACAATTGTATATATTGATCTTAAAAAGTACTTTAAAGTACTTAAACTTGTACTTCTTCACCATGCATATTTTTTAACACTTTCGATCAAGAAAAATATTGTCAAAACATATGGGTCAGTCTTAGCTGCTGTTACTCTAGCAGAGCAAGAACATTATAAATATTATTTTATTTACGTAACATTATAATTATATACCTTATATTACGCAAATCATAGCTTACAGGCAAACATTTAAAGTCTTACCTGTTTTTCCAAAAAGTGGGCAACTCTGGTCCTCTGTTCTTTAGGGATAGTGGGCAGCACTTTGTCTGCCATGCCAAAGTCTCTGCGCATGACGGCCGTCTGGTACTCCAGGACAGACACCAGAAGAGAGTAGCTCACTATGTTCAGCTCCTTATCACCCAGGTAAAGACGGTCATCTTTAGGAATGTATCCCAGAAGATACATGGTTCTAAGGAAAATACGTCACTGTTAGACTAACTGAATAATAAATACAAGTCTTCTGTGTATATTTATGCTAGTGTTCAAAGGTTTAGGGCCAGTAAGAAAATTGAAAATTAATTATTCAAGCAAGGGTGCATTAAATTGATAAAGTGAGAGTAAAGAAATTTATAATATTAGAAAAAGATTTATATACAGTGGGGCAAAAAAGTATTAGTCAGCCATGTAGTCAGCCACCAAATTGTGCAAGTTCTCCCAATTAAAAAGATGAGAGAGGCCTGTAATTTGCATCATAGGTATACCTCAACTATGATGAGAGACAAAATGAGAAAAAAAAATCCAGAAAATCACATTGTAGGATTTTTAAAGAATTAATTGGTAAAATCCTCGGTAAAATAAGTATTTGGTCACCTACAAACAAGCAAGATTTCTGGCTCTCACAGACCTGTAACTTCTTCTTTAAGAGGCTCCTCTGTCCTCCACTCGTTACCTGTATTAATGGCATCTGTTTGAACTCGTTATCAGTATAAAAGACACCTGTCCACAACCTCAAACAGTCACACTCCAAACTCCACCATGGCAAAGACCAAAGAGCTGTCAAAGGACACCAGAAACAAAATTGTAGACCTGCACCAAGGCTGGGAAGACTGGAATCTGCAATAGGTAAGCAGCTTGGTGTGAAGAAATCAGCTGTGGGAGTAATTATTAGAAAATGGAAGACATACAGGACCACTGATAATTTCCCTCGATCTGGGGCTCCACGCAAGCTCTCACCCCGTGGGGTCAAAATGATCAAAAGAACTGTAAGCAAAAATCCCAGAACCACACGGGGTGACCTAGTGAATGACCTGCAGAGAGCAGGGACCAAAGTAACAAAGGCTACCATAAGTAACACACTGCGCCGCCAGGGACTCAAATCCTGCAGTGCCAGAAGTGTCCCCCTGCTTACGATAGTACAGTCCAGGCCCGTCTGAAGTTTGTAGAGAGCACTTGGGATTGTCCTCCAGAAAGAAGAGGGGAGGATTGGGCGAATGTCATTATGACAGATGAACCAAAAATAGAAATTTTTCGGTAAAAACTCAAACTTGTCGTGGTTTGGAGAGAGGAAAGAATGCTGGAGTGGCATCCAAAGAACCACAATACCTACTGTGAAGCTATGGTTCGCTATGGGGGTGGAAACCAATCAATGCTTTTGGGGCTGTGTTTTTCTGCAAAAAACGGGAACCAGGACGGACCTGACGTGTTGTAAATGAAAGAATGAATGGGTCCATGTATCGTGAGATTGAGTGAAAAACTCCTTCCATCAGCAAGGGCATTGAAGATGAAATGTGGCTGTGTCTTTCAGCATGACAATGATCCCAATCACACCGCCCGGGCAACGAAGGAGTGTTTTCGTAAGAAGCATTTCAAGGTCCTGGATTGGCCTAGCCAGTCTCCAGATCTCAACTTCATAGAAAATCTTTGGAGGGAGTTGAGAATCTGTGTTGCCCAGCGACAGCCCCTAAACATTACTGCTCTAGAGGAGATCTGCATGGAGGAATGGGCCAAAATACCAGCAACAGTGTGTGAAAACCTTGTGAAGATTTACAGAAAACGTTTGACCTCTGTCAATGCCAACAAAGGGTATATAACAAAGTATTGAGATGAAAATTTTGTTATTGACCAAATACTTATTTTCCAACATAATTTGCAAATAAATTCTTTAAAAATCATACAATGTGATTTTCTGGATTTTTTTTCTCATTTTGTCTCTCATAGTTGAAGTATACCTATGATGAAAATTACAGGCCTCTCTCATTTTTTTAAGTGGGAGAACTTGCACAATTGGTGGCTGACTAAATACTTTTTTTCCCCACTGTATCTAATAAATACTACTCTTTGAATTTTCTATTCATCAAAAATATCCACAAACATATTAGGCAGCACAGCTGTTTTACAACCTTGACAATAAAAGATGTTTCTTAAGCAGCAAACCAGCATATTAGAATGATTTCTGAAGGATCGTGACACTGAAGACTAATGGCTACTGAAAAATCAGCTTTGCCATCACAGGAATAAATTATTTTAATATATTTTAAAATGTAAAGTACAGTTATTTTAAACTGTAATATTTCACAATATTACAATTTTTCTGTACTTTGCTTTTACTGTATTTTGAGCATAAGAGACTCATAAACATTCAAAGAAAATCTTGAAACCCAAAACATAAAATGCTAAAAACATATTTCAGATACAGGGAACTTTGACTGCACCTATCCAGGTGAGCAATGGTGACAATCTCTCCTCCAACAAAGTAGTTGAGTCTGTTGACTGAGCTGGTGTAAATGAAACAGTCTCCCACCCACAGACCAGTCTTTACCACTTCCTGAATCTCTCCCTGGACCTGCACACACAAACACAGATCATCAGGAGCCTAGACCATTTGTTTCAAATCTTTGAAGTCAATATTACATCAAAATAGACTCTTTACCATCTTAATATAAGTCCTGGTTGTATTGTAAAGAACAAACAAATAGAAAAGGCAAGGGAATTCCACTTTTTTATTATTCTATTAAAATGTAACAACTTGCTCTTCCTCTGAAACAACTCTTTTCATCTGGTTAAACATGAACACTGATGTACACCTACCTCAAAAGCATCTTCGACACCATCTTCAGTAACCCCCTCATTTTGACTCCTGTGATGCGGCCACCTTCTCTGACAGATAGCGCAGGATGAAAAAAGACTCCTCTGTGGCAATGCACACCAGCTCACCAGAGTCGGACCAGAAAATCTGAAAATAGATGTAATGTGCAATTGGTCCAGATACACTAAAAAATGTCTCAATCATGTAGACAAAATAATGAAGGACTGGAGCAGTTGACTCACATGTTTGGGTTGGATCTCAATGCGGCGAATCAGCTCTGTGTTATCCCAGTCATAGAAAGCCAAGCCATTCACTGATCGGACACCCAGCAAGAAGCCACCATAGATGCCTGCAAACACATAACCATTCATATACATAAAATAATACCCATTTTACTACATTCAGCATGAAATGTAATGAAAGGAACGGAGTATGCAGTATACTGTGTTTATGCATATTTTTTGTGCTTACTACATCACTACATTTGCAAATTGTGAATAGAGAGATTACTACTGCCCCTGATGTAAGTGCAAAACAGTTTACCTTCTGCTCCAAAGTCTGGTTTAAAAGATTTTTTCTCCTTAAAATTTTTGAAGATCTTCACCACACTGCTGCTTTCCCGAATTGCGTACCTAATTTAAAACAAGTAACATCAGTATTAAGTGTTTTTGACAGTTATCTTCTACATCCATATTCTATATGCTTATAGAGTACATACTCCGATGAATCATGGGCCCAGACAAACTCCTGTGCAGATCCAAAGCTCTTATTTCTTAGAGCCATGGCAGTGTAGATGATGTACTCTCCATCGCCGCACACCACCACAAACCTAAACACAAGATTAAGAGTACTGAACTTCTGGATGTTGAGAAATGTTAATTATATAACAACTGTAAAATTATATTTACTTTAATAAATAGGAGCAAGGACCAGGCGACATGTAAATGAGCAGTGTAAAAAAAAAAACAGATGTGATGGTCTTACCTTCCATTAGGATTGTGCTGGAGGGTTTGTGGATAGATCTCACAGCTGCCCATGTCTTTCACCGCCAGTGGCAGCCTCTCGCCATCTTTGATCTCAGCATCTCCCATTGCTTTGAGGTTAGCCTGCTGAATCTCAGAGTGCTTGGCCCAAATGATTTTTCCACTGGTATCCATTGACATGGCTGGCTCCTCACGACCAAGCTAAAACATATAAAGCGGTTAACTAATAGAGAACTCTCCACATGAGACATGACATTATAAAGCGCTTCCCATAATTAGTTAATGTTCATTTAAGTACAGAGAAATGTCAGTGTTAATGCGAATTTATATACACTACGTCAAAGCAGAAAAACACCTTAAATATTTTTCTGGAAACCGTGATACTTTTTTCAGGATTCTTTGAATAAAAAAGTTCAAAAGAACAGCATTTATTTGAAATAGAAATCATTTGTAATGTTATCTATCCTCCACTCTCTTGCTGACAGCCCTGGCCCTGGAGCAACAGGATGGCTCTCTTGTTGCAGGGACTGAACTTTCCAATTAGCAGTCCAGAGCTTTAACCAATATTCACACTAACTTACAGAAACAGCCATGATGTTGATTTGTATATGTTTAGTACCTTTGATAATGATACTTCGCCTCGTCATTAGCACAATGCCACCTGTTGGAGCCCGAGCAAGCAGCACACACACACCACCCCCGTCCCATACATAGTTAAGGCGTGCTCTCTAGCGGTTAAGTGCTGGAGTGCCAATTGAAACCGTGCCCACTGCTAATAAAAAAAAAAAAAGCAGTAATCCATTTTGTATCAGGAATAGGAGGCCATGTTATAGTTTTATAAAAGTCTAAAAGTGATCAATTAAAAAGATCTATAACATTATATATGAGATGTGCCACAATCACATCTCCAGACCAGTGATGAGATTGGCAGCCGGGTGGGAAGGTTACACAGGAACACATTCCTGAGAGGACCCTCGCAAGCGGGCTGCACACATGTCTTAATTCTAAAAAAGAGAGGGAGAGAGGGTACACAGAACAGAAAGTAAATAAAACAGCCAGGAGTGACATTGCTGCATTTTAAGCATATCAATATAATCAATCAAATAATAAACCTCCCTGATAGCTCCCAAAATTCTGAGCGTGGTCTTCTGTCAATCGCTCAGAATAAGATAGGGTTTATTCCTTCTCACTGTAATAATCAATTACAGTTCACCCCTTTCATGGCCTCCAAAGTGCAGTTGGGTGAAAGGTAGGAGAGGAAGAAAGAAGGCAAGAAAAGGAAGAGAGCCCAGTTGGCCAAACCTGAAACAAAACCACAGACGAAATGATAGGCAATGTGTAACAAGGGTAGAATCAAACTTGCTCCAGCCGCATGAGCCGTTCAGTATCCATACCTTTAGGTTCTGTCCGTGAGCACTAGCAAAAACAACTGGTTTTTTGGTCTTTGGGATTATGACAATTCTGCATGACGTCGTTGTGTGTGGCCCCTCAAACACTGACGCGCATTTCTGTTCCCAAAGTCCCAGAAGAGCTTTTTCAACATGTACATCGAAACGTACACCAGATACAAATGAGTGTTAAAAAACCACAAACATTTTGTACAATATAAGCCACAGTTTTAATAAAAGTAGAGCATGCATCGAATTGCAATTTTCTTGGACGAGTTCGATTTTCCGATGTGTTTTTTTGTTAGTTTGCTGTGATTCTGCCAATACGATTTTTATTTTCTGCCCAATACCGATTTTTTGCCCAAGTCAGATTTTCTTTCTAAGAAGGAAGAACTATACATTGACCGCATCAATTGATACACAAACAAAAATATGCTTTTCTTCAATGCAAAGTTTTATTTTAATAAAAAAAAACACAAGTAAAAAGTCAGCAATAAAAAAAGAACAAATAAAATAAATTGCAAACAACAGCACAAATAAATGCAATAGAAAAAAAGAGTTTGTCCGGTTTTAAGTAAGTTTTATTAAATTGAAAAGTAATCAAATGTAAAATAACACATCCAGTTTTATTTTACATTTGATTACTTTAATTTTTGTAGTCTTCATTGTAAAATTAAATACAGATTAATGCTTACAATAAAAGTTATAAAACGTATGAAGTCAAGAGCAGAAAGTGATTTTCTTTCTTTTGTTCTTTGATTAACATGACAGACAGCAGCAGATATATTGGATCCCTTTGACTGCGGTCCCTTTAAGAGTTTATCCATGGAACCAATATACTGTTGCACAACATGCGTTGTCTTTCTTTTTTCCAAAACTGACTGTGTTTAACTGGATGGATACTCACCAAGATGGGAATTTTTTTTTTTTGACAATTTTTGTTTTAGGTATTAAGTTTTTTTTTAGCGCAGTTAAGGTAGCATTCATTTGTAATTTGGTATTTGGGGCTCCACAAGCTGTTTTTGAGGGACTGATTAAGTGCGGCTTGTGCGCTCTCCACTAATATAGATCAGGGGTTGGCGTGCGCGCGTTTTGGGGTGTTGTACGAAGCTGCGGCGAACCTGCGATTGCGGAATGACTTGTTTTAAAAAAAGAATGCCCCAAATACAAGCACATTTAACCGGATGTTAGAGAGATGACCGTCAGGCGAATGAGACATGGTGTGGAAGAGAAGCCAAAACGAGGAAGAAGAAGAGGAGAAGGGAGGGGATAGTCGGAGAGTAAGAAAAAAAAGAACAGGTACGACAAGGAAGAGGGCGGTGGGAGTGAAAAGAGAACAATAAGAACGAAGGGAAAGGAAGACAGAAGAAAAAAAAAGAAAGATGGAAAAAAGATAAGATAAATAAGAGATAAGGGGAAAGAAACGGGAGGAGGAGGGGGGTAATGCGAGGAAGGGGGGAGAGGAAGAAAAAGAATAGAAGAATGAAAAGAGAGCAAGATTATCGCGGGCTGACGTTATGCCTGTGTGCTGGTGTAACCAAAACGGGATCGGCTCGGAATCGGAACGAGGTGTGGAATATGGACCGCCGGTCACCCGATCCGGACCCGTCATGAGGAAAATCGCCGGAATTACGAACCTGCGCCCATCGATCGGTTGCATATCTGTTTAAAGTTTTGGGGTTCGTACAATGTTTTTACTGTTTTACAATAAGTCTCTTAGTCACCAGGTTGTGAGAGTATTACAATTTAAAATAAATTATAGATAGTCTGCATACACATTAATAAAAATCCTGTGATGGAAAGCTGAATTGTCAGGAACCATTACTCCAGACTTCAGTTTCTAATACGCTGATTTGGTGCACAAGAAAAAAAAAAAAAAAAAAACAGCATTTATTGGAAACACAGAATTTTTGTAAATTATAAATGTCTTACTGTCACCTTTGATCAATTTAATACATCCTTGCTAAATAAAAATATTAATTTATTTTCTGACCCAACAAGGTAGTATACTATGTATACCATAATTAATACCAGTGGCATAGTCTGTGAGAAAAAAAGGTGTTGGCCCCCCCCTCCGCTGTATTTTTTTTTGCATGTTTGTCACACCTTAATGTTTCAGATCATCAAACAAATTTAAATATTAGTAAATGATAACACAAGTGAACACAACATGCAGTTTTTTAAATGAAGGTTTTTATTATTAAGGGAAAACAAAATCCAAAACTACATGGCCCTGTGTGAAAAAGTGTTTGCCCCATAAACCTAATAACTGGTTGGGCCACCCTTAGCAGCTACAACTGCAATCAAGCGTTTGCGATAGCTTGCATTGAGTCTGTTACAGCGCTGTGGAGGATTTTTGGTCCACTCATCTATGCAGAATCGTTGTAATTCAGCCACATTGGAGGGTTTTCGAGCATGAACCGCCTTTTTAAGGTCATTCCACAGCATCTCAATAGGATTCAGGTCAGGACTTTGACTAGGCCACTCCAAAGTCTTCATTTTGTTTTTCTTCAGCCATTCAGAGGTGGACTTGCTGGTGTGTTTTGGATCATTGTCCTGCTGCAGAACCCAAGTCCGCTTCATCTTGAGGTCACGAAAAGGCCGGGACACATTCTCCTCAGGATTTTTTGGGTTAACAAAGCAGAATTCATGGTTCAATTTATCACAGCAAGTCTTCCAGGTCCTGAAGCTGCAAAGCAGCCCCAGGCCATCACACTGCCACCACCATGTTTGACTGTTGGTATGTTCTTTTTATGAAATGCTGTGTTGTTTTTATGCCAGATGTAACGGGACACACCTTCCTAAAAGTTAAACTTTTGTCTCGTCAGTCTACAGAGTTTTTTCCCAAAAGTCTTGGGGATCATCAAGCTGTTTTCTGGCAAAACTGAGACAAGACTTTATGCTCTTTTTGGTCAGCAGTGGTTTTCGTCTTGGAACTCTGCCATGCAGACCATTTTTGCCCAGTCTATTTCTTATTGTTGAATCATGAACACTGATCTTAATTGATGCAAGTGAGGCCTGCAGTTCTTTGGATGTTGTTGTGGGGTCTTTTGTGACCTCTTGGATGAGTCGTCGCTGTGCTCTTGGGGTAATTTTGGTCGGCCACTCCTGGGAAGGTTCTCCACTGTTCCATGTTTTTGCCATTTGTGAATAATGGCTCTCACTGTGGTTCACTAGAGTCCCAAAGCTTTAGAAATTGCTTTATAACCTTTTCCAGACTGATAAATCTCAATTACTTTCATTCTCATTTGTTTCTGAATTTCTTTGGATCTCGGCATGATGTCTAGCTTTTGAGGATCTTTTGGTCTACTTCACTTTTCAGGCAGGTCCTATTTAAGAGAGTTCTTGATTGCGAACAGGTGTGGCAGTAATCAGGCCTGGGTGTGGCTAGAGAAATTGAACTCGGGTGTGATAAACCACAGTTTTAACAGGGGGGCAAACACTTCTTTACACAAGGCCATGTAGTTTTGGATTTAGTTTTCACTTAATAATAAAAACCTTAATTTAAAAAACTGCATGTTGTGTTTACTTGTATTATCTTTGACTAATATTTAAATTTGTTTGATGATCTGAAACATTAAAGTGTGACAAACAGGCAAAAAAATAAGAAATCAGGAAGGGGGCCAACACTTTTTCACACCACTGTATATGCATATACTGCATGTACATATGCAATATAAATACTTAATGTAAATTTAATCTGTACATACCACTGCTTGTGAGGATGTAGGGCTGGGTGGGATGAACAGCGATGCAGCGAATGTAATCTGAATGGGCCTCAAACATATGTACTCTCTCTAGTGTATTATAGTTGAAAACCCGAATTTGCATGTCATCCTACAAAAAAAGGGAGGAAACTGATCAAAAGTTCCATATTTATCTATTATACATGTGACAGTATTGATAACTATTATATAACAGTGCAGTGTTTCCCATTCATTAACTAGAGTGTGGCGGCGCGCCACAGTCTAATCTGCCCCGACACAGTTTCACAATAAACCAAAGATATATTTATACTTCTCATTATAACATAAAAGTTCTTTAACTTTGTGTTTCACGCCACTGTTTTGGTCAAGTATTCGACGAACGAATTAAAACCGAAAGCGTAATATGACTTATCAAGTCTGTTTGCGCTGCTTTTTTCAAAGTGAAGCGCACACTTTGCGCACGCGATCGGCTCGTGATCCTGTTTTTTCCACGTCTCAGTTCACTGACTGACCTTTCAATTTCAAGAACAAGTCAATTCACCAGCTTTTGTCTTTTAGTTTGCACACGGTGACTGAACCCGTGTTGGAGCTTTTAATTTTGAACTATCAAAGTTAACCAGATTGATGAATTTAACTTTAAAATGTACAAAATTTTCTTCCGGGGGGGCATGCCCCTAGACTCCCCTACAAGGATCGAGGACCACCCACCTCAGTCTCACAAAATCCTGTGGGAAACACTGCAATGCATATTATTATTATTCACATATATACTTACAGCACCAGTAATGACCCAATTTTTCCTGGCAACAAATTTGGCAGCTCTTACTGGAAGGTCACAGACTTCAAAAGTCTTAACCAGAGTCTATGAAAGAGCAATATTAGACACTATTAGACAAACATGCAACACACACTGCTGTATCCTTAATGTTAAATGTGAAGATCAGATGGTAATATATTGCAAATGCTGAAAAACACAAGGTCTGCTAGTCACCTGTGTTTCATGGTTCCACACACAGACACTGCCGTTGTACAGACTGGCCAGCATCCATGGCTCGGACGGATGAAGGTCTACGCTTTTGACACGGTCAGATCGAGCCGTGAGTTTCCGCTTGATATCCAGCCTCAGAGGCTAGAAGACAAGACAAGACAATTACAAGTTGATTAATCAGCATCTCTTTGGTTAGCAGCACCAAGTATACAGTAGTAACACCAACAGTCTATACAAAAAGCACAAATGTTCGCAGTTTCAAGAACAGAAAACAGTGACATTTTGTTATTTAACCTTGACTGTTTTTCCCCCACAACATTTGCTATTTGTCACCCAATTAAAAGTCTGATAAAGTAACAGCAGCTAACCTTTACAGTACAGTTAATAAGCAATAAAATCACTACAAATCAAACCTCTTCCAGCTAATTGCCATGTTACTGAACAGAATATATACAGCAGCACATTTCATAATTTCTGTTTATTTATTAATGTGTACTTAATGTTAAAGTCACATTCATATCATCAGCTGTTAGCCAGAACACAAGATATCACTTCATAACAACATATAACTGAACAGTTAATTTATAATATATGTAATGGTAAATGGCTTTAAATGAAAGTATGATCTAGAATGAGAGTGAAAATGAACAAATAATTCACAGACTGACTGAATGATAGAGTTGTCTATGTGGCCATTCTAAAGGCCTTCGAGGCTAACAGCGCGAGCTAACGTTACTCGAAGCGTATTTCTACACAACATCTGCGAACCAGCTGTAATATTGCCCATAATATAGATCCTGACGCCACACTTACCATGTTTGTGTTTGCTGGATTTGGTCTCCTTCACCTGTAGTATTTTATATCATCCACCAAGAGTCTGATGTGTTTTTTCGCCTGCGGTTTTGTGCACGGCAGGCAAATGTGACGTGGAACTTCCTCAAAGCCAGTACGCTTGACGTCGGAAGCGTTGACGTGACACTCGGACGGCTTCGGAGTGTTTCGGGAAATTTCGGTTAAACTCGGCTTTTGAGGGACGCTGCATGGCGTTAGGCGCTTGCGGCGAGTTTGAGCTCACCCTTTCCTGTAAAGCCAAAAATGGTACCACCTTCAGTGTATTTATGATGAATAACGCCAAAAATACAGTGCTGAAATGTGCCTGAAAAGTCTCACCGCATTATGATCTTAAAAGGTTAATAGATAAATGTTTAAGACATATGATCAATATTAAGGCTATAGTCGTCATACAAGGAACCTGTTACAATGGCTACATCTCAGTAAGGATAGCCTTGAGTCAAAAGTACAATTACACAATTGCTCGTTTTCTACAGTGTATCTAAATGTGTATCTTCTACATCTATTATTATAATTTAAAAGATATAAATTATGTAAATTATAATTATAAAATAGTAGTTAGATCATTTTTATAGCCTAATGAAATCAATGAATTAACAAATATAGTTTGCTTAAGATATGTGTCTCTTCATGTTTGACCATTATAGTATTGATTGGATCTTTAATAGTCCTCCAATGTATGTAAAATGTTTTTTAGCTCATTATGGGGAAATTAATTACGTTTTAAAATCATGCATATCATCAATTAATATGTATTTGTATAAAAAAATGTTTGTGTGGTTTTATGATTGTGTGAGCAAGGGAGAGAGAAAACGACAAATAAAAAATGTAACTAAGTTACATTCACAAGAAATTATGAGCCATAACATCTCATTGTCTTTATTTAGACAGGTTAATACACAGCTTGATTTTGATAGACTTGATAGTAGAACAGCATGAACTGAATCACATGACAAATCAGTCTTTTCTTTTGTACACTTGCTGGTACACAGGGTCCTCACATGTCAGCTCCTGAAATTGAAATGATCATGAGGTCAAAACATATCCATTATGAGTACAAAGCAAAGCAGGAATTGTGCGGGAATATTCCCTATTCATGTGTGAAAAAAAAAATTTAATTAGCTGAAATACTTTTATCATTAAACACCTTAATTAGAAATTTCATAAAACCTTAAATCCATAAAAATATTTTTAAGCAATAATGCTGATTCTAACATTAATCGGGTTATTTTTATCCAATGACTGAATGCTCACCAGATAAAGTTTGTCATCTTCTATCCAGTGTTTCCATCCACGGTTGGCTTTCTCACCGTTCTGGATGGCCACCAATTTGTCTCCTTCCCAGGTCACCAGAGTCTGTGTATGTAAAAAAAAAATATATATATATATATATACAGCGGGTACGGAAAGTATTCAGACCCCCTTAAATTTTTCACTCTTTTTATATTGCAGCCATTTGCTAAATTCATTTAAGTTTTTTTTTTCCTCATTAATGTACACACAGCAACCAATATTGACAGAAAAACACAGAATAGTTGAAATTTTTGCAGATTTATTAAAAAAAAAAAAAACTGAAATATCACCTGGTCCTAAGTATTCAGACCCTTTGCTCAGTATTAGTAGAAGAACCTTTTGATCTAATACAGCCATGATCTTTGGAAAGATGCAACACCCCCCCCCCCCCCCCCCCAGTTTTTGCAAACCTGGATTTGGGGATCCTCTGCCATTCCTCATTGCAGATCCTCTCCAGTTCTGTCAGGTTGGATGTAAACGTTGGTGGACAGACATTTTTAGGTCTCTCCAGAGATGCCCAATTGGGTTTAAGTCAGGGCTCTGGCTGGGCCATAAAAGAACAGTCACAGAGTTGTTGTGAAGCCAATCCTTCGTTATTTTAGCTGTGTGCTTAAGGTCATTGTCTTGTTGGAAGGTAAACCTTCGGCCCAGTCTGAGGTCCTGAGCACTCTAGAGAAGGTTTTCATCCAGGATATCCCGTACTTGGCCGCATTCATCTTCCCTCGATTGCAACCAGTCGTCCTAACCCTGCAGCTGAAAAACACCCCCACAACATGATGCTGCCACCACCATGCTTCACTTTTGGACAGGTGATGAGCAGTGCTTGGTTTTCTCCACACATACCGCTTAGAATTTAAGGCCAAAAAGTTTTATCTTGGTTTCATCAGACCAGAGAATTTTATTTCTTACCATCTTGGAGTCCTTCAGGTGTTTGTTTAGCAAACTCCATGCGGGCTTTCATGTTTCTTGCACTGAGGAGAGGCTTCCGTTTGGCCACTCTGCCATAAAGCCCCGACTTTTGGAGGGCTGCAGTGATGGTTGACTTTTTTTACAACTTTCTCCCATCTCCCGACTGGATCTCTGGAGCTCAGCCACAGTTATCTTTGGGTTCTTCTTTACTTCTCTCATCAAGGCTTTTCTCCCCCGATAGCTCAGTTTTTTGGCGGACGGCCAGCTCTAGGAAGGGTTCTGGTCGTCTTAAACGTCTTCCATTTAAGGATTATGGGGCCACTGTGCTCTTAGGAACCTGAAGTGCAGCAGAAATTTTTTTGTAACATTGGCCAGATCTGTGCCTTGCCACAAGTCTGTCTCTGAGCTCTTCAGGCAGTTCCTTGACCTCATGATTCTCATTTGCTCTGACATGCACTTTGAGCTGTAGGTCTTATATAGACAGGTGTGTGGCCTAATAAAGTCCAGTCAGTATAATCAAACACAGATGGACTCAAATGAAGGTGTAGAAACATCTCAAGGATGATCAGAAGAAATGGACAGGACAGCATATTAAATATATGAGTGTCACAGCAAAGGTCTGAATACTTAGGACCATGTGATATTTCAGTTTTTTTCTTTTTTAATAAATCTGCAAAAAAATGTCAACAATTCTGTGTTTTTCTGTCAATATGGGGTGCTTTGTGTAAATTAATGAGGAAAAAAAATTAACTTAAAAATGTTTAGCAAATGGCTGCAATATAACAAAGAGTGAAAATTTTTAGGGGGTCTGAATACTTTCCGTACCCCCTGTATATATATACCGGTGCACTAAATAAATTAGAATGTCGTGGAAAAGTAGATTTATTTCAGTAATTCAACTCTAATTGTGAAACTTGTGTATTAAATAATTCAATGCACACAGACTGAAGTAGTTTAAGTCTTTGTTTTTTTTTAATTGTGATGATTTTGGCTCACATTAACAAAAACCCACCATTCACTATCTCAACAAATTAGAATATGGTGGCATGCCAATCAGCTAATCAACTCAAAACAACTCCAAAGGTTTCCTGAGCCTTCAAAATGGTCTCAGTTTGGTTCACTAGGCTACACAATCCCGGGGGGAAGACTGTGATTTGACCCACCGTTGTCCAGAGGACAATCATGACCAACCTTCACAAGGAGGGTAAGCACACAAACATTCATTGCCAAAGAAGCTAACTGTTCACAGAGTGCTGTATCCAAGCATGTTAACAGAATGTTGAGTGGAAGGAAAAAGTGTGGAATAAAAAGATGCACAACCAACGAGAGAACCGCAGCCTTATGAGGATTGTCAAAATCGATTCAAGAATTTGAGTGATTTTCACAAGGAATGGACTGAGGCTGGGGCAAGGCATCAAGAGCCACCACACACAGACGTGGCAAGGAATTCGGCTACAGTTGTCGTATTCCACTTGTTAAGCCACTCCTGAACCACAAACAACTTCAGAGGCGTCTTAACTGGGCTAAGGAGAAAAGGAACTGGACTGTTGCCCAGTGGTCCAAAGCCCTCTTTTCAGATGAGAGCAAGTTTTACATTTCATTTGGAAACCAAGGTCCTAGAATCTGGAGGAAGGGTGGAGAAGCTCATAGGCCAAGTTGCTTGAAGTTCAGTGTTAAGTTTACACAGTCTGTGATGATTGGGGTGCAATGTCATTATTGTCTGTGTGTGGTCATTGTGTTTTTTGTTATTAAACCAACGTCATTTGAAAACCGTTATCAAGAATTGTGGAGAACTTCATGCTTCCTTCTGCGGACAAGGGGCCCTTTTTGAAGATGCTGATTTCATTTTTCCAGCAGGATTTGGCACCTGCCCTTACTGCCAAAAGCACCAAAAGTTGGTTTAATGGCCATGGTGTTGGTGTGCTTGATTGGCAAGCAAACTCACCAGACCTGAACACCACAGAGAATATATGGGGTATTGTCAAGTGGAAAATGAGAAACAAGAGACCAAAAAATGAGATGAGCTGAAGGCCACTGTCAAAGTAACCTGGGCTTCCATACCACCTCAGCAGTGCCAAAAAATGATCACCTCCATGCCACGCCGAATTGAGGAAGTAATTAAAGCAAAATGAGCCCCTAACAAGTATTGAGTACATGTAAAGTAAATGAACATACTTTCCAGAAGGCCAACAATTCACTAAAATGTTTTTTTATTGGTCTTATCAAGTATTCTAATTTGTTGAGATAGTGAAATGGTGGGTTGTTTGTTAAATGTGAGCCAAAATCATCAATTAAAATAACCAAAGACTTAAACGACTTCAGTCTATGTGCATTGAATTTAATACACGAGTTTCACAATCGGAGTTGAATTACTGAAATAAATGAACAAACTTTTCCATGACATTCTAATTTACTGAGATGCACCTTTATGTTGATGTATGTATATTATATATCTATACAAAACTAATTTTACAATTCTTTTATAATGTACTATTATTAATAAATAGTTTTTTTTAATCATTATATAGCCTACTGATCATTATATAAAAAGACACATTTTCATTGAGGAGATTTTACTCTATCACTGACAGATGCATGTTATAATAATATAATTCAGATGCCCTCAAAAAAAAAAAAAAACAGAAGAAGAAAGACCTTAAATGCATTTTGTCCCTCTGGACAAAAGTTGAAGCCTGTGCTCTATTTGTTTTACTGTAGGTTCATTACTGAACAAACTTACTGAGATCATGGCCAACAGGCCAAACAGGTTAAATGACATTATGTCATTAGAGGAGGATCACAAATATTAAATATAAATAGTTCACCTTTAGCATCCTTTTGTCAAATCCCTAAGTCAATTCTTCCTTTTCAACTCCAATAGTGAAACTCAGCTCATAGCTCTTGAATGAGCTCTGTGTCTTAATCACAAGGTTGTTCCCATCCTGGATAAAGGTCTTTGTTGGAGTGAGGTGGACTGCAATCTTGCGGATTGCAAAGTCAATGTCTATGAGAGTAAATATTTTTAACTTGGCATGGTCATTTCCATGATATAAACTATATCATATTTTTCCAATTGTGTCAAATATTATAATAAAACTGTATAATCAGAATTAGGAAATGGCACAGTCTACTCTGTTGACCTATGGTAACAGCAGGGCCGGATTTAGTGATTTGGGGGCCCCAGGCAAAATACAGGAATGGGGCCCTATACAATTTCAGACATCTACAACCTTGAGGTTCCTTTCAGTGTTGCTCGCTGCTGCACGATCGTGTCCCATAGTTGTGTCTAATCTTATAGATTTTTCATGTACATGTTATAAATAAAAGATTTCTTTAATGTTGTAAATCCCTTGTTCACATTTAAACAGGTTATAATAGTATTAGAGTAGGTTGGACACTAGGTGGTGCGTTGGGGTAATTTTCACTATAATTGTCTACACAACGCAAGGCTAATTCTAAACTTTAAAATATACATTTATTTTTATTTATTTTATTTGCACATTTAAATTAAACTGAAGGAAATGATACATTTACATGCGTAAGGATTATTTCAACCAAACATGAAGTGTGTCTGTGTGGAAAGTGACTGTGCATGGTCCTTCTTGGGTCTTTCACAAAAACCAGTGAGCGCCATGTAAAAAAAATTAAATAGGCCCTATATAATATTCACTGTTGCTTAGTATTAAAATGATAACTTCAGATGCATGATATCTGTAGGGCCCTATAAAATCCGTTTTATTTTTCCCAAATTAGCCTAAGTTTTATTTTTTCCATCAGTTTCTTTTTAAAAAATTAAAAGACATGAAGAACTGTTAGGCAAAAAAAAGAAGAGTTTTAAAATAATCCCAATAGGCTATGTTTATTTTTAGTTTTTCAGGAGTTTTTACCATTTTTTTTTTTTACCAAACGTTTTGGCTATAAACGATAATTTCAAACTATATTGTACAGATGATTGATATAGGCCTACCCATTTCTTCTTTATGGCAAAATGTGTGTACAAACATTGACTAAACACGGGTTTTCATTCTATATAGGCTAATGCATATAAAACTAAAATTAATTTTGCATATAAATGTGTTTGGTGGGGCAACATGTTGGGGACATAAAGAAATGTAATAATGCGAGTTAACTAATTGGCAAGATTTTTAAACAATATTCTAAATTCATAGGAATATTCAAATACTTTTATTCCCTATTCTGGTTATGTCTGTCCAAAATGCGCTTTCTAAAAAAAACAGTTTTAGTCCGGTGTCTATATGAGGAATAATGAAATCAACGCCTGTTTCGTAACAGAAAGTCAAATTGATTCGAAATGAGATGTTGCTTGATGACACAGTTTAAAATAGTCAGATTTAAATGATAATACAAAATATATACCCCTATTCCATACGATTGTCACTAAATTAAAATCAGACATTTTGAAGACCGAGGAGAGGGAGTGGTCATGGTGAAACACCCAATCATTTGGTATCTCTGAAAAGCACTGAATGTGCTCTGTACAGGACATCCAAATTAAAAACTGTGGCATGTATAGTCTTAGAGAAATTCACTAAAATATAATGTACTCATATGGAATGCAGGGTCTCAGGAGGTTAAAATTTCCATTCATCAAATAATCCTGAAATAATATGTATAACAGTTTTCACAAAAATATGAATCACATTACCACAGGAACCAGATGAGTCCTCTGCACAATGTGACATTGCTGCAGCCTGGAATTGAACTGCTGTTTTTGTCTGGTCAGAGGAGAACTGGCCCCATGACTGAGACTGGTTTTCCCAAGGTTTTTTTCTCCATTCTGTCACCGATGGAGTTTTGCCGCTGTCGCCTCTGGCTTGCTTTAGTTGGGGACTCTTCATTTCCAGCGATATCGTTAACTTGATTTCAAATGATTGCAAAGATACTATTTAACCTGAACTGAGCTGGATGATGACATCAATGAATTGAATGATGAACTGTCTTTAACTGAAAAATTAGTGTTTACTATTGTCATTTTGCATTATTGACACACTATTTTCCTAATTAATGCTGTTCAGTTGCTTTGACACAATCTGTATTGTTAAAAGCGCCAATATAAATAAAGGTGACTTGACTTGACTTGACAATTAAATATAAAAATGTGATAATAATAAGAAATGTTTTGAGCACCAAATCAGCATATTAAAGGATTTCTGAAGGATCATGTGACACTGAAGACTAGAGTAGTGGCTGCTGAAAATTCAGCTTTGTCGTCACAAAGAATAATATTTACATTTGAAAATGTACCATTTGTAAACATCATTAGAATTTTAAATTGTAGTATCTTTACAATATTATTCTAGTTTGGTGTATTTTAAATCAAATAAATGCAGCCTTGATGAGCGTAAGAGACTTTCAAAACCCCCCAAATTTGGAATTTGGAATGGTATATAGTGTAGATACAACAAGACAGGTTTGGTTGGCAAAGGTGCTCTCTTGTTTGTGGAAGATGATATAGGCCATGATCTGAAAAGTAAACATCTCAACTATAGCTCATCATGACAGTTCTGTATCTCTTATTTTACATTTCACTATAAACACTTCAGAGTAATTCATAGTCAGGAAGACGTCTCAAGACTGGCCTCATTACTGACAGGTCTTCACCTCCTGTTTGTGCAGTCAACATTTCTCTCTCTCTCTCTGGTGTCTGTAGGCATAAATGGAAACCTGTTTGACAGCATTGTGATTGTTGCTTTGACTGACTGTTGTGCTGCAGACAGGCTGAGTATCAAAACAATTACAAACTGGCATGTCTGTCTGTTCATATGCGTTGACTGACATGAGCTCATGCCGTGCATCATGTAATGCAATCTCCTCCGAGACCCAGAGTCCTGTTATATTATATTATATATATATATATATATATTATAAGATATATATATATATATATATATTATTATATATTATATATATTATATATATATATATATATATATAAATGTCACAGCAGACATTGCACTCGTTGAGATAATCCAAAGGTCCTAATTGGCTTTAGGATTACGTGTCCTGTGATTTGAGACGCCACACCGCACTTTGATGTTGAAGCATTGAAACATCAGAGCAGAGGGCAAACACAAAAAAAGAAGCAAATATGTTTCCCGTAGACATGAATGGATTCTGGAAAATGACAAGTAATGAAAACTTTGATGAATACATGGAAGCACTAGGTAGGCTGATACTTCATATTCTATTTATTTATTCATTATACTCCTGTGAAATTAATGTTCTATGCTGAACAAGGTATGTGAGATGTTGCAGAATATATTCTGTTCGAAACAGTCAAAGCAAGAGAAATACATGTCCGTATTTTGAACTCAAGAGATACGTTTTAGTACTCTTGGCAGACCTGATTCTATTATAAAAAAATTAAAATAGAAAATAAAAATTGGCTCATGTATACAGCTATGGTTGACGTGTTCGTGTATTCAACTTACAGATGTGAATGTTGTCATCAGAAAAATAGCCAACTATCTCATCTTTGATAAGGAGATTGTTCAGAATGGTGATCATTTTAATATCAAGACTCTCACCGCCTTTAGGAACTACCATATGGAGTTTGATGTTGGAAAGGAGTTTGAGGAGGATTTGGTTGGTGTAGATGATAGGAAATGTATGGTAAGTGACCTCCTTATTTATAAAAGTACGACTTAAAGTGCAACTGAACAATAATGTAAGATCAGAAATGCTTTTATATGGAAAACTATTCTGAACTGCTTTTCCTAGGTTTCTGTGGTGGATGAGTCAGTAAATCGGATTAGATTGAGATTTACATTCAATGACCTGTTGTGATCTTAAATCCACGAGGGTTTCGGGTTAATGCCACAAACACCTGGTGCTCGGGAACTTTAGGTCAACTTGTACACAGTGTATAACATTATTTTCGAAACCGGTAAAGATGTTTAACAAGAAAATAATATTTTAGTCTTTCTACTTCAAAATGTTGTTTAATTCATTATGTTTCTTGCCATTTCTTTGTGTTTGTGACATTTATTGGTGTTAAATGTTGTCCAAAAATTGTTGTACATTTTTTTTAATGCTGAAGTAAGCTATTTCTTGTGAATGTGCAAGACGTCTGATGTCATTAGACGTCATTAGCTAGTACTGGTAAATAACAAGAATGTGCAGCAAACAGTAAAATTTGGGCTATAAAGCATAATACATTTAAATAATACTAATATTTTGTACAGCTAAAATAACTGGAAGTGACTGACACCAGAAGCCTTGCGCATTCAAGATAAAATTGGAGGAACCCACTCTTACATTTAAAAGCAAATTGTTTACAATTTATTCTCTATTCTCTGTGTCAGTCAATACCAGCTTCATCTTTCTCATCATGTTTTGTAGACCATGGTAAACTGGGAGGGAGACAAACTGGTTTGTGTACAGAAAGGAGAAAAGGAGGGAAGGGGCTGGACCCAGTGGGTGAAAGGGGATGAATTACATGTGGTAAGTGTGTATAAGGATGCAGTTCATATGAGGACATGCTCTGTTGTTTTATGAAAGGTCACACTTGGCTGCTTCGTGTTGTTAGTGTAGTCAACAGTGTAATTAATAAGATAACATAATTACTGCAGCAGTCACGCATTACAATAACAAACGCATCTAAAACGTGTATACGCTGAAATCCATTTAGTGACTTCATTATACAGCTGCCTGGAATGTACTTCATTTATTACTCAACATTCTGTGTTCAAATATTTGTGCATAATAACTGCTAACCTGTATAAATGACTGTTACCTAAAAACTGTTACACTTCCAATCAAATGTTCAGCGTCGGTAAAATGTTTTAAATGTTTCTGAAAGAAGTCTCTTAAGCTTGCTAAGGCTGAATTTATTCGATGTACAGCAAAAACAGTAATGGTGTGAAAAAAACTGTAGTACAACTCAAATAAATTTTCCACGGCCATGTACAGTAGTAGTAAAAAAGGTGGTCAACATTTAGTTGGACCTTTTTATGTATATAAAAGTACATTTATGCTATTAAATGTATGTCACATCATGTCCTTTCCTTAAAATAAATTTTGTTTATTTTAGGGTTTTTGTTTGTTTACTTATTTACTTTTTTTTTTTTTTTTTTTTTTTTTTTTTTTTTTCTTTTTTCTTTTTTTTTGTTTGTTTATTATTTATTTTGCAGGAAATGCGAGTCTGTGGAGTGATGTGTAAACAAGTGTTTAGGAAACAAGTTCTCGACTGATGTGCCTTGAACCACAAGTACTTATGTGAAGAAACGGCGAAACATTTGCCTGTCATAACAGTAATTGTTGTGTTAAATAGTCATTTTTAAGTGTGTCTTTTTCATTCCTCATGTAAACAATGTATGGTGAAAACTTTGTCAAGGAAAATAAAATGTGAACACAAAAATATGCATGTTCACTCTTCCAACGTGTTTGTTCAAACGTACAGAAAACCTCTGCATTAGCTCAAAGAACACAAACATCTGCACAGTTCTTGTCAGTTTTCTTTAGTCCATCAATTGTGATTTCAAGAGCACAATTTCAGCACATATTTTCTGAGTCTGTCAGCATCATAATCTAGAAAAGATGCAGCAGTGCCGCTGTATTGACCCTCATAATATCATCTCCCCTCCCATTCATATTCTTCCTGCTTCTGAGGAGACGAAAAGAGCTCAGTTTGCTGCGGGGGTGAAGACCCATCCAGAAAGACCATCAGATGTTAAAGTGGGTATTTTAGACAGCAGTAAAGCTCTCAGTTAGGAGGCTAATCTTAGTGACACTGGGGCACTAAAACATACCAAACCCACACACACATGAATTTAATGGATGTCTGTCATATTAACTAACCAAATTAACTGCTGATTTGGAATACGCTTTTTCTGAAGAGTAATCTAGAAAGGCACATCAAGCAAATGCATAAATGCAAAGAGATAGACTGATGTCAGCAGGATGAATGGATACATAGCTCTGTCTACTGTGGATGTTTCTTTGTCTTTTCCAGTAGAGGGCGCAACTACACAACACTGGCTTAAAGGGGTCCTATTATGCTTTTTCACTTTTTACATTTTAGTCAGTGTGTAGTGTGTATGTTTGGGCATAAAAAAGATCTAGAAAGTTACAAATCTCAAAGTCCACTCCAAAGGGAGATATTTCGCTTTTAAAAAATCCCTTTTCAAGAACTACAACAAATGACTCGTTTGGACTACACCGTTTGTTTTTCGGGCTTTGTGATATCACAAAGCAGCTCATTGGAATATAATTACAAAGAATTCCCGCCTACAGAAATTCGAATGGTTGGGGGTGGTGAGGGGCGAGGTCGTGGTTAGAACGCCTGGTTGAGTGAGTGCATCAGCCGAGCGACGAGAAGAGTGCTGCGCAGAGTTTGGCTAGGAGAGAGGGGAAGAAGAGAGCTGCTGTGCTGTAGTTCACAATTTCGGCATGTCTCGACCAATCTTACAAGTACACCTGAGTAGTGGGCGCCACGGAGAGGCCGAAACCACGGTGACGCCCGTGTGCCTACCCCGCTAGGAACAATAATGTACTTTTTCGAATTTTAAAGAGTGGCGTGGACCGCGCTGGTTCTGTCCGGTGCGAGACCCCGCTGCCAAACGCTGTTTTTTTAACCTCCATGCCCAACGTCTTTGTTTGGCTTCCGAAAGCGGCCTGATGTCGAAACCGTGATTGAATCTGATTTTTTAACTCTGTTTGAAAGCCACTCACTAACCCATTTGCCTGGTGTGCTGCGCATTTTATGAGAAAAGCTTCACACTGGAGCGGCAGGCCTGCGAGATTCACCACCAAGCTTTTTTTTTTTTGTTGAAAGCCGCGAGCAAGCGCAGAATCGCAACACCATCTACGCTGTTGCCACTCCCACGGACATGGGAAAGTACCCCCCCAATCAACAACCATTCTTGTTTTCTCGAAAGGGGACTTCATCACACAAGCCGGAACATATCAAGCCAGGTTTTGCCACGGGGAGAAGGAACACCGCCACCGTATTGTAATAACGGTAAATTATCGCTGAAAATAATGTGTTTTTAGACCAACCCCAGACCTGAGATCATGTGCCCACCTAGTACACCCCAAATCCAAATCAAGATTTTGTAAAAGGATATAATAGGACCCCTTTAAGACTTCTTGAAAACCTGCTTGCCCACAACTCCAGCTGCTTTCAGCTCCTGCATAGAAAATATACAGAACATAATTATAAAACAAAACACAGATTTTGTTTTTTTTTAAATAAGAGCATAATAGGACCCCTTTAAGACTTCTTGAAAACCTGCTTGCCCACAACTCCAGCTGCTTTCAGCTCCTGCATAGAAAATATACAGAACATAATTATAAAACAAAACACAGATTTTGTTTTTTTTTAAATCCTCCAGGTCAAAGGTCATCTGAATCAATAACTTTCATATCAGGTGCCTATGTGCTTTTCAAAACACGTTCCTTTTTGTTGTCTCTATAAATTGCACTTTTTATCAGCAGGTGGCGGTATGCACCTAAATATAGATTCTTCAACACACCTTAGACACCCTTTTGCCAAAGGGGTTGCTTGGGCTAATTAAGCACAATGTCGCACAGATGTGGTCAACCATCTGTTGTTAACATTTCAAATGAGCACAATAGCCTTGTAATGATAATATTGTCCTGGCGCCCCCTGCACAATGAGCCACTAATTCACATTGGTGATCACATGTCATTTGTAGCATCAGTAACCATGTGTTTTACTCTAACTCACGGTTTCCAAAAACAAAGTAATTGCTAAACGAGGGCAAAGTAGTGTGTATAAGAAAAGATGTTTAGTTTATATACCCTTTAATCCAGTGGGTCCAGCCCTTGCCTTCGATCTCTCCTTTCTGCACACACACTCTCCATCCCAGACGATGGTGATCTGTGGGAATAAATGTTGCAAAGAAGAAAAACATTGCTGTTTAAATGAGCAAACTGTGAAAATTATTATTTGTTACTTTAACTAACATAAATTATTGTTTTGTTGTTTAAAAATGATTACCTATTATTTTAAGTGGGACGGTTTTATGTAGGATTGTTGTGCCAGTGAAACTGTAATGGAAGAATGTTGTCAATGTCATTTAAATATTTCTGTGACATAATTTTTCATTTATTCAGCTCATGCTTTAATCAAATAAATTAATGCATGCCTTATAAATATTTACATGAGACTGAACCATTAAACATTTAATTTTTTCTAACAACAGCCATCAAAATTGAACAGCTGAATGACTAAAACATAGTACTAAAATTACTAAAACATAGGATAAAACTTTGATGCTTTCACTATTTCAGTCATTGTGGTTTTAAATGGCTTTTTTCCTGATAGCAACATTAACATCTTCAGTAATTTTGGGAGAAAAAAAGATTACAAAATTACTAACCCAGTCTGACAGATCTGTTTGTATGATGTTTAAGGAAGCACCTGTTCATTGTTTAAATGCTTTCATTTCAAATGATTTTATATAGCTTATATGTACATAAATTGACCATGGTGGACCATGGCAGTTGAATATAACTTTTTTTTTAAAGTCCAGTAAAAACGTCACAGTTGCAGTGACAAGAACAGCTAAACTCTGAAGGACAGCGGCCCTCAAGGACCAAGTTTGGACACCGAGTTTTATTTACCACCATATTAATCGGATCAGCTTCATTACTGCCACACATGTGCTGCTCAGTAGGCTACAACTATATTGGGAAAAACACTCTCACAATGTGCACAATACCATGTATGAGCTATAAACCAACCCTCAAAGCACAAGAAATTTGAACATATAGATTTATGACAGGGGACAATTGTTACATTATTCACATGGATTTACACCGTTCTGCTACATAACCTTTCAGATTAAATGAACTGAAAAGACATTTCTCAGTTGATATGTAAATTAGAAGTCAAAAATTCTCAGTGCATCTTGAAGAGAGTGACATTAATTTGTGATTCAAGCACAATACAGCGGAAATTTATTTTCACTTAAAAAAAAAATCCTAATGTTTTTTATAGTAGAAAATTCTTTTTGCTCACATGAACTTTACTAATTTATCATCTCAATTAACTCATTAGGCTTTATTTCTGAATCATCCAGATTGAATCTAACGCATGCATACTATGTTTGGAAGCATGGAGAGCAATAATAAAGAATTCTTAAAAGCTACAGGCATGACTGATAAGTAAGAAATTTATAAAAGTTAAAGAGGATTTAAACTGCAGATGTCAGATTCAAGTAATATCCACTTTATACACCTCCTCAAACTCCTGGCAAAGTTAGTCAATGTCATGCCATCAATGCTGACTGTCTTATCGATGAAGTGATCTTTATTCTCAGTGATGCTGTTGCTGGCTTAATCACAGCGGCAGTTTTCCTAATAGCAACATTTGTGTCTGCCAGGAACCGGAGCCAAAATCAGAATGAGATTACTTAACTCACAGTGTGTATATTTATTATTTTCTGTTAGTTTTGTGTTTTCATTTCAGAGACAGTTTGAAAACAAATACACTATGTGACATATTTGCACACATATATGCAGTAGTTTACAATGTACTGTATGTACATGTATATAACTTGTCCATTTGTGTTTGTATTTGTATATCTGTGTGTGTATGTATATACTGTATATCAAATGAGTGAAATTCAGTTATAAGAATATTAAATATTTGTTACACTTTAATTTAATTAATAATTAGTAGGAATATGAAGCCCTACTCAGTAATGTAATTATGTTCCAAAGGTTTTATAGTGCAGTGTAATGATAATGTTAATTAAGCCTACAGAAGATTCTCTGCTTTTTGAACTGGTAATTGACTTACCAAGAGCTTTCAGGTACTCATTAGAGTTCTAAATTGAGATCATTTTCCAACAGTTTTTATAATCAGCTGGCATTTTGAATTAGAGCGTGAGGTTTCTTTGACACCGGTGAACATTTGAGGAGATTCAGTGCAGTAATGTCTGCATAAAAGCCCCACATTACAAGTCCCAAATCCAATTAGTAATGATAAGTTCATCATCAGGTTTAGTAGTGTACTTGTTAAAAGAGAAACTCCATCTCCCTCCCATGAAGGTTACCTATACATCCAAGTAAATTTGGACCTAAGAATAAAAGAGTTTTGTAATGGTTAATCTCCTCGTAAGGTACAAGGGATTATGGGTAAACAGACGTCATTTTATTCAGGTGTTGATAAATGTAAAACAGTATAAAATGTATTATTTTGCTTGCACGATCTGTCATAGGTTTAAACGTTCAAGGTGTGCTGAACATGGAGCAATACAAGCTTCTGTGGATATTATTGTTGAAGTAATAAATGCTAAATTGCCCTGTGTATGCTTTGTTTTTATTAGCTAGCTCAAATGTACATTTCTTCCCTCACAAAGATTTGACCTTGTCCACCTTTGCTAAACATGTTAATTTCTGTGTATTTTAGTCCAGAGGAACATGGCCACACTTTGAGCTGCACGAGTACAAATAGGCCATTATTTAAAAAAAGAAAATTGTTCACCCAAAAATTACAATTTGCATTTATATCACTTGCTTACCAATGGATCCTCTGCAGTGAATGAGTGCCGTTAGAATGAGAGTCAAAACAGATTATTAAATCCAGTCCAAATGACTCACCAATAAGTGAAAAGCTGCATGTTGGTAAGAAACAAATTCATCAAGACATTTTAACTATAAATCATTACATCTGGCCAAAATATGACTCCATAATCCATAATAAAGCTTCCTCCAGTTGTCCTCTCACATTAGAATCCACCAACATGTTTGTTTAGAACCGTTTTCACTTGTGAACAGTGCTTGATCTGTGCATATTTCTCTCCTGATTCAGATAAGACGACTTTTTCACTGGAGAAAGCAATATGCACAAAGGACATTTTTTTTGTTGGATTTTAGGTGTAAGCAATGGTTTGTTAAAAATATCTTAAATTATATATATTTTTTGCAGCTTTTCACTTCACAAGACATTAATTGTTGGACGGGAGTCGCTTGGATTATTGTGATGTTTTTATTAGCTGTTTGGACTCTCATTCTGATGGCACCCATTCACTGCAGAGGATCCATTGGTAAGCAAGTCATGTAATCTACATCTTGGACGGTCTGAGGATGAGTAAAGTTTCAGCAAATTTTCATTTTTGGCTGAACTATTCCTTTGAGTAAATGAAGACCCAAAAATATATTTGGAGCCATTAGCATGGAAAAAAAGGAAGTGGACGCTGTGTGGGCTGCCAATGTAGGGTGAACATTTTTCACTGAAAGGAACACCTGGCAGGAAGCCGTTGATAGACTCAGGGCCAAATATGGAAAATGAACGGTTGCACCGATTTTACTAGACAGTGCTCTGTAGTTATCAACAAACTGCCAATTATGTTCCTTTCATACTCTTGTTAAGTGGATGGATGGGTGCTGCTTAGTTCACTTCTTAATATTCATGTAATACTTAAGAACCACTGAAGCATATCTCAGCAATAATGAAAAGTGAACATGCCAACCTGGATTCTCTAAAGTATATACAAAAACAGCAGCAATATTTAATTTACATTCTTGCTGGTATGCCTTTATTAAACTAGTGTGTTGATAGAAAGTTCAAGCAAACACATTTAGATGCATATGAACAGCAGAGCGCAATGCATTTCTCTTTATTTCACTGATTTATGGATTCCTTTGTGTGCACAGTCACAGAGGCATGATGGGAAGGAAAGCAAAACCCTGCCATGCTCAGAACCCAAGAGACTGACAGGCTCTTCAATCAGAGCGACAGCAGCTGGGCGGCACTCAGACTCGTCACATCATTTTTCCTTCTGCACATCCTCTCTGGAGTCTAATTATATTTATGTATCCCCGATCTGAGGAATCTTCTTGTTGTGTCCAAGACAATATCCTGACGCACCTATTGTTTGATAGTTCACTTACAGAGCAGCTTATCCCAGTGTTCTCTACCACTAATGTAAATAACATCTAAATGACAAACTTCGCACCAACGAAGGAAAGTCACTGGAGATCTTCCTCTGTGAGGATAAGAACAAACAAGCATTTATAGATTGTGACAGACTATCACAGATGGTGTATGGCTTTCACAATAGACGGATAGATGTAGGAAGATGTGGCGTGAATTTATATACCTTAAAGTGTTGGATTTTCCTGGATCTCTTGCAGGTGTTCAGTCGGTAGGGGTTTAAAACTTTTTGAAGACCTGTTTACTCACGATCCCAGCAGCTCTCAGCTCCTGCATACAAAGAAAACACGCTTAAAGGGATAGTTGTCAACTAAATATGAACATTCTGTCATCATTTACTCTAGGGTAGATCATATGTCCTATTTGCCCCGGACACGTCCTGGCTGGGATTTCTAAATCAGGTTTTGGATCTGTTTTCCTGTTGATGTTCTCTATACAGGCTACGAGTATTTGCATTGCTTTGACTGTTCTCTGTAGATCCCAGCTTCTCACACAGCACGATGCCTGCACGCTATTGGTCAAACTACCTGTCAGTCATTACCTTCAGCAAGCATGAAAACAACAGGGAAAAACAAAGCTAAAACCCAAACATTTGAAAAATAATAAACCGTTTTCCACTTTCTCCACAATGGAACGTCCCATGGATGCTAAAGCTTCTTTATGGAACCATCGATGCCAATAAAATACATTTATTTTAAGAGTAGATTTTATTTCGGCTATAATTAACATGGTAAATGTTCCCTAACAGCGGTCTTTTTCAACACAACACTAGAATGTATATAACGTTCAACCAGCTGGTGTCGCAATGTCAGTTCTTTGGTAATGCTGCGGCAACGCAGTCAGTATATTATGCACGATCAAACGTGCAGATGAAGCCTAACATCTGTTGTTATTACCTCCACCCATCATATTCCAGTCAACTTCATTTAAAAATCCTATCAAATCATAATGATGGTGTTTGACACCCATTAGAATGATTTAAATGGTTCAAATGCATTTAAGCAATCAATCTGTCAGTGTTGTGCTTTTTCAGGTTCATCATCACAGGGCTGAACGTTTTGAGATTTGAATATAGCTCTTCCCCCACCATCTGCCGTGTACCTCCTAGCCCAAACAATTTTTGAGCTGCTGTATTGTATACACTTTAGGCTATTTCTGATATATACCAGCTCTATGCGAAACAATCATACCTGGGAGGGAATACCATCAAGGGCATTAAATGAAATGCATGAGAACTGGTCTACCAAGTGAAGTTCATCTCCCTCAATCCAGTGGGTCCAGCCCCTCCCCTCGATCTCTCCTTTCTGCACACATACCAGATTATCTCCATCCCAGGTGATAGTGGTCTATAATGCATAACAGAGATTTATTTTTAACATATACTGTATACAGCAAAAATAGAGTTAAGTTAGGACTGCGAAGAAGAAAGGAAGCAGAACAGATTTTGCAGTGGGATGAGAAGAGCACATCTTTACTTTATCAAAACAAAAAGAAAATTAAATCTGACCCACAATAAATGTGTTTGCACTGCAATTATATGCTGCACAAAGAGAAGCATGTTGAATATGCCTCTTACCAGATAGCAGGAATGAAAAAAACGCAATGCTGGGCACTGTTAGGACTGAATGGGGTGAGGAAAAACTTCAGTGAAAAACACAGGCCTTTTTTGTGTGTGTGAGTTATATCAGAAAGTAAACTTGAACAAGAGCCTGTTTTTTAGAGAGGAGACATGTCCAGTGCAGAATAACTAACACATTCCTCAGTGTTGTTATTGGTAAACTAAAACTAAAAGTATTCATATAAACATAAAACACATTTTTAATAAAGCTTAAATAAAATATAAATATTAGATGAAAATTCAAACTGACAAAAGAACATAACAGATTTCCTAAAAAATGAACTGAAATTAAAAAAGAAAACTGAAAATGTAAAATTAATAAAGAGCTGAATATTAGATGAAAACCTTAAACTAAATAAAAATTTTGAAATACTTTCTTGGCAACTAACTGAAATAAAACTATAACTGAAATACAAATAAATTACTATTTAGAAATATTAAAAGGTTAAAAACTAATAAAAATGAAAATAGCACATAGCAAAATTCCTAAAAATGTAATTAAAATAAAAAATCACAATGAAAATACCAAAATTACTTAAAAGCTAATTTAACAGTAACTAAGAGTATATAAATAATACTAAAATACACTTGTATGTGTGCTGGACTACAAGCTGCCTTTCCAGTATCTCCAACATTCATGTACAAATGTCACATTTGAACATTTTGCAGTGTATTTTAAATAGCGTTTAAAGAATACAGTTCAAGTGCAAACATATTGGCAAATCTCACCTTGCACCTTGCTTTGATTTGAATACATCCCATCCAATTGGGCAGTCACATACAATCTAGCCTCAAAAGTTTAAATACTGCAACACATCTGAATTGTATCTGAAAAACCTGCATATATAATCAGAACTCCACGCAGCTTCCGTACGACTCTCTATTGTAAATGAATGACTACCGGTCTGTTGTTTGTCAGAGAGATTGAAAAGGTGGCTTTAGGGGTTAAGCAAAAAAAAAAAAAAGAAACATGATTATCTCTGTATCTCTGCAATCGTCTCAACACAGGCCTTAGATATACCAAGTTTCTCCAAAAGACAGGAAAAGCGAGAGGAAAATGAAAGGAGAGAGTAACACTTCTTATTAGATTAAAGAGCCAATTATTGCTCTCATTTCACACTTTCCCCTTTTCTCATTAGTTGAGATTGTGGACTGTAAATGACATGCACAGTTAGTGATTCTCAAGGGCAATGAAATTATACAAATGACAACCCTATAAGAGAATTATTATAGCGAAAATCACATGACTCAGACTGATCCTGGAATGTTATAAACTTTTTGTGAAAATAAGTATAATAAACCATGCAAGCCTATTAATTTAAACTCGCTTCTTAAAGGGATAGTTCACCCAAAAATGAAAAGTCTGTCATTAATTACTAACCCTCATGTCGTTCCAAACCCGTAAGACCTCTTCGGAACACAAATTAAGATATTTTTGATGGAATCTGAGAGCTCTTTGACCCTCCCATAGACAGCAAGGGTACTACCACGATCAATGTCCAGAAACGTAACAAGAAGATCGGTAATAATCCATGTGACATCAGGGGTTCAACCGTAATATTACGAAGCTTACGAGAAAATTTATTCAACAATTCGTCTCCTCCTAGCGCCATTTTGGAGAGTATCCACTGAACGCAAACAGTGTATGTTGTTTTGTGTCAGCCGCACCACACGGATACGTTTTCTACGTTGTTTGTGCTTTGATTTGAACGAAAACAACGAATCCGTGTGGTGCAAAGCATAAGCATTGATGGAGAATCAAACACGTAATCCTGCAAGTTCATATTGAGCCAAAAAGCAAAGTTTAATAAATAGCATTAAGGCTATTTTGAGTAGTACTTTATAATAAAAAGATTTAAACTATGCTTTTAAGCTCTCAAGCCTCAAAGTGTTTGCCTTGAAAGTTTGCTCCCCATACATTTCCTGTCATCCACTCCACTCAGATCTTCCTCAAACTCCGGACCCACCACAAAGTCCATGTTGTAGTTCCTGACAGTGCTGAAAGTCTTTATGATGAAGTGATCTCCATTCTGAGTGATGTCTTTATCAGGCTTCAGCAGGGTGGCAATCTCTCTAACAGCTACATTTACATCTGGAAAAGAAAATTATAGCCCCATGTGAAAATGTGAATTTCCCAGGATACCCTTTTAAAACAGTACAGTACTCCAGCAATACCACAGTACAGTCATTGTTACAGGTGGAAATAACATGGTACTTCATCACCATGATGAGACATGCACCATGGTATTTATATAGTAATCCAAGGAATACCAAAGGTACATGTCCAGTCTGCTGCTGCTTAATATAAACAGCAACATCTAGTAAAAAATGAGAAAAGGACAAAAATACTACGTAGAAAACTACCATTTACCTTACAATTTACCATCACAGCCATAGTAGGCCATACAGAGAGCCTCACTAAAATCACTTTAATAAAAAACTTTATTTTTGTTTTCCATCTATGCAACACATAAACAGTGGATACAATATAATTTTTCTAAATTTATGCTAGGACAGTAAATCATCCAATTTTAACACTGATTTCACAATACATGCAGGACGATAGAGGAGGTCAAGTTAATAAAAAAAAAGTTATTATACATAACAAAACCTGAGAAAATAGGTATATCACATGGCATCTTGTTAAACAAAATGACGATTTTTTTTTATTTGGGGGGGTTGGGGGGGGGTGGGGGGGGGGGGGGGGGGGGGGGGGATTTAAGCTTGGATTTGATTAGAAAAAAGCCTTAAATGGTCACACTTGTAATCAGTCTTCAGAAATGACCACCATAGGAAATTAATATAAATACAAAAAATACGAAAATACTACTAATCTAGAAATCAGCCATGATTAAGTATAGTCTTCGATAATGTCTAACTATACGAATGCAAAACTTGATAAAGTAATTATTTCTGAAAATACTCTTACAAGCCTTATGTATAGGCTATATACACATTGTTTTACATATGATAATATTTCTCTCAGCAGATGGCACCAATCTTTCTGCTATGCATTGCATTGTAATTACCTTTGCTCTATTTTTAACTTATAATTCGTTTTTTCCAAACATTAGTTTAGAAAAAAATAAATAATTACTTAAAAAGAGGTGAAGATTGTCTAGTACCCACTCAAAATAGAACATTTTAAAGAATAAATATTAAAACACAATACAGAAATATGGTAGCCCACATTTATTTCATTAAAAAGATCATTACACTTACATTGTCCTCAGGCTTGGTCTGTTTTGACCTCTGTGTAACCGCTAAGTGAGGAATACCAGAGGGTTTATCTAATGTTGTAAAAGAGCCACAAAACTCACCCAGAGCTTTCAGGTAGGCTACTCTTCAAAGTTCTCGTTGGAGATCATTTTCCAGTAGCCGTTGTAATCAGCAGTCATTTCGAATTACTCCACTGATGAGTTTGTTCAAGGAAGACCCGATCTCGCCGTTCCCCTGCAAACAAATGCTTTTTATCTGAAAGAAACCCTCATCATCATGATCCGATTACTTGTGAATTAATTTTTTCTTCTTTGTTATGGAAACCGTATCTCTGCCTCTAGAGTTTGGATTCATCATCTCAAACTTGGATGCGATATCACACCATGTAATTACATCACTTAAACTCTGTGATCGAGCGCTGTAGGGAATAGACCGGGGCTAGTTGTCACAAGGGCCAGGGCCGGATTTAGTGATTTGGGGTGGCCGGGGCCCAGGCAAACTCAGAAAATTTTAATTTTATGTACTTTTTTTTTTTTTTTTAGAAAATTCTGGTTGGTATTTTCATTTTATGGGTAATCAAATGGAATGGCAAAAAAACATGATAACTATCTTTTATTCCAACTGAAAATTAACAAAACCTTTAATTTTTGTACTATTCAAAAGTCTACACATAGAAGGTTTAATGTTGTATACGATGCAATGTCACAGAAGGCGACAAAATTTGAATTAATTAAATCAAATGCCAGTCAGTACACTTCAATCAAACCGCGATATGGACTAGTGTATGTGAAATACTATTTAGCTACTACAGGCGAAACGGGCGTCTGTGCCGTTCATTTCAGTACAGTTCCGCCAGTTACACAGTAAACTCCGTTTTGAGAATAGATTCGGCGAGTCCGTCCCCATTTGTCTACACGCCCTACTTTTGCTAAGAAGCTAAGTTCACGCGGGGACGACAACAGAAGGTTGCCTGCTAATGAAAACCCAGCAACAACTTGTGTGTCCGCACGAAACGCGCATCTCGAATAATAAAAAGCATTTTATTGGGGGGCCTTGGCTTTTGGGGGCCCAAGGCGGTCGCCTACCTTTGCTAATGGTTAAGTCCGCCCTCGACAAGGGTGCATTCAGTTAGGCTATGTTTTGAGTGGAAAGTTCTCAAGGTTTACTCGAAAGAATCTTATTATCAAATATAATCATAATAGCTATTATGACGACCTGAATTTTTCTTTCACTGAATCAAGTAATTTTTGTAGTCCACTGGATATTTGCTTCTTTCCATACAGAAATAGAGTTAAAAATCACGATTTGGCCAACATCATTTTTTTGGATTAGATGGTTTTCTGTCACTATAATGGACACCAGGGATCCTGCAGGAAAAATTTAAACCCCCAATATTTTAAACCATACATAATAAGTAGAGCTTTTGTGCACTATAGTTGAAACTGTGTTTAAGATTTGAATAAGAAAAAAATGACTATAAGAATTAACAATGCAGTAAGAATGTGAAAAAAAGGTAAGAGATATGAAGTAAAAAATGAATCTGAGTATATGTACACATTTCTTTGTGTGTATGTGAATGGGTTTATGTGTACTTGCTGATTGTTTTGATGAATATATGATTGTGTGCATTATAGCATCAAGGCATCAGTCAATCAATAAGATTAAGTTAGGAGTCATATCTTCATTGTGATTGGTCGATCAGGGACCAATCAGTGACCAGGCATGGCTCATATGATGAAAACATAAAATTTTATTGGTTTAAACAAAAAAATCATGTGATGTCAATTTGCATTGTCCGAAGGGGTTAATAATGCAGTGTTTTACATATTTGCAGTTTCATAATAGTTTTATTTTACTGTTTTAATTTCACTGAAAGGATTAGTCTGTTTAATGGTAGGTCCCATTGGGACAACTTACCCCATATAATGTGGCAACATGCTATTGATAATAAAAAAAACTCTTACACATAACAGATTTTAAAAAATAAAATAGCAACTAAAAATAGAATTTCAATTAAATTCTTAGAATAATGCACATAAAATACCCTTTTTGTAATCTTTTATTGTTACAGGTGATGAACTCTTTATATTCTTCTAGACTTTATTGCGCATCTGTCTATTTGCTCTTCAAATAAAAAAAACGTAGGTTTGTGCTTGATATAAAATTAAACTGAATTGTCACTCCTTACATCTGCTAGTTAAAGTGTCTGAAGATTTGAATTGGCACACACGGCTCTTCTGTACAAAGCAACGGTCATCTAGAAGTGTGGGACTAGTGTTGAATTAATTCCTCTGGCTTTTCTTTCAAGACAGCATGAATAAAGGCATTCTTTTAAAACCCAAACTCCACACAAAGACTGTCAGCAGGAGGGCTTCAACACTGCAAAAAACACCCTTAAAGCAACTTGAGTCAAAACTCACAGTCAGCGGTACAAGAAAAAAGAAGCGATTCAGACAGACATCGCCTCAAATATCCCAATCTACATTCTTCTAATTTTTATTTTGTCAGAAACTCTTTTTCACCCCACCGACAAAGCTTGATGAAACATCTTTAGGGATCTGACAACATGAACGATGCTTTCTGTGCAAATGGGAATGGAAGAAGCAGTGTTTGCTCTCTAAAGTGTAAAGGCTCTGTTATTTATCCTCCTTGTGACATTCAGCAAAAGTCAACAAATCCCAGACCTGCCGAACATAGACCTACAGCTCTGCAGTGATCTGGCAAATCGAACTCCTGCAGAGACAGGATCAATTCCTAAATCCCTCTCTACACATTACACTAGGAAACCATGGTCATGGATAAAGCTCACTTTACACCAGACAAAATATGCAACTCTTCTAAAGCTGCTTTCACATCTTCAAAATGAAGAGTAAGAGAAAAATGTAATCTTTTGAAACATATTTTGCAATTACTTGAGACCAAGACCACTGAAGGCTATTTCCTGTACATCAGTCTTGTATTGTTTGCATGGTAAGAGGTCGTAGTTTAACATCTTTGTTTTTCATCTCACTGTCTTGTGTATAAAGGTTGTGCTCTCTTATGTAATCAATGACCGAGTCTGGTAAGAGATATTTAACACTCTGGCCTCTCCGTAGGGCTCGTCGGACCTCTGTAGCACTGATCTCATTGTGGACCCACTCCCGAACGAGAAAAATGCGCCGCCGGTGCCTGGACAACAAGTCAGACTCGTGTATAGCCCGGTCTGGTTGCAGGCTACCTCTGCTCACACAGACCAGTCCAAAGCAGCCCACCACCTCCTCTACATGATCATCCCTCCACAGACCAGGAACCTTAAAGGTGTCCATGAAATCTGCTCCACAAAGCAGCTTCAGCTGAGGAACATCTGTAGGGGAGAAAGTGATCACATTGTTGATTGTTTTTTATATATAAATTAAACAAACAGTTCACCCAAAAATGAAAATTTGCTTAAAATGTGCTCATCTTCAGGCTATTCAAGAACAGCATTTGAGAAATTCATTACATCACTTGCTCCCCAATGGATCCTCTACAATGAATGGGTGCCTTCAGAGATTTCAAACAGCTGATTAAAACATCCATTGGCAAGTGATGTAAAATTTCTCCAAATCTGTTCTGATGAAGAATGTTTGACACTACTTGAACCCATGCCTGAAATCTGCAAAAATCTCAATTTGTCTTTCCTCAATGCTTCATTAGAATTCACTTCATAGCCAGCATTGCAAGGGCTCCACCTCAGCAGTGATATTTACAGGATATGAAAGAATCAATAGTGTGCTTTTAACTCTAGTTCTCTCACTATAGCATGTGTTTGAGCAGACATGAATTGCAGGGGGCAGGAAATGAACCTCGGCGGCCCACTAAAGCTCTTTATTTCTACTCCATGTGGCTATAAATAGATCTAAAGAAATGTATGCGCAACACTGCATGGGGATGAGGAAATACCACCCCTTTTCATAACTATTCTAATAATGAATACATTAATGAAAAACACAGTAAAGAAAAGCATTCCAATACAAACACTAATATTTCCAGACAATAATCTATGGCTTAATTCAGTAAGTGCCAGATTCCTTTGAATTGCCTAAATGGGGTTTGCATGAAAGCAATTTAATAAAAAATAATCCCTGAGATAATTCAACATGAAATCTAAAATTAAACGGATCTCTTTCTTTGAAAATGTCAATGCTTTTCAAAGTCTTTTAAGCCAATTCCGACTAATGTGTTTATTAATCATTGTAACAGAAGGATGAATAGGAGTTTCTTTATGTAATATTCAGTCCAAAGCAGTAACTGTTTGTTATTAGAAAGACAAAAAGTTGCAAAAGTTACATTTTTAGGCTGGTCTGCCTGAGAGGTCTAACAGTGCTCGTCAGTCAAAGTGATTAAGATGGCCAATCAAATCAAAGAGAGTGAAAGAGTCTCTTCAGTTTTTAACATAAAAAGTGCAAGGTAAGATTTAATTAGCTGAACATTTAATATATGACAACTGTTTTATGAATTGAAATATAGGCTGGATCATTTGTGTGATTAATATAATTTACTGTAACATATTAGCCATACCAATAAGAGTGAATGAGTCCATATTAAAAAAAACAAAACCAAATTTTTTTTTTTTAAATAGCTCAAATTCATCCTTCACAAAAATTCAGTTCTTTCCTTTTCTTCATTTCCTTCAATTCATTTAAATCCTTTAAATCTTTAATTCCTTTAAATAAAAAGGCCATTACTACCCTCCCCCTTCCAAAAAAAATTGTTCACCCCCATGTTCAAAACATGGTTACGTCCTTGATTCAGTCCACTGTCAAACAAAAGAAATTACACATGAAAAAATAGCATTAGAGTTTGCACTGAATAAAGGAATAAAGGTTTTGAGATAACAGGGAATTTGTCTGCATATGTTCTATCATTCTTGGCACTTGTCTTGTTATAAAGTTGTCCTGGCTATTAATCTCAGCTTCATTAACAGTCTGAGCACGCTTGTCTTAAGCTCAGTCATCCTGTGGAGGGTATTAGGGCTTCATTAGCATGCTCCTCTACAGCAACCTCAAATAAAAGCACTGTTGAAAAGAGGCCTAACAGCACTTTTGCTGGCCAGAGAGAAGACAACAGCCTGTTTTAAATGCATCAGACTTATCTAAAGTGATTAGCAAAGACGGAAAAGGCTCTGTTGGGCCAGAGAGGAGGCTTAGAGGAAACTGAACTGTGATGAGAGGTTTCTGTGCCAATTTTATAAAGACATATTGAGATGTGGGTGGAGCTTACCAGAGGCTGTGGGCGGGTCCTTGCTGTTGTGGTACTGGGCAGCTATGCGGTCATAGTGGTACCTGTGTTAAGTGAGGCAGGGAGAAACAAACACAACAGATAAGCAACTGTGAGTATGAACGGATACAGTGTAGGTAATCAGCTTATGAATGTAGGAGAAGCTTTACATTCATACAGAATTACATGAGCCTATACAGTAGATACAGTATCTCAACTTTTCTCACAAAAGGCTATAATCAGCTTTGTTGTTGCTTAAATGCAGATAGTGTGCAACCTCTACAAGGAGATTATTGTATGTGTGTTTAATGTATAAAGTGAATAGCGGACTTTAAGGTATAAGAGCTTGTGCATGATACAGTGTACAGTGTGGAATGAACCAATAGCAGAACCAACCAGGGCTGTGCACCATTCAGAATTTGAATTGAATTTGAACTGAGGTAGCCAAAAAGGATGTAGAATTGTTTAGATAGATAGAATGAAAGAACGATAGATAGAACGATACATAGATATTCAGTGTCACATGATCCTTCATAGTTCTAATATGTTGACAGACATAGATATAGATAGATAGATAGAATGACAGAATGATAGACAGAATGACAAACAGATTTTTCATGATTCTTTGATGAATAGAAAGTTTAAAAGCACAGCATTTATTTGAAATTTTTCATTTTTGATCAATTTGATATATGCTGGTTGAATCTACTTTTGAACAGTAGATAGAATGATGAAGCTAGATAGATAAATCTCATTGCTATGCATTCTCTATGTGAAGGATACATGCAATGCTGGTACAATTTGGCCAAAAGGACTCTTATAAGGCACCTACCTTCTTTGAAGGCAGCAGAAGCCTTTGTGTCAGAAGTGCACCTTGTTGCTTCCTATGCTGAATAGATTTTGTAACAGAGCCTGTATGTACGCAGCATAGCACTACTGTATGTCCTTTAAAAATAGCAAAAACTCAACCTGGTAATTTATCACATAGGTCAACTGCAAGGGCATATAATCAATTGTGCAATTTCATCCAATTCTGCCAGGAAGTAAATAACGAACCTAGAAATACAAAGCCCTGGCACAGGCCCCTAGCGCAAGAGCAGCCATCCTCGTCCCTGGCATCGGAGCATTAATTAGCCACCTAAGGGTATAGCTAGCAGTTGGCATAAAACTAAATTTGAGTGCTCTGAGGGGTCCTTAAACAGTCTCTTGTTACTTTTATATATCTTTAGGGATTCAAGAGGAGGAATGGCACATCACGACGAAAAGAGGGGACAAGAATTTGGCACGGTTGCAAAACGAAAACCACTAGCAGCCAAATACTAAAGGATGATGGGATGTTTCATGTTCTCTGTGGCAGAATCTGAGGAGAATGGAAACTGTGGCCGTTATGATGGATAGTAGGGCTGGAATGAGTCACGTCAGCGCCTGGCTATTTGATATCTTTTACACAGGGAATTTAAGGATTCGGCTCCAATAAAGTTTTGGCTTTAGTTCAGGTATTTCGAAGATGACAGCGAGTTTGTGAAGTCCTTCACAGAGGGTAATGCAAGGTGAATTCACATATAAAGGCAACATATAAAATATAAATGCAACATGAAATATTTCTCAGTAAAGATTTAATTTCTATATTCCATACCTACGTATATACCTTGCCAATGTTTGTCATTCTTTTATCTTCTTCTTGTATATATTGCACAATATAAATGAGACTTCTGGGTATTCATTTGTGAGATATAACACTCTTTAAGCCCTAATGTGCACCATCAGTTCATCTAAGAGAAGAATAAGCCAATATCAGACATAACTATATGCCGTATCATAAACTGTCATTCATTTTAATAACACCAGTATGTTTAAAATTTGAACAGTGCTTTTGAAGTAAAGAAAAAAGGCAACTTTCCTATCATCGAAAATGACTCTAAAGCTGCACTTCTGAGCAGTTCCTGGGATAATGGAAGTGCAATCAGCATTTAGCACCCCATCTGTCAAAACCGGTTAATGTTTCCTTTACAGCCAGTGTCCCAGTTGTGTTAAAAGACTCAAAAGTTACTTGCCTTGTCAAACTTTTGACTGGATAAATGATTTGCGCTAGTCATGGTAAGAAGCCAATGCAGAATACTTTTCTAAAATTGTTCTTTATATTTATATTCACCTCATGGTCACCACAGTCTCTGTCCAATCCACCTGCTGGCTCTCCCAGTCATCTACAGAAACCCAGTGAGAGCTCTGCAGGGCCAGTCTTGCCATAGCAAGTCGATGTTTAGAAGCAACAAGACCCTGTTTACCATAATTATCACCGACAGGAGATACAATGCCACCAACCACACGATACAGACCTGCAAAATGGAGAGAGACAACATATCTGACCCAAAAAGAGTGAAGTAGATGACAAATTAGATGTCAAATATAAAACAAATCACAGTTCCTGTAGCTCAAACAGTAAAAAAATGCCAACAACATAGGTTCTATTCCTAGGAAATGCATAAACTGATAAAATGTGTACCATGAATGCAATACAATAGAGGGTTTTGGATTAAAGGAATAGTTAACCCATAAATGAAAATTTGCTCACCCATGAGTTTGTTTCTTCATCGGAAACAGGAGAAATTTGGCATCACATCACTTCCTCACCAATGGATCCTCTGCAGTGAATGGGTTCCGTCAGAATGAGAGCTCAAACAGCTGATAAAAACACAATAATCCACACAACTCCAGGCCATAAATCAACATTTGGGAAGCGAAAGGTTGTGTGTTTGTAATAAACAAAACCATCAAGACATTTTTAACTTCAAAACGTTGCTTTCAACTAAACTATGAGTCCTCTATATAACAAAAATGGTCCAAAACGGTTCTAAACAAATAAGTTTAATAAATAAATAAAGATTTTGGTGTGAGAAGACAACAGGGGATGAACTTTTTCACTGAAGAAATTGTTATTATGGACTGGTATTTTATCCAGAAGCAACGGTTTAAAGTCAAAACATCTTAAAGATGGATTTGTTACTTATGAACAAGCAGCTTTTCGTTTCATTAAGACATGAATTGATGGACTGTAGTGTCGTGTAGATTACTGTGATATTTTTATCAGCTGTTTGAACTCATTCTGACGGCATCCATTCACCGCTATTGGTGAGCAACTGATGTATTCTTAAATTTTTTTCCATATCTGTTCTGATGAAGAATCAAACTCATCTACATCTTATCATCTAGTAAATTTTCAGAAAATGTTTATTTTTGGTAGAACTATTCCTCTGAAGTACCGACCATATGAATAAAATGTAAATAATTGTCAGATTATTAAACAGTCATTGATTCCTTTTCTAAGTGCAACAGCCCTGCAAAAGTTTCTAAGCCACTGCACACAAATTAACACAAGCTTTGCATACACAGGCGGACTCTAATGAGTTGCTGAATGCTTAATGTTTTTGCCAAATAATGCTGTAGTTTTGCATAGTCAAGATGAATTCACATCATACTGCAAATGTTTTTGCAGTTTCTCATTTAGCTGTGCATGCAAGACATTATAAACCAGAATTAATAAATAAAATTAGTTTTTAAAAATCAGTTTTAATCTTTCATAAAAATGGCAACAAACCACAAACAAGTCTCCAGGCACTCTTGAGGTAATATAAGACGCAAGCTATTTTGGCTACTTGATATGCTATTTCTGCAAGCAATTTTTGAGTACACTGTGTACAGTAAATAAACACAAGCAAAAATGTCAGCATGCCAGCACCATGCAGAGTCTTTTAAGAGGTGCAGTTACACTACGTCTACACTGCAAGCTAGTGGTGGAACACAACAAATTGTTCCAATCATAACCAACAAAATTTGAAATGCTTGCTTGCATTGTAGAACATTTTTCTTGCATTGCTTGCAGAAAAATTGGCATCCTTTCTGAGCCCATATATTTCATATGTCTGGCCTTATAAGGTTAATAGATTTAGACATACTTTAGACTAGAATTAAAAAACAAAATGCAGTTATATAACAGAAATCACTTTAAAGCTACAGGCTCAGAGGGACATTGGAAAGGATGCCAATTTTGGCCTGATAACAGATGATGGCCAATTTCAGGTAAATGAACAGGTGGCACCAACCCGTCTGGTGCATGTGGTCTCTGGCCAGCTCAAACAGCCGCATGTGCTGGTGGGTAATGGGGTTGAAGGAGCCACAGGCCAGCAAAATCAGAGGAATACGGCCAGCCATTTCAGTGTTTCACAGCATAGTAAACACGATAACACTACAATAAACAAACATACATTTCTGTATGTTAAATGTTTTGCTATAAAATGAGAGTACTATCTGGGAACAAATTATGTTATTTAAAGACAATTTATAATGTTCACAAGTGGGATAAATGAGAGCTATGCATACAGTGTGATAACATTTAAAACCAAATAAGCTAAAGTACCATGCCTGAACTTGACTTTGCTCTGTCCTGCATTGGAAACCCTGTGAATTATTGATTATTATAACTGTAGGCCATTAGCGTGTAGATCCTGCACACTTTAACCTTGAATACATGTGACTGGAATTAGTCTTATTAGGCTACTAGTTGTCATGTTTTGTACATGGAAGCAAGTGACATTTATTAATGGTGTTGTTCATTATTTCCAGTTAAAATCTTCTTTCTTCTTTAGTACCTGAGAAATCCCTTATTGCACACTGAAAAAGCTTTAATTGATCTAAATGTAAGATACTCTTACTGTAGATAAAGTAATAAATAGGCTGTTTTGGCACTGGACTAATCTGTTTGTCAAGTCAAAGTAAACAGTGGAACAAGTGCAAATTACACACTGGACAAGGCACATTTTGTTGACAAAATTACACTGTCTAAACCATACCCTGTAAACATACACTTATTATTTATTAAAACGGGTAAATAGATGGATGGATGCAGAATACATATTGTGTACATTCCTAATAATAAAACTGTGCAGGTACAAGGATGAGAACAGACAAGTATTTTTGTTTAAGGATGAAGAGCTTACTTATTGGACCAAAAGACAGTACACAGAATCGCGGGATACATTTGCAACGAGACGGCATGCTACGGTTGACGCCTATACAGTCAAAAAATATGGGTGCGTGTTATATAGATAGCCACTTGTCTTGTGAAAAAATCAATTCCCATGTTACAAAATAAAGCATTCTCCATCTTAGAGAAACATTGCCTAAGTTACAAAACATGTTACCTTTTTCGAAGCAGAAAACGCTAGTTCATGCCGTAATGACCTCTAGACTGGACTATTGTAATGCACTGCTAGGTTGGTTGTCCTGCTTCTTCAATAAACAAGTTACAGGTAGTTCAAAATGCAGCGGTTAGAGTCCTTGCCAGGTCAAGAAAATATCTTCATATTACCCCAATTTTAGTCTTTGCACTGGCTACCTATTAAGTTCTGTTTCAGTTACAAAATATTATTACTTGCCTATAAGGCCCTTAATGGGTTAGCTTCTGCGTACCTAACTAGTTTCTACCACGCTACAATCCATCACGCTCCCTAAGGTTGCAAAACTCTGGACTTTTGGTAGTACCTAGGATAGCAAAGTCCACTAAAGGAGGTAGAGCTTTTTCGCATTTGGCTCCCAAACTCTGGAATAGCCTTCCTGATAATGTTCGGGGTTCAGACACACTCGCTCTGTTTAAATCTAGATTAAAGACACACCTCTTTGGCCAAGCATTCAAATAAATGCATCTCATAATCTTGTACTGCAAATATACAGTATCTGATCAAGTGCACATTATTATTCTTTAGCTTGGGTTAAACAAATAAATTTGGCTTGGTTGGATCGCAGCTATACGCTAATTATGTCTCTATTTGTTTCTCTGTTTTTGCCACAGTATTCATCCCAGAGTCCACAAGCTTCAGTCTGGATCCAGAACACCTGAGAAGAGATGATGGCAACCCCTCAGAGGACCTCAGATGATGCCAACCCTGAAACAACATACAGAAACACCAAACTTTGCTATAAGTTTGTTTGCAACATATAATAATTGCTGTTAATAGTGTTCTTCGTCTGTTTGATTACGTCTTTAATTGATTTTTTCTGCCATATGTACATTAACTGACCACCAAGTCACCACTAAGCTACCACTAAATATTGTAGAAACTTAATTTGCTGTAAAGTTGCTTTGCAATGATTTGTATCGTGAAAAGCGCTGTACAAATAAACTTGACTTGACAACAAAGGATAAATAAGGTATGAACATAAAAATTACACATACTAACATAATGTGACCCAACTAAAACACAAAAAGTGACTTAAAACACATGGGGGGAAAAAAAGAAAAAAGAAAAAAAGACGAAGAAGCTGGTCAAGTGAGTGAAAAGATTGAATGAAAACCTATAACAGTCATGGGCACCTTTGGTTTAACCATTGCACAATGATGAAATCAGATGGTGCTTTGATATATGATACTAAATGAAAAATATTCAGGTATTCACATGATATTCCCAAGGTATTCTACCATGGAATACTACCATGTCAAAAACCAGTATAATACGGAGAGTAGCAAAATTACCAAAAAGATTTAGTGAGTTTGACAGCTGCCAGTAAATCCAGTTTTTTAAGACTGTTTCTGTGTAACGTTAGTTTTGGATTATGGCATTTACAAAACAGCTTTAAACGTATTTATTAAGTCTATGACTTCGGCAGATGTTATTATCTGACAAATATGCTAATAAACACAATGTTTAAGCTGTATGTGTTTACCTTATCCAAAGCTCCCTCCAAGTTTATGCAAATGCTACATGCTATATCGTTAGCCGTATGTTACACTATTAATGTCCCCCAGAACATTGCGATAGAAAAACACAGTTCCCATCATTTTGTGCGACAGCAGCCACTAGTGGTCAAAAACAAAAAAGATCAGTACATTTAATAAGAGACCATTGAATCCACACTGTATTTAATCATAATAACCGACCTCGTTCGCTCTAACTGTAGTTTTAATGACAAGGACTCGTTCAAAGTCAAATGATATGAACAGTCTGTCCTTTATCTGATGGAGCAAGTCTTGAAGATGATGAAAGTTCTCAGCGGGCACGATTTTGAACGCAAGGCGATCTTAAAAGCATTCTATTATCCCTTTAAAGGTCTAATATGAAGTGAATTATATTCATGTGGAACTGTGATTCTGTATATCACAGACTCTAATGGGGCACAAAATACATTGATAATGGCTCTATTGAAACAGTTACTTTATACATAGGCTATGGATATGGATATATATCGTCCACCTTCTCTTTTTCCTTTCTTAGTCCTTCATGCATTATGTATTACCCTTTTAACATAAATATATAACCTGCGGGAGGGAGAAAAAGCTTTTTCTAATCACCCTTCAAGGAGACTTTCTGTTGCCCTTCAAAAAGGCACTTTGCACAAAAACTACCCTAATTAGCTACTAAAGGGGAAATGGGCTGTAAAGATCCATACTCTGAGCCTGCTCTGGCTAATGTGACTAATGTTGTGCTACACTAATGGAGTCATATTCTTTGTGTTGCATCACACAGAGGTGATGAGCACAGCGATATTTGCTCTTTTGCGCTAGTCCTATACATCCATCAGACAACATATCTGCCTTATGAATCGAATATGTTTGGCCTCGAAGGTGTTATCTATTCTTTTTGAGTCTGCATTTTTGCATCATGTATGCCTACAGATGGATATATAGGCCTGTCTACCTAAAATACAAAATTAAACTGTAAATTAAAAGCATAAATCAGTACTACACTGTTTGTTTGTCTGATCATAAAAAGTGTGCCACCCTACGACAACACAATGCAAAATGCGTGTCATTGTCATGTGACTGAGATTGGTTGTGTGTATTTGACCGACCGTTTAGGCACGTAACAGAAGACAAAGGCTATGCTTTTCCATGTTCCGCTCGGTTCTTCAAGACATAACATTTTTTATGTCAGTTACAAAAAGGTAGATTGGTCTAAAAGTAAGGCTGAGTACCCCTTGGCATACTGCTAGCTGGTCAAACTATTTCTTAAGACACAGTCTTAACAGAGTGGTTTATGCAACTGGCCCCGTTCTATTCTTGTGTTTACTTATCTGTGTATTTATTCATATTCAGTGTAAATGATCATTTACTAATGTATTCAGCTAATAACTGTTAATAACCATTAACAAGTGTTGTTAGAGCACTGTCATTTTTGCTACAATTTCATGTCAATAAGAAATAAAAGTACCTAAATGACACAACATGTTGTCGTTTTTTTAATGTAAAACCCTAATAGAAGCTACAATAAATTATAAAACATATAGAGGGTTAAAAAGACCATATTAATAATATGCTAAAAAATAATGAAAATGAAGTATTATTAAAAAGGTTCTTTACAACACTATTAGCGTCCTAGAAAGCATTTTCAAAGCCAAATTTCTATTTAACACCAAAAAGGGTTCTGCTTTTGTTACATGTCGAAGAACCCTAATCTGGCACTGTTTAGAATCATTGTTCTTAAGAGTATAGGACTGCCATTCAAATGAGAATGTCTCTTTTCTATTTCTGACTCACTCATTCCTTGGCAAGGTGATCCCAAGTAGTTTCTAGGCCAGGGGTGTCAAACTCAGTTCCTGGAGGGTCACAGCCCTGCACAGTTTAGATTCAACCCTAACTAAACACGCCTGATATTTGAAAACTACATGGTATGTGTGTTGGAGTAGGGTTGGAACTAAACTCTGCACGGCTGCGGCCCTCTGCACGGCTGCGGCCCTCCAGGAACCGAGTTTGACACCCCTGTTCTAGGCAATTAATCGCATTAATCGCAAAGGACTCTAGGGTGGCCCCTCTTGGGAGGCAGGTAGTACTGCCACAGACACTGAGAACTCTCCAAGGTGCTGAAAAGATTGACTCCATGAGCAAATGATGGATTCAGAGTCGAACCGAGGCAGTGAAAAAAACACATAAAGCAAATAAAAAATGTAATATCTGTGGATGATGCATCACCTCAATGGTGGATCCTAAGAGTGATTTCTGCAAAAGAGGAGTTCAGACTTCATTTATACAGATTGCTCTCATAAGATTTTAAATAGAATTGGAATTCATTATTTAGAGAGCTCCGTAATAGCAAAAGACACAGCTAAGACATATTACAGCGATGCCTGTAGAATATTACAAGACTGGAGAGAGATGTGGGTAATACGACACAAAGATTGAATAGCATTATTGAAAACAGGGATTAGCCTTTGTGTCAAGTGACATGAAATGTTGATGTAAATTTATATACATATATTTAGATTTTTATTCAACAATTACTTTCAGTCTTGCATCTGATTAGTCAAGTAGCGTTCAACTGCACTGTGACTTTTGAATATTTAACTAGCTTGTCTACTGAGTTTGTGTTTTCCAGGCCAGTGTTGTCATTTAACTTAATTAAAACTAATAAAAATAGATGAAAACTTAAAAAAACCTAAACAAAAATAGGAAATGTTGACATAGCAATTAACTGAAATAAACAGGTTTAAGCTTAAGTACAAAAATGACTAAAACTAAAAAGAAAAAGAAAAAGAGAAAGAAAACTAGTGGAAATGACAAAAGCACATAAAACCTATGAAAATTATAAAATAAAAAAAAAAATCAATAAATACTATAATAGTATATAAATAATACTAAAATGACACTGTTCAAAATAGATCAGTCTAAGTGATGGGAACTTTTAAGTGACTCTTTCTACATACCTCGTTACGCCAGAAAACAACAAGCGATTGTCTTTGTAAGTGAATGATTGACTCAGTCAGTCAGCCGATTCATTCAAAAACACTGATTTATTCAACAAAGAAATGCAGAGGTGAGTCATTCAATCATTTGTTCAATAGATTTGTTCATTCGTTCGCACATTCAGAGACGAAACACAATTGTTTGAAGAGAAACATTCATTCGGCCGTGGCTTCGCTTGGAACTATTTATGTTGCAAAAAGAGACTTTTTGAGAGTCTTCTATAAGTCACCCAATATTACCTTTTGTATTTTGACTTGCTCTGTGTATATCATGTAGATAATGATCAACATTAGCCTACATATTTCGAAAGAGTAAAACTCTTTCCAGTTAGCATGTTAGCATAATCTGAACATACAGGCAACTAATAAGAATGAGAATTGAGAATCCATGTATTTTCAGTTAAGTCAAGTACTTTCCACATTTAGCTCATTGTAAAAGTTCAAGTTTTACATTATCTCATTGCTGTCTTCAATTTTGTAAAGCCGTAGTTATTAATGGTATAATCGCCAAGGCTGGTGCTGGCCTTAGCACTTGACAAACATATCTTTGAAAAGAACAGTACACAAAGTGACCATACAGTGTTGTTGCTTCTGATGATGCATTAAGATCCTGCTAGTGGAGTAATTAAAGATCACAATCCGAAACTGTGGATCTCTGCAAAACCTCAACAAGACTGTATAGGCCTACATCATCTAATACAGTGGCAGATAACCTGCTTCAGGCATCAGCACGAGCAGGTTCCTCTCACAGAGAACTCAGCTCTTTCCTCTCATGTCTGCTCTGCTTTGGATGTTTAGATTTGCAGATGCATTGATAAAAGAGTGAAGAAGCTTTCACCTAGAGCAAATTTACTCAACAGAATGCATCCTCTAAAAATGCAACAAGCCAAACAATTGAAATGAATGAGCACAAATGTTTTTCCAGTCTATCAGCTGTGCAGGTAAATTAGATTTCAGGAAGACTGGGGAAATAATATGGCATTTTAAACCAGCTCATTTTTTTCAAGCAACTAAAACGATTATCAGAAATTCCCCTGGGCTTCTGCAAAATTGACATTTAACTAAGAAAAAATAGGAAATAAAATGAGCGAAAGAATGGGTAGTAGGTTAGAATTTTAAATGGATTTCTGAAAGTTTTCTTTCTCCATTGTGATGAAACTGCATTTAAAAGACTGACGTTTACAGGCATTTATAATTTACCTCCTACTAAATGATTTCCTTATCTTGACTTCCCATATTTACATAATGCATTCTATAACAGATCTCAATCAATGCATAAGTAAGATTTCTGCATTTCTTATATTGCACTTTCCAAAGTCTAAATGTTTTACATACATTTTAAATGTTTTAAAAATGTATACACAGGAAGATGTTATTTACAGTGTTTTGATATCTTGAATTGAACCTAGGTAGAGCTCACAAGAGAGGTGGAAATGAGAAGACCTAGAGTTCATGGCTGAACGCTCATTAAAAGCTTTCCTAGTCAACCTGGGCACATGGGAAGTCCACACACTCTTTTTTTTTTACCTCAGCTGACAAATCTCATTTCACCTGAGGGGAAATCTTAGGTAGGGCATGAGCCGCCATCAGAAATGAAAATGTTTGATCTTCAGAATACACACTGAATGTGAAATGGGAGTTTTTACAGGTAAGTCAGGATTTAGTACACATATGGTTAATGCATGGGAGGAAACGGAGAGGTAATTTTCAGGGACAACCATGAAAAAAAGGAAATTAACATGGATTGAATATGGTCTTACTGAAAATGGATTACCACAGCTAAAAAAACCCTGCCTTTTAAATCAGTGTGACTTTTCAGAACGCAACATAATCATAAGAAATTCTGTTAAATTCCAAGCGTGAACAAACAGTGTGAGAATTTTACAACTTTGGTTTGCAGCCTTTGATGTCCACCAAGTTGTTGCCTGTCTGTAAGTCGGGTTACATGGTAACCACGATACACCAAAATACTAGAAATAATTCAAATTGCTTTTGTATATTCCTAAAAATACTGATAACCACCATAATTGTACAGGTGGTAAAACACAAAAACACCATCAGGGTTATTTACACATAAATATAATGTGCATTTTCAGTGGATTTCCACCATATGCTATGTGCTACTTAATACTTTCTACTGGCAAAAACATAATTTTATAGTAAAATTTTACATGTGTTATATTTTTCACTGTATATGATAAGGTAACTTACAGTTAACCAATTAAAAAAATTAATAATAACTTGTGTATTTGCATTTTTTTACTGTATATGAAAGTTTTTTATATTCTAGGATTTACAACTACTTTAGGTCATTTTATCATCATTTTATCATAGCCAATGAAATGCAAACATGATTATGAACCATAGAGAAAAATTCCCAGCACTGTTGTTTTTGTTATTGTTATTCATTTTTAATGTGCCTGGAAGGCACAGATGCCCACCTTGGGAGGAGTCTTGTCATTGGATTAAGATAATGATAATATCAATAATAAATGAAAGGGATGTTTGGACAAAATACTGTGTGTTTATACTGGGCTGCCTCAGTCTGAAAAAATTAAAAGAAATAAATTGTTTAAAAAACGACCAGTAAGCACAAACGTAAATCAATTTCTAATATCACTTTTTAAACATGAAAAATACCAAATAAAAAATTCACCAGAATAGTATTTAGACAGGGAGTGAATAAATGTCTTATCATGGGTCAAGATTAATTGCTCGGGGAGTGACGTAGCAGCCTGATCCTGGGGGTTTAACTCGCGCAACGCGCAGACACACAGACCGCGTTACCCCGTGCGCTCTGACCGCGTCTCGCGCAGCTGGGAGTTCACTAGCGAGACTTCAGTTCACCGTCGTTCAAGGACAGATACAACCAAAGAGTGGTGTCTGTTTATTAACAGAGGAAGAATTAGGTCATCGCGTTCTGGTCGAAGTGTTGGTCTCATCATGAAGATGTGCGTGATAACAGCGATGCTTTTCCTGGTGCTCTCCGGGCAGTGCGGCATCCTGGCTGGGAAAGGTAAGGCAGATCGGACAACTTGGAATGTCACCGCATGAAAAGAAACACCTGGCACTTAGATCAGTGTCTTAGATCATATGTGATCAATTACTCTTAGTTTGCAGAATTCACAGCGGCAGTGACAGGCTGAGAGTGTCTTAAATCAGGTTGGCAAGACATATGTCCTTACGTATTACAAGTTTGTCTTTCTTTCCCCCGTTTTCATAACGATGAACCTTTATTTAACACACTTCAACGAGATCATCAGCATCTTTTGAACAAATCTAAATGTTTTCATTACTATAGGAACAATACAGAATGTGAATAATATATTTACGGTTTCTCGGCGTGAGTCATAATAGAGCTATTTTCCTTCATCAATATTTAATTGACCTTTAAGGCGCATTTCTACTGATCTTACCTGCTATTTTCAATGACTGCATAATTAATGTTAATGTGTTTGGGAGCACAAATATTGAGATACGAGATCTAATTGTGTCTCTGGGGCAGTGATGAATATGGAGCAGCTCAGTTATTTGTTAGTGCACAAGTGGTATGCTTTAGATGATATGTGATAAATTACAGTCAGATTGGATCATGCAGACTAGCAATGAAAGGCTGACAGTGGCATTTCAGGTTGGCAATGAATCTTCCCTTATCGAGTACACATTCATACATTAAGGGCTGATAACTTGTTTTTGTTTTTCCAGTTTTTATTTGTTTTGAGTTTAACATGCATGATGATGACCCTTCTTTTAGGACACCTAAATAAAATCACAAGTGTCTGCTGAGCAAGTCGACGTGTGTTCCATTAATTTAAGTATTGATTATGACATAAATCTGGATGTTTTTGTTGCAATAAGAATTATACTCCTAGATTTCCTTAATTTCCTTCTATATGGTGCCATAAGTCTGAGGAACCCGTGCCCATGTTTTTATAATATTTGGATTTTGAGATGGCATGTGCTTTAGAGGCCCAAGAAGAGATTTTGTAAGGGCATTTTGGTTTTTGTAAGTTTTTCTTTGGTTGCTAAGGTGTTCTGACTGCTTGCTAGGGTGTGTCTATGAAGTTTTTAGGATATTTCTGAATGTTTTCTTTCTGGTCCCCCTCAAGTTTCTGTGACATTTTGATATGGACATATGAACCCTCTGACCCCCTTTCAATTAAGTCTTACCTTTTTTTTTGGGGTGGGGGGGGGGGGGGGGCATTTTCGTCACCAAGCAGCGTACAGTACATCCATCCATCCAATCTTTAATAAAAGTCATAGATCACCTCTCCTCAATAAGCTGTTATTCATGGCTGTAGCATAAACTGTAGCACAATGAGTTATGTGCTTTAGTTTTGGGTGACTAAATAATAATAATAGTGATGCTCTGCCAAGTCACTATATCCAATAGTAGAGCCTGTGATTTCTTTTCAATATTTGAAGTCTGAATATAGCCATTTCCCCTCATCAATATTTAATTGACCTTTATGGTACATTTATAGTGATCTATTTGCTTGATCGGTTTAATTTATGATGCTGGTAGTAACTGCATTTCTTCTTAATATTTTCCATAAGGCTCAATGAGGTGTTCAGTGGCTGCATAGTTCTTAACACTTCATGATTGTAAAACAGTGGATTTTTTCATCGCTGCCATGGAAAAAGTGGCTAATGTGTTTGTAGGAACACAAACATTGAGATAAGAGATCTAATTGTGTCTCTGGGGCAGTGATGAATATGGAACAGTTCAATTATTCGTCAGCGCACAAGTGTAATATCTGTCAGTAGGCCTACCTGTGTGCCCTGATTTACTTTCCTTAGAAGTATAACTCCTTGCTTGAGACTGGGCTCTTCCAGTGTAACAGATTGGTGAATCAGGGAATCGGAACCTTGAATATTTGCATATCAATTTTCTGGGTTCTCTCACTCCATAAAATTTTGAACGCAATGGAAAAACGAGTTGAAAATTAAAGTCCTTTATGCATGAAGAGCTGCAAAAGGTGAACCTGGCATTCAAATAGAAGGAATAGTATAGAAATATGAGGCAGAATCACAAATATAAACCAATCATTAAATCTAAGCCATCCACATTATGACTCAACACTTTCATAGGAATGATATGACATTTGAAAACCTTCCAAACCTGATATGTCTGGCAGATTGCCTTCAAAACTCTGCCGCTCCAAAAAAGAGGGATTTCATCAAAATTACATCAGAATGCTATTGTAGCATTGAATTCACTAGCGGTCTGGCTTACCTCGGAGTGCAAAACAGTTTATTTTAGACGTAATCACATCACCATATTATAATTTCAGTGTCACTCTTCATGTTTACATTATTCATGTTATGTGAATCTCAATCTGCAAGGTTGCTTGTACTGTCTTTACTTGTATGGTTGCGTATTCACAGATATAAATTTTGTCAGTATGTGTGTGTTTGAACCGAAGCAATGACCTTGGCGTAGTTAGTGCACTGCGCTACCAGATGGATTTTGTAATATGTAGAGCTTGACCACTTTTATTAACAATCAGCATATTTTGATGTTGGCAAGGCCGTGTATTATTTTGTCTGAGAATCGGAGGGTATTTCTAAAACTCAGTCTTGGAGAGAAAAAGAGATTCGGAGTTTGGTTTCAGCATGCGGAGTACACAAGAAAAGGACAAAGCAGAAAGACAGCAGTGACAAATAAGGGTAGGTCTGTAAAAGCAGGCTGAGATTAATGCTGGCCTTTTCAGAGAAAGCACAGAGTTATCCCAGAGCTAAATAAATTGGGTTGCTGATCTGGAATAGATGCATAACTTAGGATTTCATGCTGCGACCTAAGAACATCAAGCTTAGGGGAAAGCAAAGGCGTTCTCTTTTTTTGCGTCATTGCCGTTGTTCGGGGAGCAAAGCGGAACATTGAAAACACTTGGCTAAGTGGACCACAGCTGTTAGATCTGTCTTAGTCTGTTGTTTCCTGAGATCTAGCTTTCTTTTTGTCTTTTTTCTCTCAATGTGGCTTCTCAAGGAGCATGCCAATCTTCAAGCCAGAATGCCATGCAAATGCTCAACTTAATTTAAACGTTAATTACCCAGCATGCATCATTAGCGTTGGTGTGATGAGCGGCAGGGAGGGATGAGGGAAAAAGAAAGGGAGGGGACGACAGGAAAGAGCTGCGTTTGGAGGTAAGATGGGCCCTGTCAGTGGTGCTCTCTCGCCAGCTGGTCAGATGGCACCAGTCTCTCCCAGGGGTCAGTTCTGGCCAATCTGCACAGGAATAACACTGGATGCTCTTCCACACGCACACACTTGCACAGCTGTAGTTCTGCTCGGATGCATTTCTGAATCATGAAGTTCAGAACAAGTATTAACACATTAGTAACCCCCCAAAATAAGAGTTTGTCATTTGCGCATCCTCATGTCATTACAAACATTTACAACTGTCTTTTTTCTGTGTAACACAAAAGTAGAATTTTTGAAAAATGCCACATTTTTTTTTTTTTTGGTCATTGTACAATATCTTCTTTTGTGTTCCACAGCAGACAGAAATTTAAACAGGTTTGGAACAGCAGAGTAAACGATGACAGAACTGTGAACTTTCCCTTTAACTTATACATGCAAAGTCATTGATACACATGCACGCTCCCACTACAAATAGAGTGTATTTTCTCTTCTCAGTGTGGCCGATTGCTTGGTGTTATGAGCCTCGTGCTGGTGGTGGAGCTGTGGGACCCTGCTTGTATTTGCTGACCATCTACGAGAAGTGGGCTAGTCCCTGAGATTCAGTCTCAATTAAATTGCTCCAGCTCCAGAGAGAGAGAGGGATTCTGGGACGCTGTCCTCCAGCTTTCCTTCTAATTGCCTGCGCTGGGTAGCGAGCTGAAAACTGGCTATTGGGTGAACAGGGAGCTCATGGTGATTGGGTACGAGCGTGTGTAGGTGTTTGCATGGCCGTATGTTACCGAGCGGCGGATCGTGACTGTTCCCTTGTATGATGCATGTCTTTCTTTAGAAGTGAATGCGAGTGAATGGATGTAATCACAGTGTTTACAATGGCATGCTACAAGATGGATTACTTCCAGTAGGCTGTGAGACAGAACCCGCCTCTCTGGGTGAGAGATTGAATGTAGCGTAGTCAGAAAGCATCATGTTGGAATCCTGTCCTCCATCTTTCTAAACATTCTCAGCCAGTGGTTCGAAAACCCAGAGAAGTCTCTGAAACATCTATGCCACGTTATTATCAAACAAGACTTATTGTGTAGACCTTGCAGCACTGTCGCTCACTGACCTCTGGTTTTGTGCTGCACTGAACTCGCTGTGCTGAAAAGAAGCTAACCACATAGAAGCAGTAAACATAACTCATTCCTGTCCTCCTTTAGGTACACCTTACCATAGCACCTTTTTAAGGGCAACATCTCTGCAGTATATGCTGCTCTGATCTTTTGCCATTGTAGGGCAACGCCATACTCCATGTTTCATTGAAGAGGACTCTAAACCTTGTCTCAGTCAGCTTGCCATTTGTACATCTTGGAGTAAAGACATTGTCTGATGACCTGCGATGATTGGATCAAGCTACAAGCTGCTAGCAGCTCTCTCAGAATCTTGGAAAGAAGCAGCATACATCGTATCTTTCCGGCTTTATCTGTGGAAATACTCTGTCTGACCTTCTGTGGTGACAGGATGGCCAAAAGAGAGAGCCAATCAGTGGCTTTAATAGAACTCGGGGCCGGGTACAGAACACCACCAAGACTACACTGCAAAGGTCTAGATCAGCAAGGCCACACTTAGATGAGTCTTGAAGAATCTGGCCTGATACTTGCAGCAGACATGTTTTTGGAATGCTGCTTCTTTTTACGCCATTGTGTTTTTAGGAAACAGGCATCGATTGGAAACAGAGGTAGGCAGCTCTGTCCTGCAGAGTTTAGCTCCAGTTCTAATTAAACACACCTGTCTGTATTTCTAAAAGGTTTTAATTGGGTTTTTCAGGTGTTTGATTTAGGATTGGAGCAAAACTCTGCAGGACAGTGGACCTTGAGGGACAAAGTTGTCCATCCCTGCCCTACAACTACTGTAGAAAGATTTATTGCATGGCTCTTCAACTATTCAGATTATCTCTAACCCTAAGCAAACTTACCCGAACTAGCAAATCATGTCTTCAGAATTACTTACAAATTATAGACAAGTGGGTTAAATTGAGATTAGTACTAAAGTATACAGGACACTGGCCATCCAGGACTGGAGTTGAAGAGCCCATATCTATTGTATTATAGAACTAAGGTGGTAGTCTTTGGCAGCCTTATTAATTATACATCAAGTATTAATGATTGGTGGCGGTCCTGAATAGGCCTTTAACCTTGGGGTTTTCAGAAGAAACCCTATAGCACCACTGCCAATTTAATAGTTTATTTTTTTGTATTAACTTTTTAAATAACTTTTCAACCACTTTGTCTAGAAACAAAATTAAACTTTTTTTTCTTCTGCTGTTTGGCTGCCTTGGAATGTAATTTAGTTTTTTGTTTTTTTTCACTGCTACTTCTACTTTTGTCCAATTTTTATACAAATTGGGTCAGATGATTGTTGGACCGGGGTGCTCAAAAATGACTGAACAGATTTTATATTTTTGCTACTATTACAGAGAGGCACCTTACCAAACTGAATGTGACTTTTTGTAGAGGTCGATCGATTGTTCTGTAAATTAGGCCGATTTATAGGCAGGCGCAACTGCAGGCAGCTAAGCATTGCGGAACTCCCTCTGAGGCTGCGTGAGACGGAGCAGCCCACACTCTGCAGTCGTGGCTTGTTCACACACAGTTTCAGCTAATGGCAGGGCAAAACAGACCATTTCGAAAGCGGAAAACAGACCGTTTCTGGGCTGATCATAACGTGCACGTTAACTTTCCTCATGAAATGTGTGTGTAGGTCCGACAATAGCCTCCACAATGTCATCGCTTGTGGCCACAGCGCACTCTTAAGCAGTTATGAGAAGCAGGCTGTGTAATATGTGTAAAATCTTTTATTTTTGTTATCACTATGGCCATTTGACTTATAGCAGTGTCCTGTTTTTCCTATACATTGAGTTATTTGTGGCAGCTCGTGACAATATCAAAACTGACCGCCACAATTTTCAAAAAGTCTTATACTTCGTTGAATAAAATGAGCGCTTCACGTTTCAAAATTAAAATACAGCGCGGGTGTTTTTATATGAATGTATCTTTGAAAAGAACCGACTGTCTTCAGAAAAGCTTCTATGTCATTTTCATTTGTCTTTCCTGTAATCAGAATCACAATGAGTTTTAAAGATCTTTGAAAGACCCTTCCAATTCTAGAAATCATTCACCCAAAAATTACAATTCTACCAACAATTCTACCATTATTTATTTATTCATTATTTAATGCCTGATAAAGTAGCGTTTGTGAGCTTTACCGTTACCGGGGAAACCGGTACCACTACTATTACTATCTTGTACCCTGCAATAATCATTTGCTCAAACTCACTTTTATGAGACGAATGGGGAAAAAATAAAAATCGGCCTAACATATCGGCCAAAAAATCAACATCATATATCGGCCATCGGCTGCCCTGATTTTTAAATATCGGCATCAGCCAGTGAAAAACCCATATCAGTCGACCTCTAACTTTTAGCATGCTAACCAGTTTTCTCTTTGACATTCTCAGTAGCACATCATTGGTGTAGAGTGGAGATTTGGTCTTTCAAAGGTATGGTCAAGCCCCATAAAACACAACTTATAAACCATTTTATTAAGTTGGCTTGAGAAAGCCACAATTAAATTTAATCAAATTTAAATTTGAAGTACACATACATCATATTATCTGAACCTTTACACACCCATTTAAACGCGTGGCCCCCTATGCATGGTTTGCAGTTGTATTATTTAATTGCTATTGCTAAATCTGGAACAATTTTGAGAGGTTTCCGTGAACCTGTGCCACTCCACTATCCCCCAAAGCATTTCCTTAGAAGTTAAGTCACTGTTTGCGTGGTTAGTCTGCAGTGGAGGATATGGCTAAATTTGATGCTTTTGCAGATATTGCCTTTTCGGTTGCTTCCAGCTGTCAGTGGAAGAAAAACAGCCATTTCTACCCTGCAGACTAATTCTTACGTAACTCGCAGCATTTGATCCCCTCTGCCCATCTGGGTAGGATCGAACACCGTGCTGATCTGATACCAGCAGAGCCTATTTTAATTGAGCGGTTGGTGGATATTCTTGTAACACGCTGAGGGAATGCAAGACGCAGGTGCTGCCCTTTGTGTTGTTTAGATGCTCCGAGAAGGCTTGGAGTTTTATCTTTGGCTCATAAATGAGTTAGGAGGATGTTAATGTTCCACGGGTGCAGGAGACACCCAGGCTGTCAAACTGCAGGTGTTTGTTTTAGATGGGAGCACCTGCGGTACCACCCCCTCCTTCCTCCCAGATGGAAAAGCGCAGTGTCAGGGTGTGTGGCTCCTGATCTTTTCTCTCACTTGCGCAAACACACACGCAGTGACTGTTGGGACTCAAACAGAGATAATGTGAATTCACTTTGCTGGGTAGTTTTAATTACAGCCAGGATCTGCACACGTCAGCGTAAAATATTAATGCAGGTGCGACGTCTCTCTGTGTTTCAGTAGATGAGTGTGAGTGTGTTTGAGTTGTTGGCTCTAGGAGAGAGTGTGTGAGAGAGAGAGTGCACACTGGCACAAAGAGAGATGAAAAAGAGACAGCCACTATTGGTCTGAGTGTTTTCATATGTGTGGCGCCTGTCATATGACTGTGCTGACTGAAGCTGAAATCAATAGTGCATGCCACGGGCCTCTCGCTACCGCTGCAGGAATGAGAATGCTACAAAGGCACAAGCAGAGAGCAAATGGGTGTTTTTGGGGGTATATTTGTAGGCTGTATATGATACGTCTCTTTCTTCAGTGCTTGATTTCCTGTGGAGTCGGAGTCTGGCCGCGAGCCGTCCCACTTCGGTGGCGGATGGTGCCGCCCTGCGAGAATAGAGGAAGTGGAAGCTTGTCCTCATGAAATCAGTTTTTCATTTTCATGGTGCGTCTTGCATGTATAGGCATTATCTTTCCTTCTCGCCTGCAGTGATACACTTGATTCACTTTAAGTATGTCCGTTAAAATAAGGCCTCCTTTGTAAGATAGAGGAAAAAAAGAGGAAGATCGGGATGGAGAAGATAAAAGGAAAAAACTGGGAAGATTCTCAGCATCTGAGATGAAAATGGCGCTATCAGTCACCTGGCCTCAGAATGTCCACTAACAACCTCAGCCTCATTCTCTCTCACCAACATTGCTCTTTGTTCTTTTTGTATGTGTGTGTTTTGATGTTATGTATTTACTGTGTGGCAGTTTTTGTAGTAGTAATTTGGGGATTTGTAGAAAGATCTCAGACAGGGTTCAAAATGAACATGCATCAAGTGCCAAATGCAAGTAAAATTGACCTGTAAACATCTTATTTGAGAAGTAAATTAGACAGAGTTACTGTTCAGTTGGATTGGTAATGCTTTTAGTAATTGGATCATAAACTTTTGATTTAATTTGCTAAGTGAGAATGTTTGTCTTATCTGTCATCAATGTGAGTGAATCAAAGAGACTGTCTCTACAGTCTGCTAAAGAAAGGCTCTGTCATTGGTAGGCTGTTTTATAACCAGTTTTAACTTATTGAAGCTCAATGCAATTATGATGATCAAAAACAAAATTGTTTTTGTGAGATGTGGCATTTTACTGATGATGAGACACAGAGAGACTGGCTAGTATATGATGCTGTGAGTGATAAATGACTTGTGGTGTTTGATGCAAAGACGCAAGGGAGAAGAGGCTACAATGAACTCTTTTGTCATGGGGAAGGAAATATACAGTGTTTGCTGTACTGCTTTTGCTTTTTATATGCTGCTGAATCACCAGTGCCATGGCATTAGAAATAAAGTTTTGAATGTGATGACAGTGTAAAGGCAGCGTGTTGCAAATAATGGTAGGAAAATGCATCTTTGTTTTGCTGGTGAGTCCTCACTGGTTGTGTGCTAAAATGGTCATTGCGGTCATATATATATATATATATATGTGTATTAGTGTGTGTGTGTGTGTGTAGAAGGGTTGCTGCAAAAACAGAGTTGTGTTCGAAATGCGCTATATATATTTAATGAAATGCTGAGCAAAATGCAACATTTTGCTTCTCTTCTGACCACTCCAGCAAATGCTCCGTGTCCTTGTGGGAAACAAGGGCTAAAATTGAGAGAGGCAAGATATCTAAAGCATTTGAGTGAAGCCAAGGGCTTGGCTGAAGGACTGTAAGTCACTCAGAATGACATCCTAACAGAAGCCGATGATCTGTTTGTGAAATATGGATATAGGGGCTCCATGAATCCTCTGAACCCCTCACAGATGCCAGGCTTGAGTTATTGCTGACCTTACAGGGGTTTTTCACACTGTTGAAGTGAGACGCTGACCCTTTATTTGGACTTATTACCAATCTGCACTGAAAAGACAGATATACATTAATATTCATGTTGGGACATTAAATACGTTTTATGAGCCACTATTTGTTATTTTTAATTAGTGGCATTGGCTAATACATGTTGAAAGTTTGTGACAGCACCACAAACACCAGTGCCTGAATGCAGACACACTTTATTTGAGAAAATATTATTCCCAGTGCACACAGTTAGGTCAGTGCACTGGTGGTTACAGTTTTTGCCTCCTTTTTGTCATGTTTTTAACAATTTCTTTATCTGTGAGAAATACTATAATTGAGTTACAGAATTTAGAGTATCTATCTAAAGTACAACATTTATTTTACAGATTTATTTTTTCAAAAAATTATTTTTCATATTGATTCATTTAGTAGATATTTAGTAAAATATTCATTGCAGCATGTGGCTGTCTTTAAATCAAATATTGTGATTTCATATTAATATTTATGTTAATATTGGCCATTGATCACCCTGCTCTCAAGATATAGTCATAGCCATTAGCCATCAAAAAGGGCACACTGATCGACCAATAATTTGTACTCTGTTATCTAAAGGAGCACCAATGCTCAATGTGATCTATATTATCTGTAGAAAGCTATGCATTACCGTTAGCATTCGCATTCACATCAGTGGCACTCACTTAGCTGTTGCGTGACTCTCTGGATCCAAACATGGTCTACTTTAGCTAGCGCAGTGATGTTGTAAAGGGCTTTGATAGGTGCTCTTTGCTCCTTCTAGCTCTCACTTTGTCTGTTTAAAAGCCAGAGTGATCCCGACTTTTGTGCTGACCGAACTTGAAGCCAGCTGCTCCTCTTGCAGGCGTTGAAGAGGGTTTTCAGGCCTTCTAGGCGTAAAGGTTTTCAGTGCTGACACAGAGCCTTTCTCTAACTCTCCTGTCTTTCTCCAGTCTGAGTCATTATCTGTCCAAAACCCCCTTTCCTCCGCCTTCTCTCTACCCTCTCAGCGAGAGCGCTGTGTGCTAGGCTTGCAGGGAAAAGAAGCACAGGGCTAATTGGATTTGGGAGCAATCTGTCGCCTCGTCTTTCTCTTTCGGATCACACAGACAATCGCAGGTGCCCTTTATTTCCTCAGTGCTGTCCACGGGACCACAAAGTTTTCGTGTTGGCCGGCTAATCTTGTTCATCTTTTTTTGCCATTTACACTAAAAAAAGAGCTGTGTAGGACAACCTCGCAACAAGGCCATGCTTACTAGCAGTTTCATGAAAGTGTTAGAAATGTGCTTTCTGATCTAACTGATTCCGGCTCAGTCTTGCTGTTATGGTAAATATGCAAGGGCTGCCTTAGCTCAGGGTGAACCTGCAAGGATCTGCAGTGACTCTTGCCAGCATCGCACCAAGAAAACCGAAGTATCAAAACAACACAAATGAGTGTTGCTGTCTCAGCGCTTGTGTGTGTTGTGTACCTGCATACACCACCCCCCTGAGTGCTCATTACTCATGTTTGGAGCTGAATTGTCCCTGTCTGAACACCTGTGCCAGTGCGCTCGAGGCTCCCAGATGAATGCAAGTGAGGCAGTTCAGTCTCCTCCTCCTCTCCTCTCTTCCATTTTCAAATAAGTGTTGTGGTGGTACTATGGTGAAGTGATGGTATCAGAAGGTGATATCAGGGTATTTTGGTACTGTTTGATTATCATTTTCATGTATCAAGGAATTTACATGGTATGGTAAGGTACTTTAAAAAACCTATGGTATTACCATTGTGATAGTGTCCAAAAACAAGTCTAATCTAGTCCCTGCTTTACTCTTACTGTCTCATTCTCTGCTCATCTTCATCTCTTCTCATCTTCTCTTCTCTTCTCTTCTGTCTCATTCTCTGCTCATCTTCATCTCTTCTCATTTTCATGCCATTTTCATATCTTCTTATCTCATGCCTTCTCTTCTCTTCTCTTCTTTTTCATGCCATTTTCATATCATCTTATCTCATGCTGTCTCTTCTCTTCTCTTTTTCATTCCATTTTCATATATTATCTCATGCTGTCTCTTCTCTTCTCTTCTCTTCTATTTTTCTTGCCATTTTCATATCATATTATCTCATGCTGTCTCTTCTCTTCTCATTTTCATGCCATTTTCATATAATCTTATCTCATGCCTCCTCTCCTCTCCTCTCCTCTCCTCACCTCACCTCTCCTCTCCGCTCCTCTCCTCTCTTCTCTTCTCTTCTCTTCTCTTTTTCTTGCCATTTTCATATCATCTTATCTCATGCTGTCTCTTCTCTTCTATTTTCATGCCATTTTCATATCATCTTATCTCATGCTGTCTCTTCTCTTCTCTTCTATTTTCATGCCATTTTCATATCATCTTATCTCATGCTGTCTCTTCTCTTCTCTTCTTCATGCCATTTTCATATCATATTATCTCATGCTGTCTCTTTTCTTGTCCTCTTCTTCATGTCATTTTCATATCATATTATCTCATGCTGTCTCTTCTCTTCTCTTCTTCATGCCATTTTCATATCATATTATCTCATGCTGTCTCTTTTCTTGTCCTCTTCTTCATGTCATTTTCATATCATATTATCTCATGCTGTCTCTTTTCTTGTCCTCTTCTTCATGTCATTTTCATATCATATTATCTCATGCGGTCTCTTCTCTTCTCGCATCTTCTTGAACCTCTTCTCACATCTTTTATTGTACCTTCTCTTCTCTTCTTGCACCTTCTCTTTTCTTGTTTCCTCTTGTTTTTCACTCCTTTTCTTTCCTCATCTGTCTGGCTTTCTTTCCTTTTTTGCGCAAAACTGTCTCTCTCCCCCTCTCTTTTGCTTTATCCTTTTTCTTTCTATCTCTGGCCATCTCACTCTCCTCACTTTCTCCTTTTCCCTATTCAACCTGGTTCCAGAGAGCAGGAACTATCTGACCTATTTTCAGCATAGTCCATCTCTGGTGTATTCGTGGCAAACAGCCACGGAAGTAACATGTTCCCAGATCTTTTTAATACCTCAATCGTTAATTTTTGAAAATGTTCACCAAAATTGTCAAATTTTGCTCAAGTGTTTTGCTTTTCAGCCTTTTTCCTGAGGATTAAACCCCATGATCTCATGTGTCTCCTCTTAGAGTTTCAAAAGCGATCTTAATGTCTCATTTTATAAAGATGCCAAATTCTTCAGTCACAAGTTAATTTTTCAATATGAATGCAAGCATTTCTCATCAAATTCACACAAAAGCAAATTATATGACTCATGCCATCCACAATAATGCTCCATACTCTTGCTTTATCAACAATTGACATGCAGTATGTCTTATTTGTTTGTATTTCTCCTAAGCAATTTAATGAAAAAGCATCTGAAACAACAAATGACACCAAGCAACTTCAGAGCAAAAAAACTTTTCCTCTGGGTTTATAAATTGTAACTTCCAGTAGAAATCTCTCAGAGTGTCTGAAGTGACTGATGTGTGTTTGTTTTGTCTGAAAGAGAGTGACTCAGCAGGTGTATGCTTATGTCCGTGCTATCTCTCTGCGACAGTGGCGTTTGGATGTCCTCTCCAGCATATTTCAGTCTGTTTTGATGTCTTGCTGGGCTCTCCGGCGAGCGCTTCCTGCTGTGGGCCGCGCTCAAGCGTAACCACAATGCCATCGAAGCCCCACGTCCCCTCAACCACACGCTGGGTTGAGAAGTCGACTTCCTTCTCCTCAGTCGTCCTGTTGCCATATCTCGCTGTCTTACCCCCTGCCTTTCCAACCGTATGCCTCTCCTCGCCATGGCAGTGCATCTTTCCTGCACCAAGAGAGCGCTCACCCCCCCAATAAATTATGTTTGTGGTTGTTTTACATGGGATGAGTAATTGATTGCATCAGATCATTTGCATTCGGCTTCATTTTTGCCAGCATCCTCTACTATCTTACTAACAGATGAAACTGAGGGAGGCATCACGGAAAAAATTAAATGGTCTCATTGACATTTCATTTGTTTCGTTTTTGCTAGCATTATTTTTACCCCCTATCAGCAAAATAGAGAATTCTGCAGGGTCAGCTCAATTTGTGTGCGTGTTTATTTTTGCTGTTTGTATGGCTGCTCTGCTCACATCACTTTTAAAAACCGCTACTCTGGATTTCAGAACGGTGGACAAACGCTGGTTTGAGACATGCTTCACTGACAGCTGCTCTGCTGAGGCAAGTTTTGTTTGAGGACTGTGTCCCCGCTTGTGCAGCTCTTACAAAGTATTACAGTTATTTCTTCCAAACAGCAAGAGATAAAAATGGAGACCAAACCAAGACTTTTGCTTAAGTCTCCAGCTTCGCCTGAGGAAAAGCACTTCGATAATCTCACATCTCCTCTTTTCAGAAGAGATTTCTGCAACGTCTCAGTCCATGTACACACTAGTACATTTTTGTTTGAAAGTGCACAGATTTTTCTTATGTTTATACTTTGATTTCCACCACCAAAAACAAAGACTTTGTAAAATTCTGATAATGCTGATTTGTAAAATAATAAAGTTAGCCATGTAATTGATTCTTGCTGATCTCGTGATACCCATTTATCACCATGATAATGACATAAACACAACTAACAAATTCAACTCATTGATTCAAAATGTTGGACAAGTCCTGTTTTGAATGTCTTGCACACGAGTGTAATGTAAACCAGTGATCATTTTACAAGATTTTGTGTGGACAAAAATGCTGTGTGTGGATGGAGAATCAAAGGCATCTGAGGCAAAATTAGAAATTCATTGCAGGTAACAAATGTTGTCAAAGTTTCTGGAGCGTTTTAGGTGTCTTGGCTAAGATTTTGCTGCCACCGGCAGTCCAAACATCCAGTCCAAATGTTATCAGCAGTCAAAAGAACACGAGGTTCCTGAGTTTTGTAGCAATTCACGAGGTTTGGTGCATGCATTTTCTCAGCCTGCTGTCAGGTAGCTATTCAGGCAGACTTTCAAAGCCGGCGCTCAGTGCTTGAGGACTTTTTTTTTCAAAACAGAGGATGATAAGCACTTCCTTTGGCAGAAAAGGACCCAGACCAAATACAAATCTGAGCAAGACTCAAAACAAGTACTGACAGCCAGACCACATCCTATGCACCAGTTTTATTCTGTCTCCTTCTCTCTCTGCCTCTTCTGTTTTCTTAAACTCTGTTTCTTCTTACCTTACAAACAAGTACTATAGTTCTGCCAAGGTATACTTATAGCATTGGATGCTAATACCATGGTTCATTGAGACATAGTATTGAATAATTATTCTTTCTATGCTATTCATAGGCTACTCCTTTAAAGAATTTTACAGTATGTATATTTATAAATATAAATAATATTTAATTTGTATTTCACTACTGGTCAGAAAGTTGGAATAAGTCAGATTTTTTTAAATATATGTTTTTGAATCCTTTTTCTGTGCTCACCAAGGCTGTATTTATTTGAGGAAAAAGTAATACAGTAAAGTAATAATGTGAAATATTACAATTTACCAGAACTGTTTCCTCTGTGAGCATAAGAGACTTCTTTCAAAAAAATATACATTTAAAAAAAATAAATCTTTGACTAGTACTGTAAATATAAATGACTAGTGTTATTTATAACTATTGCTGTTTTGCTTTTATTATATAGAGCTGACATGGATAATTTGAAATTTTATTTAATTATTTAATTATTAAATTAGATCATCACACACTCCAATAATTTTTTATTAAACCAAAATGCTAATTCCGAATGAGGTAAGAAAGTCTAATAAATATGAATGAGAAATTATTTAAAAATGAGGTGATATAATCAAAGTTTTAAGTTAAAAATGCTATTTGCAATATCCAAAAACAACCCATGCTAGTACCAAGGTACATTTCAGTACTTTTTAAAAAAATTCTTCTCTCTCTCATGTGCACTATTCAAACACTGCAGTGGTCTCTCCACTCTTAGTTCTGGCTCTTAGCACCCTGTGTATGTTGTGCTGTACTCTCACTGTTGTCAGAGATAACTCTTAATGCAAGGCCGCTGACAACACAGAGGAGAATTTGAAATATCAATGTAGATCCTCTTCAGGGGGAATCTCAAGACTGATAGCTCACAGCAGTGGCCTCAGCTGAGCCCGTCTGCCGGTAAGCGAGATGCACGGCTCACGGCGCATAGCTCTGAATCTCTAGTCATTTAGCATGCCAGCTTTAGCCCAGGCCGAGTCCTGTCTGTAGCCCAGTCTTTCAGATGCACTCAATGACCTTGAGCTGATGCCAGTCGGAGCCAGCAGCACTCTGGTGGCATACAAGCAGAGAGAGTGTGTGAGAGAGAGAGAGAGAGAGCGAGAATGGTGAGAGCCATGCTCCCTCCTCTCCCCACACATTCCAAGTGCTGGATCCCTCTCACTACCTTTCCAGACAAGAAGTGCAGAATTGGTCATATTTCTCCTCCACCACAATATTACATGAAAATACTATATGGGCATCTCCCCTGCCGTTCCAGCGCTCATTCACACACATGCACACATATTCATTTTTTTTTTAATGTGTATTGATTCAAAAAATCAGGGAAATATCAGGGAATTTTGAAAAGTCTGAAAGATTAATGGTAATTAATTATTAAATATTATGAATATATTAAAAACAAAAAATCACAGTTTGAAAGTTTGGGGTCAGTAAATAAAAAAACAAAACAAATTAATACTTTTAATAATTCACAAAGATGCCTTACTGTCACTTTAGATCAATTCAATGCATTTTATAATGTTACAAAATAATTTATAATGAAAATAAATGCTGTTCTTTTGAACTTTGTATTCAAAAAAATATACATGGTTTTCACAAAAATATAAAGGAGAACAACCCTAATTCAATGGTGATAATAAGAGATGTTGTCCTACTTAAATCAGCATATTAAAATGACACTCAAGACTGGAGTAATAGCTGCTGAAAATTCAGTCTGAAAAAGCATTTAAAAAATCGTACAGACTCCATATTTTGACACGGTATAGGTACATTAGGAATCTTATTATATATATCTAACGTGTTAAATATATAAAAGTGATATACAATTATACAAAATCCCACTAATTTTAAAAGGATTTTTAATAAATCATTGATTTATTTATGCAACTTTTTTCCAGGTATAATAATTACCCAGTAATCGTGAATAACTGTGAACGTCATAGAAGTTGATTGATCAAAAGGTGTGGGAATCCTGAAATAACGAATTCACAGGTTTTGCGTGTTTCCAACTTTGCCGTTACTTTGCTGCTTTTATGGCAATAAAGTTACGATAAACCATAAACAAGTCCCAGTTCTATGAAAAAATATCAGCATAATCGGATTCAGTAAAAGTTTCAGATCTAGGAATCAATAAACAATAGTACATGCTTTAATAATGGAGTGAGTCAGAAACTCAGGCTGAGTAACCCAATGCAATGTTCCTGTTCAACCAACACTCAGACACCTTTCAGAAGCACATCCATTTTTTTGTTATCACCCAGCCTGATGATGAATCATATTCTTTGAAATGTCTCCACTGCCAATTTCTCCAAAACCTCAGGCATTCACTGGCCCGCTTCATTGTTTGTTTCTCAATATTAGACGCTCACGTTGTCAATAATAAACTGACAATTTCTTTCATCTAACACATTTCCTGCATGTGATTTATTGATCTCACAGTCCGTCAGCAGATCACATAGGTTGAATACAGACAGAACAGACCTAATATTGAAAATCTGACCTGGTGACTTGTATCACAACCGAATAAATTAAGAATGAATGTACAATATGTACCAGCTTGGTATACAATTACCAGGTTAAACTTTTAAGAGTGTTATACACCTTTGTTTACAAGGCACTAAGGTATAAAATAACCTGATTCTACAGCATAACATGGTGTAATACAATAGAAATGTTTTGCTCAGTGTTTACGAGCTTAGTAAGTTTGTAAAGATCCTTACCAATTTGTCCCTGCATTCCTCACTTAAGCATTGAAACAAAATGCGTGTATGAAAACAGCCTACGTATTCTTTAATACTTACACTTATTAAGTTATAAATTCTCATATGCTGCACTGATAGGATGGGGTGTGATGATGTGTCGGCAGAGCTCATCACTCACAGGTAGTGCATAAAACGGTGAGCGATGTACTTCGCTAAAGCTGCATGGACACAATTATGTCATGCACTAGAATATACTGCTGTGATTTGGAGTGTTATGTTTGAATAATAGTCACTGGATATTTCATAACTTCCTTTAAGGCCTTTCTCCTAGTGCTTTTATGCATCCCGTCGCTTTTTCTCAGGAGACCGTAGATCTTCAGGATCCTCTCTCTCTTTTGCAGTGGTGAAGGGAGACATGGATCAGTTGCCTTCCAATTCGCAGACATACCAGGTGCTTTTAAACTGTTAGCCGCTGTCACTTATTGCTCCAATTATCTGTCTACAAAGGAAATGCATGCATCATAATGGCCATGCGGAGCTCCACGGCGGGCTTCAGTAGCGGTCCGCCATTTAGGTGTAATTGGGTACGAACTGGTCTCTGTCTTATGCCAGAATATGTTGCGGCCCCACTGCCTTGTTAGTGCACCATAGCTTTTTTTTTTTTTTTAAGATAACAGATGCTTTCTAAAATGTCATTACCCTTGTGTGTGTGTGTGTGGCCTTGTGTGTATTTTATTTCATAACTGTTTTGAAGAATTGCCAAAAGGGCTTCCTAGAAAATGAGACCTGATGGTTCCTAAATCTCCATCTGTTTATATTGCGCTCTCCCTCTGGGTATCTAGAGGCTGATGGACCCAGAGCACTGCAAGCAGTAATGACCCACGGCTCCAGCCGACCCCGAGACATCGACTTCCGTACTGTAAGAAAAAATTGGTAGAGGGTGGGTTTGTGGGGGGGATAGGCACTATAAGCAACACGTATTGATTTGTGTGTACCTCCACTGATCCCAGAGCTCAGCTCTATGTAGCGAAGTCCACTGGTTCTTTTAAAGAACTTTTAATTTGTAATTCATCCAAAAAGGAAAATTGCCATTAATTATGTGTGTTGCCGCAAACCTGTTTGATATTCTTTCTTTGTGGAACTCCAAATGAGATATTTTGCAGATTCTCCAGGCCAGTCTTTTCCATACAATGCAAATGGATGCAATTCAAACGAAAAAGCTCCAAAAAACCAGCACCTTAAAAGAAGTCCGTATGACTTATATTTAAAGTGTTATGAAGCCATACAATATTTTTTGTGAAGAAATGAATGTATTTTGAGTCATTATTTACTGAAAATCTAATCTTGTTTGTGTTTATGCATATTCAGTAAGTGAAAATACATTACATTTTAAAATATTAAGATAGAAAAGATATTTTAAATTGTAATAATATTTCACAGATTAAACACTGGTTTATCTGTATTTGAATCAAATTACTGCAGCTTGGTGGAACATAAAGAGATTTTATCTGAATTTTTATTTTTTTTTTTTTTTTTTTTTTTTTAATATATCACGTTTCCAGATGTTGCGATATCCATATGGAAATTATATAGAAGTGACAGAGGGGAAGCTTTTCAGCTAATAAATATTTTGGTCTATTCCTCATACAATGTAATTGTGTGGCATCAGAAAACATGTTGATTTTATTTGTCATTTTTGATTCTTGCATTGTCTGTCACTATGTACTTTTATTGTATTATAAAGAACAGTTCTGCTAACCATCTCCTTATGTGTACCACGGAAGAATGAAAGCCAAATGGGATTTGAATAATTGAGGGGTGAGTAAATGACAGAACTTTAATTTTTGGGTGAACTATGCCTAAAACATTGCATTAGCAGCTGCTTGTCCTAGATCAGTGAAACTAGAACATTATACTCCTGCCGGAATCTCTTTATCTCTTATCAATCAGTCATTCTGGAATGGTACAACAGCATGTTTTTGACATGTTGACCTTTCTCAATAAATTGGCCTATTAGACAAACACAATTTGATTGTATTCCTCCTATCCATTGTCTTGTTTAATACGCATAATCTGTGGTGGTGAGATGTCAATGTTAAGTGTACTTTTGCCAGATTTTAAGTCAAGTACTTTTCCCTGAGAGGCACAGCTGCACTTATGCAGCACTGCATCAGAGTTTACTGCTTTCCATTGCCTCTTGAAAAGGGTGTCATCCACTTCATAAAATACGATCAATCCCACTGTAAAACCCCGTTCTGTTGTCAGGCAGTCTGACACAATACTGGTGAGATTGGCTAATGGATTCTGTGACTGTCCTGTCATGCTTCAGGATAAACACAGTCATAATCACGAAATGACAAGGTGATTACATAAAACACTGTGATTCTGATTTGATTGTCATAGGGTTGCACGATTATAAGAATCATAACTCACTTACACACTTTCCCCTTTAGTTCTAAAGCTTCCTTTTGGATTTCAGGTGAATCTTCAGCACTCATTTTTGTGTTGCATCCGAAAATGTCAAATATAAAGCGCATTTGTGATAATATTGCTTAAATTATATGTTGTTACTGATGAGACCTCGCTATAGTCAACATTTTCATTATTAGTTACTTGCAGCAGCTGTAATCATTATCTTATTTTTTTTATTAATTGTGCAGCCCTATTGTGTCATTGTCTCTGTTCTCTGGTTAGATGGGAGTTTAAAGCTCTTTGCTTCTTACCTGATTATCATTTTGGTTATTTTTCTACAGTATATTTTAATTCTACTGTATTGATTTGTCCGTTTAATTGGAGGCTGGTCACTTCATTGGTAATTAGTCAGAAGCTGTTTATTGAAGGAAGCTGTTATTGATCTGAAACATTCATTGATGTAAATTACACCCACAAGTGAGGCTTTAAATGGCCCATTTATATGGAGCATTGGTGAATTCTCTGAGGCAGGTCGCTAGCTGTGGATGTGTTTGTGTTTTTGTGTGTTTGGCCAGGGATGCAGGCAGAAATGAGTTTACCGCAGTGTTATCAGTCAGAGTCTACATCCGTCAGCGCCTGCCAACTCCTCTGAGTCTAGACTGACCCGATCCCCTCCAAGACCCCGGAATACCACATCCATGACCCTTTTACTTTCTCCCCTGCAACTCACAACCTTCCTTTTTTCTTTTTTCTTCTTCTCTGTTCCAAAGACTAGTGAGCTGTCTTGCTCTCTCTTGCCTACCGTCAACCTAAGCAGCAGTGTAGTAGGCTTATGTCATTTTCATAAAAAAAAAAAAAAAAAAAAAAAATTTTTTTATAGTATTATTAGTTAAGAATTTTTTTATATGTACATTTCATATAAATTTTTATTTTTTTCATACATATGCATTTCTGTTTGGGTTTAAATTTTTATTTAGTTTAGTATAATAATTTTAGTTTCTTGCTGCTTATTTCGACTTATTTAATTAGCTGTTCAAGCAACATTCATTTTTTTTGTAATGAGAAAGTTTTCATTAAATAATTTATATTGGGATTAATTTAGCTTTATTTCAATGACCAAAAAATTTTTTTTAACAAGTTTTAGTTCCAAAAGGTTATATTACGATCTTATTATTATTCTTTATTCTAATATTTATTAAATAATATTTAATATCTAATAACATTTTTATAGCTTTTTTTGTAAACAATATTTTAAAAATTTCATTGAAATAAATATTAGTATATTTATCCAGATTTTTCTCGTCTTGTCCGCCATCTTGGATTTAATTTCCTCATCACAATGAATTCTGGGATTGCCTTTTCTGTGAAGGCTAAATGTATTGTTGCCTTAGGCTAAAACGAGGCAGTATAATTAAGTACCTACCATTTGGAACAGCCTTTGCGTCGGAAGTATGCCTATGATGTCTTAACACTAGAACCGCCAGAGGTCTCTGTATACCTAAAAGCACCAGCGGGTAAAATTTAACCATGCACATGACTGCTGTTTTGATATGGCTAAAAAACCTATGTCACCGTATTATGCCACTGTCTTCACAAAGAAGTATCTAGAGTCATGAAATGATTGTCTAGTCATCAAATATATTGTTAGTCCTGTTGTTGTATGTTCACGACTTTTTAATGCAGGCTACACTAATCCATAAACGTAGTAGCTTAAGCTAAAAAAAAAAGGAAAAAAAGCCTGCACTGACAACGGAAATTAGAAGGTAGTAGCTCTTAAATTATTTGGGTAACATAACTTTAGCTATACCAATGTCATTAATCAATATATTAAGAGAACCATGCATTTAAATGACCTAAAAAGCCGTAGACATATATGGGCAATAATAATTCACCACACTGCATAGGAGGATGCAATGACAAATTCAAGCGCACAGCTTCACCTAAATATTTATTAATTTGTTTAGTTATATAATTTATCATTTGAATAAGAGAACAGCTTGGGTAATCAAAAAATGGTTTTATTCATTACATCATATAGATCTGATTTTTTTTCTTCAGGAAACGGCCAGACTAGAATAAATAGCAACACAGAAGTGAACAATAAACATTTTTTTTATCTATGGGCAAGACAAAAAAAATAATCAAACAAACTTTGGGACCAGTTCGCGTAACGTGAGCCGACCCAGGACACAAAACTTACCATCTGACTCTCCATCACTCATGGCATTTAGTGTTTCTAATACCTACCTTCCATAAATCGCTTTTTTTAAAAAGTTATTTTCACGTATGTATGGCAACTGATAAACGCTAAATCAGTGAGTGAAAGGCGTTGCCTAGAAATGTACAATGTTAAAACATAAGCGGCAAGAAAATGACGGCACAAATAGGTATAAATGCCGTTTTATCTAAATAATTTTTAACAACATTGGATTGTAAATTACGTAATTTTAGTAAAAGTCAATGACTGGGAGACTTGAATGTTTTATTTTAAATCTGTTATGTACTTTTTAAAAACAGCCACGGGTAAAATTTACCCCGTGGCGGTTGTAGTGTTAAACACTGCCTCCTTAGGCATCTCACTAGGTTTTGGAGCAGAACATTTGTCTCTCTCTCTAGTCACTGTTTTACACCTTTTCTCTTGATGTAAAGGAAAGGAAGAGAAAGAAAAAAAAAGAGGGTAAAAAAAAAAAAGCTAGGATGGGAATAAAAGGAGGAATCACAATGGTTTTTTGTGGTGATGTGACTCTTTGTTCCTTTGGTGTTGTCGTAGACAGTTTGCTCTGGAGCGATTCATCATGATTATCTTGTCGTAGCCAGGTAATGTCACAGGCTGGACCGGGGCTATTTATGGAGCTGCTACTGCAGCCGGTGCCCTGTGCTTGGCAGCAGCCATCCCTCTCCAGGCCAGGCACACATTCTGCATGGTGACAGCTTCAGGACAGAGGGTTCGAGGGATGGATCAAAGAGAGGGAGAGACAAATAGATAGATGGAGAGAGAGGGATGCAGAACGAGAGAACGATATGGTTCTACCTGCAGGTGACAGTTACAGTTAAATGACCCCATGATGCAAACAATGTCCCTGAAAATGAGCCCTGCCAGTGGAACAAGTGGCCCAGTGGAAACATTGGCCCCGCTGGGGACAAAGTGAGCTGGAGGAAGACAAATCATTTCATCTTTGCTATAAGAAAGCTCTTGGGTTTGGGTATGGATACACTGCAAAATCCCCAGAGTTAAATCAACTCTGCTCCGAGTACATATTGTCCCAATCTACAGAGTGTTAAAGTAACACTGAAGCCGAGTTAAATTTAATGGGATAATTAAGCAATTAATTAATTGATGAGTGAGCCTTAATAAAGAAAACCCGCTTCGGCTCGCTGCTTGTCTGTTTTGTTTAGTGTTGCGGGTTGGTACAATGTTGAAGATAATAACTACTGCTCAGGCTTTTAGACATGAAAATGTATCGCATAATCCTCAACAGTGGTAACTCTGCTTCAGTGTTACTTTAACACTCTCTAAAGTGGGACCAATATGCTCTGAGCAGTGTTGATTAGCTCTGGGGACTTTTGGCTTTGCTGTGTATGGGGTTTTGTTATGATGAATTATGGATGTATGAATCTGGGGTGGTAGTAGTTTTGAAAAATTCAGGTTGTTGTGTTCAAGTTAGTTTTGTAGTTAGTTTTTTTTTAGATAGATATCAGTTAAAAATTATTTTTGAAGGTCGTAATAAATTGTATCAAACAGATATGGAGCTGTTTTAAGTCAAGTCAAGTGTATTTCGTTACAGCGCTGGTTCACGATGCAACCCAATCATTGCAAAGAAAGCAACTTTACTGCAAATTAAGTTTCTTCAATATTTAGTGGTAGTTTATCAGTGATGTCAGTTAATGTACATATGGCAGAAAGGTACAGAAAAATCAATTAAAGACAATAAAACAGACGATGAACACTATTAAAAGCAATTACTATATGATGCAATCAAAATTATAGCAAAATTTGGTAGTTCTGTAAGTTGTTTCAGGGTTGGCATCATCTGAGGGGTCCTATGAGGGGGTGCCATCATCTCTTATCAGGTTGTTATGGATCCAGGACTGAACTTGGGGTAAATCCTAGGAGGTCATCCTGTTGGCAAAAAAAAAAAAAGCCAAAAAAACAGAGAAACAAATAGAGACAAAATTAGCGTAGCTGCTATTCCAACCAAACAAAATTGATTTGCTTAACCCAAACTAAAGAATAATAACATGCATTTGATCAGATATAACTGCAGTAAAAGATTATGAGATGCATTATTTGAAAGCTTGGCCAAAGAGATGTGTCTTTAATCGAGATTTAAACAGAGAGAGTGTGTCTGAAACCAGAACGTTATCAGGAAGGCTATTCCAGAAATTGGGAGCCAAATGCGAAAAAGCTCTAAAACCTTTAGTGGACTTTGCTATCCTAGGAACTACAAAAAGTCCAGAGTTTTGCGACCTTAGGGGAGCGTGATGGATTGTAGCGTGGTAGAAAACTAGTTAGGTACGCAGGAGCTAAACAATTAAGGGCCTTATAGGCAAGTAATAATATTTTGTAACTGATACGGAACTTAACAGGTAGCCAGTGTAGAGAAGAGCGAGACGTTAAAGTTGGGGGGTACTACCTTCTTTGGGCTAATATGATCATATTTTATTGACACCTGGTAAGGACTTAGCCGCTATGTTGTTATTTGGACTACCTGTAGCCTTGTTTATGAAGATGCAGGACAACCACCTTTAGCAGTGCTGCATTACAGTAGTAACAGTTCTAGCAGGTCATGAAGCAGATAACTAGCTTTTTGGATATAATTTGTCAAGTTTTACAAGAAAATACTTTTTCAGTCTTTCAATTTCAAATAAAAAAAAATTGTACATTTAATTCAATATGTAACTTCACGTTTCATGGTAATTATTGAAATTTACTGGCAGTTTCTGAGTGAAAATTGTTCCACCTGGAACAATCCACATTTTTTACATTATTTTTTATATAGATGGATAGATAGATAGAAATACAAAATAAAACTTTAACTTTGAACTTGAAAAAGAGAAATTCGCAATATACTGCATCAGTTATTATAATTGAATTAATCAGCTGTAATTAATTAATTAATTTATTATAATTTTGGATATTTAATTCTGCATATTCACTTCCACTAATTTAGATTGCCTTTGCCATCATCTAACGCTTATGCTGGGTACACACCAAGATAATCGGGCTGATTTTTCCCCTTCTGACAATCCTAGGTAATGACTTTATCTTGATGGTTCTACAGATTATTTTACCAGATTTTCCTGTGGTGTGGAGTGTGTTAAGAGTGACTGAATTCTGCTCGTGGAAAGAAAATGAAGAACTCGGAGGCGGCCTTCGACGATCGGCGAATCCGTAAATATTCAACATGTAATTAACCCCCGAAAACACCACAAACTATAGGAGCAAAATGGTTCTTAAATATCTGGAATTTTATTCACTCAGTTGTGGTCTCTCACATTTTGAAGATCTTATAAGATTTAAAAAAATATTTTTTTCGGTTGTTTTGGTACCCAGCCAGTCATAAGGTAATCTTTAGCTAACATATAGATACCTTAAAAGACCTTGTTGCTTTGTTTAAACATGATTGAATTTAGTTTTGTCTTTAAGATCAAATGATATACAGTGCTTAGCAATGTAATAGTGACAATTATCCTATTAGCCATAAAATTTAAGTATTGGCTTATCATATAAAAATTTGAACAATGTTGCATCTGTACATTAAGTCCATATCCTTACTGATGTATTTAACAGAACTACCTATCAATAATTGGAAACGTTTTTTGTTCAATGGAGGTGGTTTGGTGAAGGCTTGTTTCTAGTGAGCAGGTCCATTGTAAATGCATTTAACATGTTGTGATTGTGGATTCTGACGTTTGTGTGGGGTTGTGTGTTGTTTTCATTACTCAAATATCTAAGGGATTCAGAAGAAAAGAAGAAAGTGGGAATGTCTTTGAAAAGTCTGATGAAGGTCGGGGGCAAAAGTGTAGGTATAGATTACCCATGGATATATGAAATTATTTAAAACCTGCCCAGCATGCTGAATATTGCATACAAGATCCTTTTAAAAGCACAAATCTAGCTAGTCATTAACCAGAGAGGCAAAACAGGGCAGAGCCAGGCCAAGGATGATGCTTCGGGCCTTTAGTGCACATGTACGTGTGCGTCTGCATATAAAAGAAAGAAACAGACAAGCCTCAAGCGGAGGATCAGGAGGATTTATTTTGGTTTCCACTATCATGAATTTGAGAGGAGAGGCGTGTGCGGTGGTTTGGTTGGCGTGCATGAATCTACTTCCTTTGTAAATTTCTGTCCAGAGTTCCAGGTTGTGTTGGGTTCATAGCCTCTGTGATTTTGTTTCCTTTTTTATTGGATATGTTTTTAAATTTGCAGGTCTGTTTCTACATCGTCTGGCTCTCCAAGGGGACGGCACCAAGGGAAGGAAGGTTTTGTCTTTATAAATAATGGATGGTGTCCGGCTGGCATTGTATTTCCCACTTCCGAGGCCTGTTGGAGTAGCAGTAAAAAATTATGACACTTGAACAAAGACTCCGCCGGCGATAAATCTATCCTAGCACTTTTGGGGCCCCACCCCCTGACAGAGGATGGGAAAATTAATTAATATTAATTATTTATTGCAGAGTATAAGAAGCAAGGACAGAGTAACTTCTCACTGAGAGAATTCAGGTCCACGATCCCTCAGGCGGCTCGTGAATGAAAAGCCAAGTGGTAGAGATCCCGCTGTCATTTGTCTCTGCCGGGGATCTCTTTGGCTCTGTGCAGGGAAAAAGTACTTAGCAAAACAGAGCAGGACATCATTTGGTCTGTTGTGGTCCGTGTTTCAACTCCCTCTCCCCCCGAGCCGCTTGATCCCCATCCGGGTTTGGAAGATCACTGCAATGCAAAGGACTGGAGGCTGATTGTGAGTGTTTATATCCGAGGGACACTGCCTTCTCCAGAAGATATTTGGCCTACGCTGCTAACACCGTCACTTTCGACTTCCGTTGGTTTGTGCCGGGAACCATAATTACGTGGCCTGTGCCGCATATCAATCGGTTGCCATCAGGCCACTCTTAGGACAAAAGACACACGCCGCTGAGATAAAACAGAGTTATTCGGTCGCCTCTCCTAGCTGGGTTTCAAATGCCCATTTAAAACATCGATCGCAAGATCATACCTACAAAAAGTGCAGTGGCTTTGGGTGGGGCATAGATAGTCACCCACTTAAACCCATTATTATGAAATGTTTTGAATTATTATTATTGTTAGAATTATCTAAACCATGTTATTTATAGTGGCTAAGGAGCTGTTAAGACACTACATCATATTGAAAGCATATGATGAGGTTCAGCAAAATTATTGCAGGTAGCAGATGTGTTGTATCAAAATGAATAGCACAATAGAGTAACGGGATAGGTCACCCAAAAAAAGGAAATTACAATGATTATCACTCTCAAGCCGTACCTAGGTGTATGAGACTTCTTCTTTAGACAAAAAAAACAAACAACAAAAAGCAAAACAATTGTGTGTAAAGTGTGTGGTCAAAAAAACCTCCATTGTTAAACTTTATAAACCGAATCTCTAGTTTCTGCTAACTGTGTATGCAACGTTGTGAGAGAGTGGCATTTCCAGCGGATGAGTATAGTGTAGTTGTAAGCGCTGGTGAGGAAAAATGCCAAGTAGTGCGGTGAGAACCAGTCTCCTAAAAATAGTGGATTTCTAGTTGTGACCGGTGCGATGCCCTGTTTACTACTTCTCACCAAGAGCGGACCGGTTATGCGACGTAAATATGCCTTTGACATAAAGCTCCAGTTGGAAGGCCACGGACAATTTTTTTATTCAATTTCGATTGTACTCTTCTGAAAGAAGAAAGTAATATACACTAGGGTGGTCTTTGTGAGGGGTGGAGTACTCAGGGGGGGGGGTAATTTTCATTTTTGGCGTGAAAACTATCCCTTTAAATGTTATACCGGATGATGTTTGTTTAATTTTACGAGTTAGTATATTTGATATTGGTATATTTAAGATATATATATGCTGTTTGTTTTCAGTTCGAAGGATAGTTACATGTGGCTATCAGATGTCAGGAACTGTTGTATTATAATGTTAAAGTTGCGATTTAAAATTTAAAAATATGTGAAAGTTGAGGGGGTTTCACTAATATTAAGCACTAATATGTAGGAACTCGTTACCAGTGTCTAAATATTGTTGGACGGATCTTCTAATAATTTGCACCCAAGTTTCAAATAATAATGGAATAAAACTTTAACTAACAATTGGAAGTAAAAAAAAAGTAAACTTTTTTTTTTTATTGTGAAAAAAAATAAACTGTTTATATTGTTGATGTGTACCATTACTCATACTGTGATATGAAATGTGTCATTCTGCCAGAACTACAGTGCCCTTATGACAGACAATTCCCTTGGAACAAACTGGGTTAAGTGTCTTGATCAAGGGCACTGTGGTGGTAGATTCATGGATCAACCTGTCTGGCCTTTGAACTTGCAACCCTTCAGATCACCAGTTTTAAAATGCTTCTGGTGCAATACAAAAGGCGTTAATAAGCGTTATGTACATCCATGACTTTGTTACTTTGTTATTCATGACACTTTGAGTGAGTGAAAGAGTCTGTGGTGCTGAGTGGCAGTCTAACATTATGTGATCGGCACGATGGGGAAAAGAAACAGGGAATTAATCATTTGTCTGTTTGAAGCATCACAGAACTCGCAATGTCATTCTTATTCCTTATTTCTTTTCATATAATTGTGAATGCATTGATGTACACGCTAAATGGTATTTTTATGTGACACTAGGACAGTTGCTTTATTGTAATGCACGATTCCTCAAGCGTTCACCTTTTTATCCTTCAAGCTTCAAAAGTGCGCTTGATCAAAATCTACAGTTAACTGAAGCATCAAATAGAAATATAAACAGAGGCCTGTCATTCAATTTCCATTGAAAATGCAGCGTGAGGGAAAAAATGCAGGCTGGTGCTTAATGTTCTGATGACAGGAAGCAAAGTAAATAGCTGAAATGGTTTTTCATTACGGGTTTTATCTCTTTTCTCTCTGTCCTTACCTCCGGGCTTCAGATCGGATGTGCAAACCACATAGTAACATCAGAACTCTTAAAACAAGCCATAAAGTACAAATGAAGCATGGTGCACTTTACCAGCTTACATTTCCGTCCATTTTTGTTTGTTTTTTGGTAATAATGTGAGATAGCATAACCGTAGATACAAGAACCATTATGGAGATAATAATTTCTCTCACATCGTAGACCACATCATGCATTTTCTTCATGCATCTAGTGGATCATTTCACAGAGATTTAGTAATAGTCAATTTGCAGTGTGAATTTTTGAACGCTAAAAGCCTGTGTGGATTGGATGGTGATTATTGTGATAGCCATCATTTTCCCAAGAATGTTCTATCAGTGCATTTGTGTGACAGTGCCATTAATGGAAACCTGTTTACTTTAAACTGAGGTGAAGGCAGGAGACAGCTTTCAGATAAATAGCTTGTTATCGCTCTCTCACTCACTCCTTCACCCACACTGGCTCACTCTCTATTGCTTCCTCTCCCTCCCTTCGCTTTCCCCTGTTCTACCTGCATCTGTATGGACACAGAGTCTTGAGGAAAGATTGGTGATACTGTAGGCAGACACTTAGCAGGAGGCTGGTGGCTGTTAATTTAAGAATGAGGGCCATTTACTAATGTCGAGCCCCCTTTGCACGTATAGTCGCATAACAGGGTTCAAACTCTTAGATGGATAGATGCTGAGAGCAATCTAGAGATGAGAGATTGTGCAGTCAGTGCATCAATATAACGGCATCCTTCCCTCCTCAGTGACTGTAGCAGATGGGACTAAAATGAGTCTTGTACTGAAAAAGGTGAAGGACTGAGTATCAAAAAGGCAACAAGCTACATATTGACAAGGTGTTATAATCAAAGTTGTTTAGTTCTGCCACTATATGTATCAGATCAATTTCAATTTATTAACAAGATCTACAGTACACAAGTACTGTATATGCATTTTCTTGTATACATACAGTATATACACTACCGTTCAAAGATTTGGAGAAAGAAAGATAAAAAATAAATTATTATTATTCAGCAAGGATGCATTAAATTGATCAAAAGTGACAAAAAAAATCTATTTCAAATAAAATTTACAGTTTTTTACCTTTTATATTCAAAGAATCCTGAAAAAACATTTAAATGGTAATTTACTTTATTTTGATCTACATTTAATGCAGCATTGGTGAACATAAGACGACTTTCAAGAGCAAAAAAAAAAATCTTAAACTTTTGAACAGTATTTGTTTATACGGTGTTTTTGTTGTTGGGTGAATATATTATTCTTTGAATGTAATGGTAATCCTTAACAGCTGGAAAAAAAAAAGTTGCAAAAAATTGAGATTTAATCAGTATTTTACACCTTCCAATCATCAAGGTGGCCCATGAAATGTTGTACTTTGCGGTTCAAGCAACTTTGTGAGGCTAAGTCGCTTCAGTAGTGCCTTGTGAGTGCAAAAACTCCTTGATGGCTTTGTTTTTTCCCACTTCGAAATTATGCTAGTTGGGCCCCTACTTGAAATGTAAAAAACAAAAAAAAAAAAAAAACATGCTCAAAGCACATATTTTGAAAATATTCCACATGCTATAGACAGTACACTGGCAATCAATTTACCATGGACATTTGCCTTTTATCACTGTCTTTTCTTGATTATCGCCACAAAAAAAAAAGCCAGAATGGTCTTAGAGGCAAGTTTAGGACACTGAACAAAACTAAACAACTTTTCCTGATATGAAAGAAATACTGTTATAAGGCAGCAGTTTTTAAGACAAAGGCTTTTTTGATTTTCACATTGTACAGCTTGTTTATATGGTTAATTTGTAGCTACAGAATGTGTGACCTAAGCCTTACCGTAATAATACATCTTAACCCGCTCTCACTGTGTTTATTCATTGAAGGACTTGGAATGTTCTTGATTGAAAAGCCTGTTGGCCAGGTTACTTGACGGCGGGAAAAAAAGAAGACTGCAGAAGTATAAAAAAGAACGAGAGGGGGACAGAGGGACTGGGGCTGCTGGACAGAGCATGGAAGAAAGGATGTAAATAAATAATTTTTAATTTTCCGATTATTTGACTTTAGTCCCAGAGCATATGCGGCAATCGTCAAATCATTGTTCCCATCTGTTTTTCAGTGGTGCCATATTCCTCTCCGCTGAACCATGGCCGACCGCGGAGAGCGCTTACTGCATAACTTGCAAACACGTCGGGGATAGCCCACCGCCCAGGGCACTGTGCAACCCCAATTGACCATTATTTTTATCTCTTTAAAGGCGGGGACGGTGCTGGGCCCAATAACTAAAAGCCCTGGTTTTCGAGACAGTAGTGTCTGTGGCAGCACCCCCATTAGACAATCCATACCCCTCAGTGGCCCCACAGCCACCAACCTTTGACCCCCCTTGACTTAAAATGGATCAAGGCCAATTTGGCGAAGGTCACACAGTGGGTCAGGAGCTACACCTGAAGGCACGGATCCACCTGGAATCGTCTCTGCCAGTTTTATTATGTTTGAACGCTAAATTGCGTATGTTTTTTTCCTCAGTTCTCGCACAAAAAGCTACCAAAAGTGTCACTAGAGGCAAGTTTTAGATACAGTACTGATAACTTGAATGAGCCCGTCTTCAACTTATAGTGCAATTTTTGTCATATTTCATTGCCTCCAAAAGCTTAAAGGTTCATCTCAGAGCAGAGGGGTTCTGGTGAGGTTGATTTGAACATTGTAGCCTGAAGACAGCGGTGTCATAATCCATCACTCACATCATTTCAGTTCCACGCACGACTACAAAATGCACCTGGGATGGAATACAAGCGCGGAAATGGCTGTCATCTTTCGGAGATGACGCCACTCAACCGTGAATCAATGATTATAGCGTATTGCCACGTGTCGGTTTCCTTTAAGATCTTAGCAATTGTTGGCACATCTTCACAAGAACTGCTTCTAATTGTGCTCTGATGTTTGTGGGAGCTTTTAGGAGATGCTGAAGATATCAAGGTCATGCGCAAACCCAAAGGAAGGTGAGATGAGAATGGCTTGACAGGTGACATGAAGGCCCTGTCCTGGATGTCAACACACGTGGTGTCATTTTGAAACTGACATGGGGAAGGTTCCCAAAACCTTGCTCTCGGAATCCACCACGGTCTTGTCAGCTTGTCTTTCTCCTTGACGTGGCCAAACCAGCTGCATGGACGACAGGTGATTAAAGTGTCAACATTCCTGACAGGCAGAGACAGTACAGAGACAGCTCACGTTTGAGTTCCTTCAGCCCCTAATCGCATTAGCAACTGTGGACACACACATACACATACCTGCGTACCTGTTGCATGTCACTTCTACCTATAGGGACCATAGACTGTTGTGAATGTTAGTGAATTGGAAACATACAGCACAACCAGTGACGTCAGATTCCAGATTAAAGACTCTTATGAGCTTGTTCTTTTTAGTGAATCGTTTGGAGTAGCCGCAAATAATTAATTTTGTTATGCCCGAGGCGTGTGTAGTTACGGAAATTGATGAAATGTTCCGGATTTTGTTTCTCGTTTCATTTAAAAATGTAAAAAATAAAAAAATGTTACCAGCATATTGGTAAGTAGTAAACTGTGGGGTTTTTGAATTCCAAATAATATATTTAATTCTAACGATGGTTAACCCCTCAACAAATAAAGTTCCATTGGTCAAACAGTTGTGCTAATATATTAGTTAACGTAAATTAACAATGAATCATAAAATATGTTCAAAAGTTGGGATTGGTAAGATTTTTTTAATATATTAATCTTAAATTTTTTTTTTGTAAGTCTCTTTTGTGCATATAGGCTGCTATTATGTGATCAAAATCAATTAAGAATAGTAAGAGTGTGAAATATTCTACTATTTAAATAACGGGTGTCCTTAATCGAGTTGAAAATGTAATTTATCCTGTGATTGACAGTGCTGAATTTTTAGAAGCAGTTACTTACTCAGTCGTTCAGTTCACAGATCTATCCAGAAAATCATTATAATTATGCTGGTTTGTGATCAGAAACATTCTGGTCTTTGTCGTTTTCCTTCGTTCATTTATGTTGCTTTTTCATTCGTCTTGTGGGGTCTATCTTGTCGTCCTTCATTTATTTTGAAACAAATTTTTTTTGTAACATTAAAAATGCCTTCATTGGCCCTTTAATCAGAATGAATGCATAATTGCTGAATTAAAAATGAAAAAAAACTTATTTCTTAAAAAAAAAAAAAAATAAAAAACAATATATTTATATATATATTTTTTAAACTTACTCAATTTTTGAAAACTAGTGTACTAATGAACATTAACTGAAATGAAAAATTTGAAATTGCTCATTGATACCAGAATTGTCAAAAGCTGAATCTAAATCATTAACTTCCTTATGATTCCCATCTCTGACCAGTATGCTTTCAGGTGGATGGCAAGGCTGGTCACTGGTGAATTGAGAAACCTGCCAAACAGGTGGCTGCCTTGGGGAACTCGACTGCACCCACTAGCCTTATTAAAGAGTCCATAGCCTCAGGGCCACATCTCTATATGTCACCGTGAGATATTTGGGTTATGCGCTGTAGATTCAACTCTTCGATTTTCAGCAACAAATTACATGAAGTTGCCTTTGGAAATTGCAAAGGTTGGGAAGTGGCCAGGGGGAGTATGTGAGGCTATCACAGGCACAATGTCCTGCTGCCTGAGATGTCTTTTCTCCAAAGTCATTACAAGCCTATGCTTGTTCTCAGAACCCAGAACATATTTTCTGGAATTGAATATTTATATTATTTTGACACTGTTTACCCCACACAAGTGTTTGTGTAGTTCTTTTTTTCAGACTCATCATGTAACAAATACATTGCAATGAGACAAAATAATAACATTATGACCAAAGCCAGATAATTTATATGCATCCTATTATGCTCTGCTTGATCGCCCATCAGCACTCATCCATTCAGATATTCACTGGCTTTGTTTTCAGACGAGAGACTGCACAACCTTCTTATCAGACCTCCATCTAGAAATCATCTTGCACAATAAAGGAAATAGAACACAATATCTTTCACTTTGAAATGTTCCCTAGCTTTCCTTTGTTTGCCATTGGTGTGCATAAGAAAGGAGGATGATACAAGCACATCAATGTTTTGTGATGCACTTTTCCTTCTGTTTTGCGCTTGTTTTTCATGGTCAAGATAAATTGATTTTGAGCCACCATAAATCCCTTTTTTAGAGCAATTATTTTCCTTTGGGGGGCAGGAGTGTGGACAAAAATGTCTGCCAACCCACCTGTAAAACACTATATACTATAATATTTTAGACTTCTGTTAAAAAAACATAATATATAACTTTTTTTTAATACAGTGTGTATTTCTATACACCACTTTTGAAAACCTTGGGGCGACTACTTTTAAAAAAATTTTTTTCAATATTTTTGATTTTAATTATTTTTTTCCACAAACTTTACTACTTTTATTAAGCAGTACAACTGTTTTCAATATTGATAATAATAAATGTTCCTTGAGCACCAAATCAGCATATTAGACTGATTTCTGAAGGAGTAAGGCTGCTGAAAATTCAGCTTTGCCAACACAGGAATAAAAGGCATTTTTTTTTAAAATAGAAACAGTGTGAGAATATTTCCAATGGTAATTGTTTACTGTATTTTTCATTAGATCAATGCACCTTTGGTGTGCATAAGAGACTTAAAACATTAAAAAAACATCTAACTTTTTAATGGTTTGAGTGTGTGCGCATGTATATATGCACACACATACATGTATTATGTATTTGAGTGTGTGTGTATACATGTTTGTGCTTATGGTAAGCCTTCACGATCCAACTAGCTCAACAGGTGTGTTGTGTGTGTGTGTGTGTGTGTGTGTGTGTGTGTGTGTATATATAATTTACAGAAAGTGGTGGTACATTCTCTTGGTAATATGCTGATCATGCAGGTGAGACCCAAATTGGCTCCAGATTTGCCCTCTGGCCATATCTGCCACAGGTCTCGAGGAATGAGAAGCGAATTGATAAGATGTTTTAATCCCACGCTGCATTAAAATCGGATTTTATGATGTGAGTGAAATAAAGTCCCACAGAGGTCTTGTAGTCTGCATCTGCAGCACAGCAGGAAAATAAGGCAATAATCCCCAAACAGTGTGCATGTATAATGCTACCTACAATTCCCTGCCCTTCAGATCACCAGGAAGTCTGAATCATCCATCAAAACATTTGTTTGATTTTGTTATTTTGCACTCTGAGAGAAGCAGAGAGCCAAATCCATCTTTTGATGGGCTGAATGGCTTTTAATTCGATTTCCTCATTGCGAATTGAGTTAGAGAAATAAGAACAGCACAGGAGGGAAAGAAACATGGTGGGCGAGGCTTGTAAAAAGAAAGACATCAGATTAACATTAACATTTTCCTGTTTGACTATAAGTATCTGTTTTTTTTAATACTCAAACGTGTTCTCTATTACCTTTTCTCTCACTTCGGAAATTGTTTTGGCATTATGCTGTTGGGGGAAAATGATCATTGATGAAATCCTATTAAAGAGCAGTCATTTGTCGGCCTGCTCGCTGTTTGTTTTCAGGTGCTTTGCTGTCAGTTTTTAGTAGCTATAAAGCTCTTCATGATCCATGTGAGAATGACATTATCATCAAGTTTGCATGAACATTATGTATGAAGAACCCCATTTAGTGATCGTTAGTCACTAAGAATTTTCTGGTGAACTGATTGACAGTCATTTTCACAGCCAGTTTATAATGGATTACATTGGGTTTAGACAGGAGATCTGGTTGCCAATCTGTAGATTTCCTTTTTGTGTAGAACCACACATTGGATTTAGTTTTGACAATGTTGTAACATTATAAAACTTAAACTCCTAATTAATCCTCCCTTGGCAGAGGATTTGGGAGGAAAGAAGAGAGCAAATACTAATTAATCTAAAAAAAAAATGCAGTGTGCGAAGAAATATGTATGGAAGAGAGATTTGGTTCTATTCATATTTCTAAGGAACCGCAGTTGCTGAATAATTGGACACAATGAGCTCTGTATGAACAGATGTGTTCATTTGGCCTCCTTTTTTCCCCCCAGTGCCCCGCTTTGGTCTAGACAATGTTCATCTCTCTGAAACCCAGCCATTCATTCACAATGATAGTAAACAAGTCCCTGCTGCAGATGATTGATGTCCGAAATGTCAGTGGAATTTAATTGAGATGGTTTCTCGAACTTGAAAAAAGGCAGAGAAAAGGAAACATTAAGAAGATCACACCAAAGAAAGCCCATGTATCATTTTATCAAATCTTCTTAAAAGAATAAGAATAAGGGGGGAAAAAAACAGTGGCTGCATGCATGAATAAATTATTCTTGCTGCCAAATGAAAAATGCAACATTTACAAAGATAATGTAATTACTTGTCTTGAGATATGATTTGGTCCTCTCTACGAACTTGAATCAAAGCCAAATGGTCTCTCTCTGTGTATCCTTCTCTTTCCTTCTCCATCTGAAAAATATATTTTCAGGTAACTTTTCTCTGAAAATATTTCAGTTAACAATGGTCTAATTACTGTCACTAGCATCTGAGGTTTGTGGATATTAGTTTGTTTCTGTTAGTGTTGAAGCCAGCAATGAGCTACTGTACTCCTAAAACTTGATAAACTGATCTTTTCGAGCAACTTAGCAAGATTTCCCAAACAGGGGTTCATGAGCTGAAAAAAGAATAATACAATTTCAAGTAGCAAATGATGGTTCATGGCTGTGATGAAACTTAAGTCTTTTAGCTATTCCTGCTCTCATCAAATGATTGAGTTTTTTTTTTTTTTAAAGATGCTTCACATTCTGACCTCTAAATATCAAGTTGTGGCCTACAATCATCAACTATTTGATCAATACTAAGATAAACACTTGTCTGGAAACCCTCTACTTCTGCAATTGTCCCTGCCCAGCCTTTTAGCATGAGTGGAGGTATGTTTCTCTCAGTAATTTGAGGAAGCCAAATGGCATGCGAGGGGTATAATTGTCCCTCGTTGAGTGGATCATTTTGATTCCTGCACAGATGCATATCCTTCAAGAGGACTTGAATGTCCATGAATATCAAAAAGCTCTCTCTCTCTCTCTCTCTCTCGCTTCTCTCCGTCCAATCTCTCCGTATCTTCTCTCATCTCTCTCGTCTCCCTCGCATCCATCCCTCTCTCTCTCCCTGTCTCCTCTCTCTCTTCTCCTCTCCTCTCTCTCTCTCTCTCCTCCTCTCTCTCTCTCTCTCTATCTTTTCAGCCTAAGGAAGTTTTGCATATTTATAGCAGCAAGGCTTTCTGTCCGTCCTTGAGAAGAAACAATCAAACATGCACATTCAACAGCAGCTGGTGTCTGTGAGCTCTTGCTATTTTTCTCATTGTTTCTTATGAAGAGAAATGATAAAACGCTTCATCATCTCAGACTGATGAAAGAGCAATTGTGTCTGCTGCAGATGCTGGGATCTTGCATACAATTTACCACTTGTAAAATACAGCAATAAAGAGCATGTGATGAATTTTGTTGGGATGGTTTTGTTATAGGGATTTTCATCCAAAAATGAAAATTTTGTCATCATTAAATGTAGGGTACACAGTACATTTTGCAGTGTTAAATGAACTCTATAAGACTTGAATTTAACACCCGGCCCCGAGTTTCTTTTGGGCCACTCAGAATTGTTATAAATTGACTCTTGTCATAGTGTTGCATTTTCAGAGTTAAATTAACTCTATTTTGAGTAAAAAATGAACACTGCTCAACACTGAATAGTGTTACCAGAGTTTAACACTAGGGGAAATTAACTCTGTTCTGTGTTACCACAATTTAACTCTGCAGGAAAATTTACTCTGATTAGTGTTAATATTTCACTTATGTAGAGTTCATTTACTTTCATAATAGTGAAAAATTATCTAATTTTGAAAACCCATTTGGTGTTTTAAAAACAAAATAGAAAACAAGATCAACGATGTCACATTTAAAACATTTATTAAAAAATGTTGTCAGGCTCAAGAAACATACACATACATGCACAAAAATACATCACGTCTGCATGAAATGACAATACATCATTATATTCAGTACAGAACCTGTTGAACCTACAAGCTAAGCAGCCTTGCTCTTAACCTCAGCGATGAAATTAATGAAAAGTGTACATCTTGTGTAGAATAGTGTTATAAGTGGTGCCAAAAACAAAGTGTGCCTTAAGAAGTTTGTTCACCAAAAAATTGAATTATAGTTAATTACTCACCCTTATGTTATTCCATTTCTATAAGACTTTTGTTCATTTTCGGAACACAAATAAAGATATTTTTAATGAAATCTGGCAGACTTTTGTCCTTTCATTGACAGCCTATACAACTAAAACTTTCAAGGCCCAGAAAGGTGTTAAAGACATCATTAAATTAACCCGTGTGACTCTGGTGATTTAACTTCAGTTTTATTAAGCAACACGAGTGCTTTGTTTGTGCAAAGAAAAAAAAAATGATTTACCACTTTATGAAAATATTCATCTCTGACAAGCGTACACGAGAGCACGACGACGGATGAATGTTTTGTTGAAATGAAAGAAGACGTTGTGTGAATGCATGCATAAAATTGAGGTTAAACCAGTGGAGTCACATGGATTACTTTAATGAATGTCATTACTACCTTTCTGTGCCTTGAATGTGCTAGTTGCGTGGACTGTCAATGTAGGGACAGAAATCTCTCAGATTTCATTAAAATATCTTCATTGGTGTTTTGAAGATGAACAAAAGTCTTATAGATTTGGAATGACCTGGGTATACATGTTTGGAACGACATGAGGGTGAGTAAATGTTGACCCCATTAAACAGTTTGTCAAAAGCATCAAGAGAAGAGACTGACTTGCATGGAATGGCATGCTGATCAAAATTTAAGTACTGGTGAACTGAATAATTCTTACAAGAACCAGGTGATAGGGCTGAGCACTTCCAGCAATGCCTTGAAGAGGCTCCTCAATGCTTGTTCCACTCTGGAAAAAAACCCCAAGAAAATCGCAGAGGACTATCAGTGATATGTTAAATAAAAAAAATAAAAAAAAAAATAATACAAATAATAAATAAAAACAAACCTTCTAGAAGATCCCTACTTAAGACGTAGACACCTTTCCTGGTCTCTTCTGGCCTTGACAAGACACAAACAACAAACATTTTAAGATCATCAACACTGCTTAAAGAATGCTATATGAAGTTAATCCTTAGTCACAGTTAATGCAACTCAGTAGCTACAAAACTACTGTGAAAAGTGGCACAATGACATTTCTCTTTTTATTTTGTACCTTCAAAATATATTCCTCGTTAGAAATGCCTCTCTGTATAGTTTTGATTCTCCATAGCAAGTATCCGGTGGCACTCTTACCAACATCATAGTAATGCTCCTTAGAAAGACAAAAATACAGAGAAGAAAAAGTGTTTTAAAATCCAAAAGAAAAATACACCACTTATATTATGGGCATGTGATCAAAACATTTAAAAGTTGTCAACAATGCATTAAAACAGTGCGATACTTACATAGCCATTTTTGAAGAAGGGGACACTGAGGTATGGGAACAAAGGCACAATTCCTCTGGCATAGTTTTCGTTCACCTTCCTTGGTGGTGATGTACTGCAAAAATAAATCAGGTTTTGAAAAAAAAAAAATAAAAAAAAAATTTATTTATATATATATAATCACAAACACCCAGTTATCATATATACAGTTATTTATATCAATATACCTATTATTTTCTTTATGTCATCTTTTCAATATGAGTTTTGCATTGAGAATCAAGCACGACCAGCTTTATATACTACCAAATAGAAATAAAAAGTATCAAAGCAAAAACATAAATATGGTATATAAACAATAAAAATACTACTTCAAACAATACTTAATTTTACATATTCTTGTAAACTTTAACCTTATAAAGATCAAATTAATGTTGTATTTTTAAGTAGATTTATGCGTTTCAGTAGTCCCCCAAATGCATAAGTAATAAAAACGTATTGCCCACCTTTTAGCTCCATTATCTAACGTTAGTCTTATTCGTTTACTGGAGGACCTTTCTTCAATAATGAGTGCATCCTGTCACTAGTCACTGGAGTCAAAGGATGAAGACAGGGACTGATTTGACTGCACAGGAGAAGCTTGTTACTTAAAAGGAGAAAGATAATACGTTAGTTCTGTGCTATGACATGCCAATAACAGTCTCTCCTAATAAACATTTTTCGTCTCTCCTAATTGCAACATTTTAAAATGCATTACGTTACTTGTACCAGCACTTACATGTACCGCTCTGATCAGGCCAACTAACTGTGTATGTCTAACAGCAATAACGTAATATAGTTGTTCGTGGTACCGTAATCACTGCATAAGGTTAAAATAACGAAAACAAAGACGTGGCTGTTTTTAAATGAGATGTTCCGCCTTCCCTATTGGCTTCTTCTCCGCGCAGTGTTGAGCCAAGTTAACGCTAATCCCACAGCGCTATCTATGTGGCTTCAATAAAGATGCAATGGTGGCGTTCGACTAATTAATCTAATTAATTCGACTAATTAATGCCGTTGGACACATTTAATCTTTCGTGAGCTGAACAGTAGCAAATATAGAGTTTATATAACATTCCAACGGTTTACATAACATCACATCATATAATTTCTATAAAAATGTGTCAGCTTATGCCCCATTGTGTCGTTACATTATTAAACGTTTAAAAAACAAATTAAGCGGATATACCAAAGCTAAATACAGCTGAAAATCAAATTAAGTAAGATTACTGACATCATTTAAACTTTATCATTACCACATTGAGATGAAAAAAGCAAATTTCTCCAACATACTGACTTGCCTATTCGATATTTCCTAGTTTAAAACAATCAAATTACACAAAGTTCAAAAAATTACAACTTATGCATTAATACTAGCACAGTTATTAACATGAAATATTAAACTTATATTTTAATAAATTAAAAGAGCTTACCTTTTGGTGCAAGGCAAAAGAAAATGGCGAAGAGAGAACTTTTGCTCTGGTCTTCAGGGATAGCTTGAGGGGCGGAGCTTGACAGAGTAAATTTAACAATGCAGAATTCAACTCCGATCATTTTCACCAACACTAGGGGGCATTTTTCACTATTTGTTGTTAAGTTAACTCCTTAAGAGTAAATGGAGTGTAATACTGCTTAATTAACACTGTCAATTTTATGTTTAGCGGCTTTCGGAAAGGATAGCGATAGCAAACTAGCTTTGAAAGCAAGATCCCCACCCTTCCTGCATAATCACTCTGCCACGCCTCCTCCAAAACATGTGGAACGCGCATAGGCAAACTAGCGACACGATGAGAGACGGCGTTAGTGGAGGGTTAAATGCAACACTGTCAGATAACCTCATGTCTCATTCACCAGTGAGAACACCTTTCATGGAACGAGATTGGATGAACATTTTATGGTCCTACGCCTTCCACAGACGATATAAATGTACCTAAATAAATTTAGGCCACTTAACTTAGTGATTGCAATCGGGATGTGAAGAGACTTTCAACCAGCATAACAAAACTTTTTTTTGAACCAAATCACCTACCCTGCCTTTAATTCACTCTCATGTCATTTCACAACCATCTGACCTTTTTTCACACAAAAGGAGAATTTAAGAACCTTCATGCAGTGGTTTTCTGTACAACAATGGTTTATTGTCTGACAAGGACAAAAAAAAAAACCTTAAAGCAACAAAAAATGTGTTCTTATGAATCATGTACTGTACTAAGTCATACAGTAGAGTTGTACAATAGCATGACGGGAAGATTTTCAATAAATTTATTTTTTTAAATCTGTTTGTCACATGAAGCCATTGTATGATTATACAGTAGGACTTATGTTTAATGAGCTATAAAAATTGAGCTTTATGGCATTTTTCCATTATTTCTGATGCTTTGCAGATGTTTAACATGGGACTGTTTTTGTATGGAAAACAACTGTGTGAATATTCTTCCAAACTTTGTTCCACTGAACAAATAACAGCATATGATTTTAAAATGACATGACGGTGAATAAATAATGTTTTATATTTAATTATTTTTTGTTGAACTATTGCTTTAATCAAATATATAACAAAGAAAAATTATTAAATGAAAAAATCTGATTATCTACTGTATTGAGTATCCAGTTTGAAGTAGCTTATGATCCTGTGACGGTGTTCCAAAGTACCCTACAGGAAGCCATGCCTGAATATTAATATACATATTCAAAATGAAAAGGCGTGGATATATTATCTTTGAGGGCTTTTATTTGGTTTTGTTATTTTAGTTTTCACAGTGGTGCTCAAACAACTGGAATGGTGAATAGGCAATGGGTCCAATCGAACATCACAGCTCACAACCCATGAATCTCCTTAGAGAAATTACTGGGAATCTGAGCATAGCCGAGAACAATGTGATTTCAGGAATACATTAACATACTGAATAAGAATAAAGTATTTTTTTTTTCTTTTACAAGAATACATTGTACTTTTCCTTTTCCATGTTTTTGAGGCTTGTGAAAAGCTATATTAGGCATTTGTTTGCCCTTCAATCCTGATTGTTTCTTGCTTTGCTTTTCCCCCCTCAGTGTTTGTTTGTTTGTAGAGCTTCTGGCGGGGTGCACAATATATACATCTGCATAGAGCCATTTCCAGATAAGATCACAACAGGAACACAAGGAAGCCGCACGCGAACACGGGGCAGAATAACTTGATGGGGTCAGCTCAACAGTGAACTGACTTAGTGCCACGATTAACCTTGGAAGGCAAGAACAAAGATGAAAATTATTTAACAGCCGTCAGGGCCTCGTCCTTTCCAGGGAAAAAAATAAAACATCTATGTCTTTGGGAAACTTTTTTTTTTCTTTGAAATTAATGGCTGTCCATTCAGACATATAGAGCATTCATTCGTCTGACATAGAGGTAGGCTTTGACAGTTTCTCACAAAGGTGAGGGTTAAAATAGTCATAGTGTATAATTAACTTGGCCTTATTTTGTCAGGGTTTCAAAATAATGAATAGATAAAATGAAAAAATTACTTCTAAGCAGTATGGAAGTCCTGTCATTCTAGCAAAAGCAGTGGACTAGAAAAATTGCCTGCAGCTTCAGTTTTATAATAGAGTTGGATGTTGTCGTGTAGCTATCAGTAGCAATTTTCTTTGTAAAACGTATAGCTAGCTTTAAAATAATGTCAGATGTCAATCCAAATCATATATTTACGTTGCCAGTATTTTTTCAGGAAATTAAAACTAATGAGATTGGATGTGACAAAATTCCAAATGTTGCTTTTGGAGATCTGTGTTGGCATGCTTTTTTGTTTGCTTATAATTTGTTGCATTAGATTTCTAATCTTCACATTGAAATATTAGAGTAATGATGTATTACACAGCTGGAACTTCATTCACCTCAAAGCATTAACAAGCCTCATCATGGTGTCTATTTTAACAGTCATCAGCTGTTTATATCATACACTCAAGCAGTAAGTAGTTCAGATATCCATCTGCACTTAATATGTCTTAGATGTTATGTTTATGCACGACAGATGATTTTATCCAAAGTAATGGTTTGTTTGCAGGTCTCCTTAAATGGTCAGGTTGGTCTGGTTTGTTGGTTTTAGAGTTTTTTTCTCTCCACTGGTCATTCTGGGAGACCATATTAAAACAGCTTAAGCCTGGCTCACACTATAGGATTTTTAGCCCGATTTAGCCCCGATTTCCCCCTCCCGAGAATCTGAGCAAAAATCTTGTCGAGCCCCTCGATCGGTCCCGATGTTTGGCGCGGATTATCTGGTAATGTGAGGCGTTCACCGATCGAATCTTGCACCTCCCGATCTGCTCGCACACAAATCAGGTTGTGTATTTGGGCTGACGACAAACACGACACGATGTTCGCCCCGATCATATCAAACATGTTTGCTATTTAGGATTTAAATCGGAATGATGACGGCTACATGATTACGTCAGTACTTTCACAATAGCCAATGCGCGACCGCAAAACAGCTGCTGTATGGCCCCGTTGGATAGTGGAGACGGAGGAAACTGCTTCTTGATGTTTTATAGTAACACGACTGTCTGTATAATGTGTCGAAAACATATCACAACTGTAAGGAGAAAGAGAAGCACTGGAGTGAAATCACCTCAGTTTTGAATGTACCGGGTGAGTGTAGAAAGCAGCTAGCACACTAGCTAACAAATGTAAACATCACTGAAATATCAATGAGTATTTGCTGCGTGAGATCACATGAGGCGCTCCCTCTGGCATGATAATCTTAATAATATCTTGTAGTGTGTGATGCGCCACGATGTTAAAATCTTGTAGTGTGTGCATGTTTAAGATTTGAGGCAAGATAATCTGCAAATATTCTCCTTATGTGTGTGCTGCAACCAGATTTCATAATCGGTTAGGATTTTAAAACTCCTGTAGTGTGAGCCCGGCTTTAGAGCAGCAGACCATTTTAGGCTGGTTTAAGATGTGTGCATGGGCAGATTACAAATCCTGCTAGGTTTCAGAGACAATGTACATGGTTATTCCAAGGTCAGCTGATGTTCTTAGCTCTGGTCATTTGCGTGGGCAAAATGTTGATGAAATAGATTAGGCTATATCGCAAAAGGAAGCAATTAAACAGCTGCTTCTTTATTCTTAGTAACTGTCTCCGCTGTCTTCACTTATTAAGGATTTAATTCAATATAGTGAGCCAATTAGTCAGACCTTCAAAATTTAACCCACAACCTTTCAAGTCATGAGAATGGGGTCAAATAAGCAAAACAAACAATATATTTTGGAACAGAAATTGTGCAAATCCTGCCATTCATAAGCAAGGGTGAGCTTATGGCTTTAATGTCTTGTGTAACAGTAACATCCACTGGGTTGTGAACCACAAGACTCATTGTGTTTGCTGTCTTCTTAAATCTTGTTCTAATTCTCTGATTCAAAGAGATGACCCTCTTGTTATGACCTGGATCTTTAAATGCCCCAGTTTAGAAAAGCTCACAATGTAAACCACAGAAATATGGTGTTATTGAATTTAACAGAAATTTGATTTTGTTATTGGCCTTAGTTTCGATCAAGAAATTAATAATAATAATAATTGGTATAATTAATATAATGATTGCATGTGTGTGTATTGGTATATAATTTAAAATATAATATTTGAAAAAAAGGTATTTATTAGGGGTGCTCCGAAGAGGATTTTTGAGGCCGATCGCCGATCACAGAAAGCAGTATCTGCCGATACCGATCACCGATACCGATCTTTTTAAAGCCTTCTTTTTTATCATTCATAACTATTTATAGTGATACTCCAATCAGGATTTTTAGACATTTATTCAGGGCCTGAATTTCATTTTTGAAAATGGGGGGAATTCCCCTTTAAAGTGCCTCTTGTGGGGGGGAATCGCTTCACATAGTCCACTACTGAATTCCGTTTCTGTTTTACCACAAACACCATTTATTCCATTATTTAGATTTTCCAATCCCAACATTGTCACTGAAATTTTTTTTCAGCATTGCAAAGTGGCAAAACATTTAAACTACTTTTCTTACATTATCACAAACTTACCATTGACAGAAATAGTCAGCTCTACTGCCTTTTCTTTTGCATTTAAATCTTCATTACAAGCAATCCTGCGGTTCATAAAGAACTTTGTTTTCCTACCTCCACGAGTGCCATCTATTATTGCCTTCTTTATCTAAAAGTGCTTTTTTCCTTTAAACCTAGCCAAAAAGCCAAATGTGTTGACTGTGAAACACAGTAGAATTTAATAATATGCATTTATGGTGTATTTACAAAATTTCCGTGTCAATCCATGTTCATATTTACTGCAAACAATGCACTGTTACTTTAATTCAGCGCTTGCAGCGCAGTAAAATAGATTTGGTGCGGAAACGATCTCTGCACTCTCAGGTGTAGTGTGAACGCTTTAATCTGTTAACATGAGCGCGGACAAAAATACGCACCACATACGCACTGCAAACGGAGTAATGTGAACCTGGCGTTATGTGTGTGCGCTGCGAGTGTGCATGAGCGCACGGTCTCCAGGAGAGCGCGCGAGCGCTGAATGGTTAAACACTGGCAAGAAAAAAAATAGAAATGCAATTTATAAACTTTAGTGACGATGTGACACTGCCTGATTGTGCAAGTGACAATTCCTGTGTCAACTGTGCAGCTCACCTATAGACAGACAACAGATTTGAAGCAATTTGCATATTTTGAGTGAGAAAGAGAGAGCAAGCGCGGTGATTTGTGAAATTACATCTCACACAAGGTTTTCAAATTACTTTGTAAGTTATTTAATGAAGAAATAGGAAGGTGAGTACCTCACCTTCAGCATTATAATTATTTCAGCCGCGCCGGACAGAGACTGAGATGGTGCTGCTGCATGTCGTGCCAAACCTCTCACTGCAGCGTCATCAGCTTGAGATCTGCCTTTTTTAGAGACCACCGATCAGTCATCCCAACATGATTATCGGCCGATAATGATCGGTAGCCCCGGATTCATCAATCAGTCGGAGCACCCCTAGTATTTATTTATTTTATTTTTTTGTTTGCAATTACAAGGCTTCCTTTATTTTTAATCAGTGTCACGAACTTGTTTTCTGGTAAAGTTTAGAACTACTCGGAAATTGATGCTGGTGTAAGCTGGTCTTTGCATTGTGGCACCTAACTAGTAAATTGACCTGAAAAAGTCAGCAAGATAGAGGGAAGTGCAGTGCGTATTAAGTGTTTGGAGCTTCCGCTAATTCTGTGATAGCATTTTTGTTGCAGCATAGATTTCTTTTGGCTGCTTCTCACTATAATTACCTGGCAGGCTTGCATAGGTTTAAATCAAAGCGTATGGGTTTTTTCTTTTTGAAACCAAGTGCTAGTTCGTTAGATGTCTGCTTAGCATTACACCCTTTTTTTAGCACATGCCTTTGAGCCAAAAAAAAATAATAAATGAAATCAGAAATCATGAGTCAGGCATGATAAGCAAGTACATTATAAATATCACTACCTTCCCTGAGATGTATTTGCTTTGTGATTTGCACTTGTACATAATTGGACTCTTGTGGAGATTATTTTATGGAGATTTTGTCTCCATGGGGAACATACAGTGGTATGAGTAATCAAATGTAGGCGATGAGAGAATTTATCGTGCTGATCGCTAATCAGAGAGATGTAACTATGGCAACTTGTAACATGTCATTTGTTCATTTTGCATGCACTAGGTTTTTTGGATCTTCTGCCCAGCTGCCCAGGCAGTTGCCATTTACTTCCTGCCCTGAGTGTACACAACCTAGAAACTGTGACCCATTCTCTGACCAGACTGCAGTACCAGATTAGACTGTGTTCCTCTTCCAGGAATAGCTCGGTTAGCATAAAGCACAGCAGGTTTGTACCTCCCCTCAGGTACACTCCCCAAGGATGGCATTAACCTCCAGTTTCTCATGTTCATTAGCCTACAGCTGCAGTTCGACTCATGACGGAGTATTACTGGTGGTTAGTAATGTCTGTGGCCATGCCATGGCCTAAAGAGGTCTGTAATACCTGGAGAAAGCCATCCATTAGCATTCCCATTCATCTCAGTGGCAGCTGCTTGGATGGCGCAAGATCCCTTGGAAGTATGCAATTTGAAATCTGCCGTGTTTGCTTCTGTCCTGAGCTCATAAGGCTAAGTCCTTTCATTTTGACAGATATTTAGGCCTGTGCTGGGAAGCGAGAAAGACTGTAAAAACAGTTACGTTACTAACTAACGTCATTTTTTAGTAGTGTGCCAGATGGTTCAAAATATTGTAAGTTTTCCGGTAACAAGCTACTGCTTTTCCAATAATTAGGAGTGTGACATTAAAAATGCTACATCAGTGTTTTTAATATGTTGTATTATGCATGCAGCTGAGGGAATAATCTAGCATGCTGTCTAACTCTACATTAAGTTAACTCTACATACATTAACTCTAACTCTACTCTGCCAATGCATTGATGAAATTAACAGTTGGATGTACGAGAACTTTCTTCAGTTAAACAAGGAAAAAACTGAAGTCATTGCATTTGGAAACAAAGATGAAGTTCTCAAGGTGAATGCATACCTTGACTCTAGGGGTCTAACAACTAAAAATCAAGTCAGGAATCTTGGTGTGATTCTGGAGACAGACCTTAGTTTCAGTAGTCATGTCAAAGCTGTAACTAAATCAGCATACTATCATCTCAAAAACATTGCAAGAATTAGATGTTTTATTTCCAGTCAAGACTTGGAGAAACTTGTTCATGCCTTTATCACCAGCAGGGTGGACTATTGTAATGGTCTCCTCACCGGCCTTCCCAAGAAGACCATTAGACAGCTGCAGCTCATCCAGAACAATGCTGCCAGAATTCTTACTAGAACCAGAAAATCTGAGCATATCACACCAGTCCTCAGGTCCTTACACTGGCTTCCAGTTATATTTAGGATTGATTTTAAAGTACTTTTACTCATTTATAAATCACTCAATGACCAAGGTCCTAAATACATTGCAGATATGTTCACTGACTATAAACCTAACAGACCACTCAGATCATTAGGATCGAGTCAGTTAGAAATACCAAGGGTTCACACAAAACAAGGGGAGTCTGCTTTTAGTTATTATGCCGCCCGCAGTTAGAATCAGCTTCCAGAAGAAATCAGATGTCCTAAAACATTAGCCACATTTAAATCCACTCAAAACTCATCTTTTTAGCTGTGCATTTATTGAATGAGCACTGTGCGATGTCCGAACTGATTGCACTATATTTTATGTATAATCGTTTTCTATTCTTAACCATTTTAAATTCATTTTAAACCTCTTAAATCAATTTTTTAATAATTTTCAAAGTTTTTAAATTCCTTATTTTATTGTTTTGTTTTTTTTTTCTTTTATGTAAAGCACTTTGAATTACCATTGTGTATGAAATGTGCTATATAAATAAACTTGCCTTGCCTACATTTAATTTATGCATTTGGCACTTTTCTCCCAAGAGACCTACATTACATTGAATTCAAGGATACATTTGATCAGATCAACCAAAATAAATTTAACAATTCCCAGTAATAATATATTTGGCCAGAATATTTGGCTAAATACTTTTTTCTTTTACTAAATTAACCAATTTTTTTAAATTAATAGTGTCATGCATGCTAAATTGAGATCTCAACTCGATTGAGAGCAGTTAAATATTTGTGATGACACCACACAATTGATTTTTTTGGACAAAAATTTGTTTGCAACGAGCCTCGAATCGGGCCACACCACCTACGATCGCTTGGGGGTGCAAATCGGACTCCAAATCGGGCTTAAAATCTCCAAGTGTGTGGCCAGCCTAAGGTTACAAGCTACAGTAGCTTCCTCAACACTAACACTGATAGATACACACAAACCTGAAAGGAATAAGGTTTAGAAGCTTTGTTTATGAAGAACACCGCATTTAAAGGTGCTCTTGATCTCATTTGGTATTCTCCTTGAGATGTCATGATTTCAGCTTATCTCCACCACAATCTCATTGCCATTGCTATGCATGAGTCCCCTTTTCACTGGGGTCCTTCGGGCCACTTTATCTGCAGATAAATGCTGTCCCCCTATCAGCAAAGGGCATTGTCAGGACCTCTGCGCACCGCAGCCGGTGTTGTTAAATTAATGGAGAAGGGGGTGCCTCCTTTGCGCATGCCAGTGTACTGGATGTTAAGTCTGTCATATCTTGAAGTAAATATTTATCTGTGACCACATCGTTTGTTTAATATTGTCCTGACATTAGGCGCAGAGTAGCTTGACAGCTCCGGATATGCTTTGACCATAGTGTTGTACTGATAAGGTAATGTTTAATGCAGAATAGAGAGCCTCAGAGAGATCAGACCTGTCAATTGTCTTTATCTCTTTTTGTAAGCGTTTTTTGTGTCCAACGTGTATAGAATACCAAAGCAGGATATTTGAATAAAGCACGTGCAGGCATAGTTGATAGCATTCCATGACATCGAACACATACAAGGCGTTAAATAAATATGTCTGGGCTGTGGATCGATAGGAGAATTATACATTTGATGATGGTGTTTAGCTACAGTTGCTAGTGTGCTTTGTGATATGGATGTTATGCGTGTTGTCCTGATACGTTATGGATAAATACAAGGGTTGTTCACTGATATTTTGTACTGTGTTTTAACATGTTGCCACATTCAGTTCTTTAGAGGGAAATAATGTGTGTAATTATTTGGTTAAGCAATTGGTGTGGATTAATAAAAAGACTTGCACTGCATTTAAGTTATGAATTTTATCAGTTAATGCGTTCCCTGGGAATCAAGCCCATAACCTTGTTAGTGCCAAGCTCCACTAATTGAGCTACAGGAATGCATTAACCATAAATTGATTAATGTATTATCCATAAAAAATGACTTTCTCCATTTCTTGAGAAACGCGTGACCTTTGTGTGGTTGTGGGAACATGAATGGCTGTGACCAGTTCTTACAAATAGCAGAACCAACAGTTCAAATGTCTATCAAAATTAATTTGTGTTAACTTTGCCTAAAATACTGACAAAGGCATAGGAGACAGTGTACTAATGCTAGTACACAATCCTTCCATTTTAACTGTATGTTTAATAGGGCTGTAAATTGAAACATTTAATAGAAATTAATTAGCCTAATATGCAGAGCAGTTCATTGAAATCATTGCTTACATAAAAATTTGCTAAAAAGCACCTATAAAAAGATAATTTAATCATATTAAATTATCGTGGAAAAGAAAAACACTGAATGGACTAAGCTTAAGTTAAATATTATAGAAAATAAGTAGGGTGACCATACGTGCCATTTTCCCAGGACGCGTCCTGGCCAGGATTTCTATATTGCCTAAAATATCTAGGTTTTGGCTTTGTTTGCGTGTGCAGACCGATCAGTGTATGACATCAAAATACCTCGAGAGCATTTTGAAAGCATAAGAAACCGTGTGTATGGTATGTTGATGAAAATGGCAATAATGGCACGTATGGTCACCCTAAAATAAGCCTATGACTGGCCTACAGCCCACAGCAAACCATTTTGCTAGTGAGTCAGTCTTTTCAAAAGGGCCATTCACTCACGACACTGCCTCACATTCCAAATGCACTGTTTTTTAACAATTAAAACATGATAGATGTGCTGCCAGCAATTACCGACGTCTTTTGTTGTTTTGTTGGAATATGGACAGTGGTTTTAAAGGAACACTCCACTATTTTTGAAAATAGGCTCATTTTCCAACTCCCCTAGAGTTAAACAGTTGAGTTTTACAGTTTTCGGATCCATTCAGCCGATCTTTGGGTCTGGCGGTAGCACTTTTAGCTGTAGCTTTGCATAGATCATTGAATCTGATTAGACCATTAGCATCTCACTCAAAAATTACCAAAGAGTTTCTATAATTTTTTTTTTTTCCTATTTAAAACTTGACTCTTCTGTAGTTACATCATGTACGAAGACCGACAGAAAATGAAAAGTTGCGATTTTCTAGGCCGATATGGCTAGGAACTATTACTCTCATTCCGGCGTAATAATCAAGGAACTTTGCTGCCGTACCATGGTATTATGATATTAAGCAGCACCTGAAAATAGGCTAACTTCTGTCAACATAACCAACGTGACCACCTGCTTGCACAGGGAGCATGCTGGAGATGATTTTCAGGCACTGCGTAATATCATTGCACCTGCTGCACCTATGGTACGGCAGCAAAGTTCCTTGATTGAAAATGAGCCTATTTTCAAAAATAGTGGAGTGTTCCTTTAAAATGGTGTATCCAAAAAAAACTAATATTTTAAAAACGCGAGACCTCCACTTTTTGTTGCTACACTCCATCCAGCTGTTTCTGAATGCAAGAAGTGTGGCTTGGTGAGGCAAGCTGTGTGTAGCAGAATATAGTTTAGGGGGCATGATTAAATTCATACATTTAATTTAATCATATTTATTTAATCATTAATTTATTTTAAATAATTGAATGAAATCAGTGCATTACGTTTGATAGCCCTAATATTTGAGCGTATGATTGTAAATATATTGTGTCTGTTTTTATATGGATGGTTACAGATGTGCAAGCTTATTTGCATACACACATATACACCAGTTCAGGAGTGCATGCATATAGGGCACTAATAAGGTAAGGCATATATTCCTCTTTAAGTGTTTATCTCTGCACATTCAAGAGAATATGTCCTACAGGACTCAACAAACATCAGCTGCTTCATTGAAATAATAAATGACCGAATGAGAGCAGATGCACAGGGGCAGAGATGCCCTGCAGGATCTGACACACGTGAAAGAGAAATGACTCTTTTAAAATGAGTCGCACAACATTTGCCTTTATTAGATATCATAGCCATCCATTCCCCTGGCACCAGACAGACTCTGCACACACCGAGACCACAGCCATGGCTATGGATGAAGCAGGGAGTATGATTTAGTCATTCCCTCAGCTCTGCAGGCCTGCCATGCCATGTGTGGCTGGCACTTAGTGTCCATGCTGCAATCTCCCAGTGGTCTACTTTAGTTTATTGAGAGGAGGTGGTGGAGATCAGTGGAGACACCGCTGCTGTGAGTGCAGCCAGGCGCTCAGAGCTTGGGGCACAGCTTGGGGTAAGATGGCACCAACCTGGTTCAATTCATCATGCGCTCCAATAATGGAGGCAGAACTGGCACTGTGGTGAAATGGAGGCTCTGACTGATGGAGGCTCTGACTGATGTCAGTACCAATGAGAGAGCTAACTTATGTGCCATTGATTGGATCTTGTTTAGGAAATATTACACTACTACCTGATGATGCTGTAAATCTCCCTGCTGTCTCACACAATAAAGCAGAGAGTTGTTAGTGATGTACCGTTTAGATTTTTTAAAATGTTTATGAGATCTTTATATATCCTGTGTGTATGTGTGTATATAATATATACATTATATATATAGTATGTATATAAGACTTTTAAAGGTTTTGTGTAGTAATTTAACAAATACTTTTTAAAAATGCTGTATATTGTTGCAAACGAAGAAAAAGAATTGCTTAAAATATTAAAAAAAATAATTGTTCTTTGAGCACCACATAAACATATTATAATCCTATTCTAAAGTTTTTCCTTACTCCTGTGATGGCAAAGCTTGATTTATATAGGCCTACAGTGTATAATACTGTAGATAATAACGCTAATTTATATAGCAAATATTTCACAGTGTATTTTGATCAAATCTTACTGCCCCCCCAAAATTTGTAACGTAGTTCGCATATTTATGTTTTAAACGGTTTTCAAACATTCCTTTTTTGTCTGCTAATTGTAGATATTATTCCAGTGTAAATTTATTTTGTTTTTTTTTAAGGTTGTTCCAACTCTTTTGAGACGTTTCCACTATTTTTTATGGATGTTCTCAATGTAAATCTCATTTATTTGATCTGGGGGCCTACATTCGTTTGACCACTTTTTCCATATCTTGTTGGAGTAATTCCAATATTTACGGACAGATTGTTGGAAATCTAAATAAATTTCAACCTGGCACACGAAAGCACACATTTTAACAAGAGTTTGAAAAAAAAAAGTTTTTGTGGTTTCTAAAATGTAGCGTCAGCTCATGGGGAAATATGAATAATTAACCATAACTAGTTATAATTAACTATTCATATTTTAGATCCCTGTAGATATTTAGCTGACCACTCAAGGTCAACTGTCTTGTCAATTCTAAGAACGTTAATTCCTGGTTAAGGGAAATAACTTTCTAACTGTACAATTCTATAAGCTTGTAACGTAAATCTGCATTATTATTGACTCCGGTTATGAGTAAACATTGAACACGTCAAGTGTGATACAAGTACGGTTTTATTAACTACATAAACACTTAACTAGTCTAACATATACTAACAAAACAACATAACTGGTCACACATACCATACACACACACACACACACACATACAGTTGGTATAGGAAAGGGGTAAAGTTTAACTCAGCATAGAAAGAGGCATAAAGAATTAATTTTATGGAACACTTTGCATATATTCAGCATATCTAAAACCTGAGGGAAAACGTCAGGTTCTTAGTTCAAACAAACCTTGTAAAAAGGTGTAACTGATACTTAAGGCATCAATTAAATCGACTAAGTTTGATACTTGCAAGTCTCGTTTGTCTGAAAATAGATTCCTGATGCAATTTTAAGGCCCAAGATCTTGCTGAAGTTGTTTGATGAGAAAGAACCAGTTTGAGTCAGAGTCACTTGATGAATGGAAAGGACTAGGCCGAAGAAAGGCCTGGCACAAATGCTTTGGTATCCTGAAGCGTTTTCTCACATCTTCTTAGCTTATGACCGAACCACAGACTGGGGCGGGTCACATGAAGTGTGACCTTTAAAGCCTGCAAAGATTCATGCCTCTAAAGATGGGCTTGTCCAATGAGAAAGAAGGAAATTCCAAGCGGGAGGTGGCAATTACTGGAGGATTTTACGACCCTTTGTCTCTAAGCATAGTAATTGTTGCATATGTACTTCGCGTGGTTGTGAATGGCACACATTAGTCAAGATTCTAGAACATCATATGTGGCATAGGTATCAGCAATTTAATATGCATCACGCTGTTTCGATCATAAGAATGCAATTCTAGATACTCAACACGTAAGATTACATATAGTTGAAAAGTGCTGATCAGGAATGGGTCCCCTTCACAAGCATACTACAATATTCTAAGAATATCAAAGACAAAATACTCAATGACAATAATATACTCAATGGCCGGAAGAAATATGTGTGTTCATTCAAATAACGTTTTTTTCTATGAATTAACTAGAACACAGTCATTTATACTCTGCTTTTCCTTGGGACAAGCAGGGGTTTTCCCTGCTTTACATACTTTTGGCCAAAAAACCCAGTGATATCAGCGTTGGTTGCCATGCAACAAAGAGGCCTGTTCGACTTCCTGGGGTGTTACGCATTCCGGGGGGAAGGGTTCATGGGTCCTCATATGGCTTGTTAACTGAGGTTACAGAGTATTTGTCATATAAAAAGCGAATATATATGTTGGATTGGTCCAGACGCTACATATTTCCCCCCTTTCGAGCGTTGTTGTCCGTAGAATATACAACAACGAGCGATGTCAAGGTGCAGAATAATCGAACACACACCTGCCACTCACGTCTGGGAGCCAGTGGTGGTTTTTGGCTTTTGGTGCCGTGTTGGATGCTGTCTGGTGTTGCTGTTGTGATGTAGGCTGTAGCAGGTGTGGGTCGCTTCGAGGCTTACTGCAGGCAGTTGTCGAGGCTTGTCACCTGTCTCCTGAGGAGTGTCCGGTATGATGTTTTTGTTGAATGCTGTTTAGCCAGGAGCTATCTGTGTTACCACTGATTAGGGAACAGCCGTTGTAGACTCTCACTGTGAGAGTGGCAGTGTTTCCAGGGATTGCAGTAATTGTTATGGGGATTTTTTAGTGTGCAGTGCGATAGTTTCAGCTGACCTAGTGTGATGGCCGAGAGGCATCATGTGGTGTTATCCTCTCTGTTCCGGCCCACGTCACTATAAAATCTGTATGTTTGCGGGTGTCGCTGGCTCTTGTGTGCGGCACCGACTTTGGTGTTGCTTGCCTGAGTTGTGTTGGTAGCGCTTTCGCTGTTGGGCATGTGGGCCCGTTGCTCAATCAAACGTTGTCTGGCTGCTTCTGGGGTGTTGACCTGTTTCAAGGGATGCTCCTCCCTTGGAGGGTCCTGATGCTGTGTTGCAGCAGGCAAGGAGTCAGAGTTTTGTCCTTCTCAGTACTCCTTAGTTAGGTTTTGTTCAAGGAGCTCTTTTGCAAGTGTCGGCAGCTCCTGTAACCCATAAGTAGGCGTGTCCAGCTGTCCTTGTGTAGCCTCCGTTGTGTGGAGGATGTTGTGGTGGACTGCTGTTGGACATACCGTGGTGTTTGCAGGATGAGGCCGCCTTTTCCCAGTGGTTGGTCTGGAACCTGAGTCTGTGTCCATGGTGATGGCTCTGTCCTTTTCTGGCTAGGGGCTTTCTGTAGAAGGTTTTTGCATTGTGGCAATGCTGGTTGCCTTCTGGTGCCCGCTTTGGATTCTTAGTTGTGAAGTTCAGACTCAGTGGGGTTTGACAAACACCTTTAGTGGATGCCTTGTGCTTGTTAAAGGCCTTCTGTGTCAGGTTACGCAGCTGTTGATTAGGCATTGTGCGGCAGGCCCTAATGCCTAGGTGACTTCTTGCAGCTGGTGTCCTCCGCCATCCCAGGGTAATTGTGAGCTTTGGAGTAAGTTTGTCAAAGTCTGTGGTAGTAAGCATGGGGAGTTTCACGCCGTCCCTGCTTGGTGTCTGGGGCAGCGATTAGTCCGTGTTCAGACTCTGGGTCTGATAGTATTTAGGTTGCCAGATGTGTTGTTTCTGGCCAGCTCGTTGGGGTCTGTGGGTTCACACGGTGTGTGTGTCTGCAGTGATTCTCTGGAAAAGTCCCTGCCCCACCCCTTTGTGTCTGCTGGTTGGTGACGTGTGAACAGTGGCTCTCGCCCCCCCCTCGCAGGTTCAGACTCTTGGCTGAGGGGGGTGGGCCTGCTGGCCAGGGGAAGTTCTGTTTCGTGTTTCCCCTATCTGTTCGCCTTGTGGTCTGCAAGCATTTTTCAGTTCATTTGTGACATTGAATTCACCTCGTTGCGTTGCTTCGTTTCGCCTGAAATTTTTTTTTTTTTGTTGCAGCTGCAGAGTTTTTCAGGGAGCTGACTTGTGAAGTGTCAATCAGAAGGCTTTGGCTCCCTTTCCCCCTTTCTTAGCTGTGCACAGGCGTGGAGGGCTTGCACTGCTGGCGACGCGATGTTCCTCCGCTGTCTTTTTGCTTAAGGTCTATGCGCAGTCGGTAGTACTGTTTAAATTCTTTCTGAACCATGTCAAGCTCCTTTTTAATTGCTGAGTCAGGGTTTGGACCTTAGCTCTGGCTGTATGCAGCTGGCCTTGTAAGGCCTTAGATGTGGTGTCTCTCTCATTTAGTTCCACATAAGTTTTTTTAAGAGTGACTTTGTGTGAAACAGTTCTCTTTTCAAGTTCTGTGTGATGGCTTTTTCCAGCGGCGTTTGGTGTCTAGCAGCTGTTAGAGCCTCTGTTAAGACTGGTGATTTCCTTCTGTCGCACCATTCTGTGGGGTTCTTTGCATCCATTCTGTGCTATCTCTCATTGAGCAGGTGTCAGTTCTCTGTAGAATTCTGTGACTTGCAGTTTCAGCTCGTATACCTCCTGTCTGAGGCCCTTGAGGGTGTGGGCCGAGGAGAGGATGCTGCTGGTCAAGTGTTCGCTTATGTCGCAGTCTCGCTGTTCCTTTTTTTTGCCATTGCAGGTCGTTGGCTGCTTTGATCTGAAGGATGTCCATTACAGTGCTCTGTTGGGTTTCCAGGTGGTCCTGGTGAGCTTGCAGGGTTGGATGTCTGTGGAATGTCTGCGACATTCTGGCACACTTGTGGGAACACCAGAGGGAGAGAGGCACAAGGCAAATGCAGGTACGTACAGAGGTGTTAAACTATCTCTAAGGGGAACGGCTGTGTAGGCCGTGTAAGGTATGACTAGCTGGTGGGAGGCAGCTAGTGAGGTAGGGTGCTATGTTTTTGTGTTCGTGAACACAAAGGAGAGTTTGAGTAACTTTGTTGAGGTGGCTGTAAGCAGGGGTCAGCTGATGACCGGTCTATACTACTGATGGTTCACGGGTTTTGTCACTATGATGAAACTGAAATAAAATAAGATTAACTCAAAAAAAAAAAAAAAAAAAATAAATAAAAAAAAAGGGGTCCTAAGAGCTGTAGTAAATTAAAAGGGGGGGATGAGGTACCTAACTAGAGAGTATGGGAATAACCAAATTATGAGGAAATGGAAAAATAAATAAATAAAAAATAAATAAATAAATATTTGATTTAATTAAATCTCAAATTTTAATAAAAATCAATTTAGCTGAATTGGTACATTTGTGCTAAACAAATGTAAGTAAATGCAATAAAATTAAAAAGAGGTAGAATAAAGTCAAAACAAAAATAAACAATAACACAAGTAAAACCCAGTATGTGGGTGGGTCCCACAGGGACCTGTGATGGCATCAACAGGAAGTGACACCAGGAGTGACGGAGAGAGAGGGAGAGAGAGAGAGAGAGAGGTGTGGTTAGAAAGTTATACTTTACACGCCTATCTAAGTGTTAGCCAGATGCTAACAGCTAGCAGTTGAGGTAAAAAGCTTAGCTTAAGAGTTAGCGTTAGTTTCACGCAATTCTTTGTTTTACCCACAGGTCCCTGTGGAATTGGATGCTGTTGTCATATTAACCGGAAGAGTCTGCTCACACTTCCGGGGTCACGTGTTGCTAGGAGACCAATGCAAGCTCACAACAGGTGCAGGTGGAGCAGACTTGCACTGCTGTGAGCATGCATGGGAAACTCATGCATGCCCCATACAAATTCATTCATTACTCAAAACAGCACATTCACTTCACAGGCAAAATTCATAGTTAGCTACGGTAGAATAACACCATTAATTTTACATAAAATGTTTCACATGAGCGAGTCAAAAATGAAATACAATGATACGTAACAAATAATAAAGCCTTAAATTAATGAAATGAGGAGTAAAGCTCAGATCACCTACACAGTGCTGAAAAAAAGGATTTCTTCGCCCAAGATCAGACCGATTCATTCTGGTACCATTTATATGAGCTGCTAATCTGAGATTGCGTCGTCAGAAAATAGACTTATGCTCCACTAACAACAGAGATTAGGATTTCTTCGCTAAAATCAGGTTAGTTTCTTATCGTACGATTTAAAAACATTATAGCAGTGAAACTTTCTAATACCTGTAGGAAGACACCTTCAAGCTATAGTTTTATCTGAATATATTCAGAACCTGGTGCGCGCATGAATAAGAGTTACGTAAATGTTTCACATAAGTGGGTCGATATGAATACAATGATACATAAAACATAATAAGGCCTTAAATCAGTGAAATGAGGACCATCGCTCAGATCACCTACACAGTACAGAAAAAGGGGATTTCTTCACCCAAGAACAGACCGATTCATTCTGGTACCATTTAAATGAGCTGCTAATCCTGAGATTTCGTAGTCAGAAAATAGACTTGTGCTCTACTAACAACAGAAATTAGGATTTCTTTTCTTTTTTCTTTTTCCTTCGCTAAAGTCAGGTTAGTGTTTATTATCGTACGTTTTAAACACATTATAAGCACTTGAAAAACTCTTACTGCTCGTAGTAATGACGCATTCAAACTATAATTTTATCTGTTTTTGATCAGGAACTGGTATGCGCATGGAGTAGAAGTTACTAACTTATGAGACAGACTCATAAGATTGATTACTGGGTCTGCTTTCAAGCAATGTTTAAAACGACTCCACCTTTCTAAATTACTGCTCGTACTGCATAAAATAGGAAACTATTATTTTCCTGGCCATGTGAAAGCTGGGATTTTTCTGGCTAGCTTGTCAAAGTTTTTCTTCCCCTGGGGGGGGGGTCCACATCATGGCGCGGCTTCGGGTGATGCCTTGGGGGGGAAGTAAATAGCAGTTCTGTTCTGTCCAATTTTTTTACGCCAGAAAAATGTGGGTTGGCTCCCCCCTTCGTAGCTTTTTGCATATGAGGGAGTTTGCACGGCTTAATGAGGATGCGGGAGTAGGGTGTCTCTCTCACTGCGTCTCTTTTCGCCGCCTGTAGGAGTCCCTGAGTTCTCTTCGGAGCATGTCAAGCTTGTCTTGAGTGTTGTTCAGCTGCTGGGTCAGAGTCTCTTGAAATCTATCGATTTCCTCCTTTTTCAATCCCATTAGGTTGTGGGTCAGTAAGATGATGACCTTGGTGAGCTTTTTATAGCCATAACTCTCGCTTGAGTCATGAATCAGTAGTACTCTTCCCTCAGTGTCCAGTTGCTTTCGGCTCAGTAGTTGGTCGTCGGCCCTGGGTAAAGGGGGTGTTCCTCACGACGCCTTGCCAGCCCTCTCTGTTCTGCATTCTGTGCAGTTAGTCTGAGCATCTGCAACTTTTTTGGCAAACTTGTGTTGAGAGTAATGGCTAGAGACTACTACAAGATCAAAAAAGAGTGTGAATGCTAAAATAGTTTTGGGTCAGCAAATGTTTTGCTGAAAAGGGCATAAACAGGTTTTTGATTGATGACTTAAGACTACTCTTATTGTCAAATTATCACTCAGAATTTACTGACGGTTCCCCAAACAGGCTTAATCTCTGAGGTATGAAGGAGAAAAGGGAAAAGCAGAAGGACAAGGAGAGCATTTCTATTCAGATTATACCTATTATTTGGTACTCAGGATGATATTTATGCCCTAGCGTTTGTCTAGATGAATTTTGTAACAGGGTCATAAAAATTAGAGCACATGTTTGAAAATAAACAAATCAAAAAAATAGAAATGTCTCTGGTTCCTTTTGCGGTTCAGAGAGAACATCAAGGGGGCATAACATTTAAATGGATTTAAAATTAGCTGACTGTTATTAACAAAACAAGGTAATCATTCTGTTATTAGGAACAAATAGCAGCACTAGTGTTTAGTGTGTTACTAAAAGCACCCAATAACTTGATTCTTTTCTCGATAGACAGTTAATATTTAATTAAATTTAGATTTAATTAACTAGTAACTTAAGCAATAGCATTCAGGAAGGATACATCTAGTTAGTTAAATTCGCTGAGACGAATTGATGATTGAGAAACATAGAAAAAGAAGAAGAAGAAGGAAGAGAAATGGAAAAATCATAAACCGGGGATTAGGTTAAATTCAAATTATTTCACACTGCACACACGCATGCTGTATTTAAGAGCTTCAATTAAAGAGTGTTAACCCCTAATTGTTAAAGCTATTTGAGTAGCTTAGCCTAAAATGAAACTATGCTAAGTCGTGTTAGCTTAGCTGCTTCAGGTGGTTTGTTTACAACATGGTGTTTTGTGCTATGTGACGTTAGCACTTCCTGGGACAAGTTGTTGTCACGGTAACCAATACATGCCAGTGTAATGTCAAAATATTTTTTAGTGTTCTGCCCTATTTTTCCAAGAAGTTTGCCCATAGTTTTAAAACGTGGTGGCCTTTTCAGTCCCCCTTCAAGGCTTGTTGCATTAACTAGCAACTCTTCGTTGAGTGTCTTCTCTAATGTAACAAATAAACTTCTTGCACTTGTTTTAAGAATTACAAAACGTGTTTACTGTAAGTTTAAACCGGTTTAAACATATATGTAGTTTTGTTTGCCTCACATATGAGTACTAAATTACAGTATTACACCTTTAATTTCACTCGGCGAGTGAAACACATAATGACCACCAGTTTGCTTGTATATATGCAGTCAAAGTGTGGATGAATTGCTTCAATCTAATTATAATCTTTAAGGCCTTTATGCTGTAGAAAGGGGCGCAGCGCTCACATCTACCTTGATATAACTGTACTGAGATTTCTTCTTCAAAGAAACAATTTAAACAATACGGCAATTTTGTGATTTCTTCACTAAAGCATATTAAATTATGGTACAGTTTGGACATGCCGCAGAGCTGAGATTCAGACTTACGCTTTGACAAGACAGATTTATGCTTTAATACTGAAAATAGGGTTTCTTTGCTAAAATCAGATTAAACTTACACCGATACCATTAAGCATGAAATACATAAAAACTCTCACAATTATAATAGCAGTACCAAATCAAACCCCCACTTTATCTGCATCTAAACAAACATGCAAATAGGGACACAACAGGGCATCTGAAATCACGTCCTATTTTAACCTGGACTATCAAGCACACACTTTCAGGTTGACAGTGTTTTTAAACTCATAACTTTTGTTTTATCATGCCCGCATATTCTCCACCAAAAAAGCTGTAGCGAATCAGCTCAAATGGGAAATATGAATAATTAATCATAATTAGTTATGATTAATTATGAATATTTTTGATCTGCTGTAGATATTTAGCTGACCACTCATGGTCAACTGTCTTGTCAATTCTAAGAACGTTATTTTTCCTGGTTAAGGGAAATAACTTTCTTACTGTAAAATTCTATAAGTTTGTAACGTAAATCTGCATGATTATTGTCTCCGGTTATGAGTAAACAATGAACATGTCAAGTGTGATAAAAGTAAGGTTTTTATTAACTACATAAACACTTAAACTATTCTAACATACTACATAAACACATAAAACTGGTCTAACATACACATACACAAACACACACACACACACCATACAGTTTGGTAATCTTAACTGTTTTTTAAAGTTTTAACCTCAGGCCTAGAACAGGCCATAAAGAATGGAGTTTTATGGAAACCACTTTTGCCATATTTAAACAGATCTAAAACCTTATGAAAAACGCAGATTCTTAGTTTCAACAAACCTTGTAAAAAGGTGGTAACTGCTCTTAATGCATTCAATTCAATCGACTAAGTTTATACTTTGTGGCTTATGTCTGAAAAAGATTCCTTGATGCGCATCTTAAGGCCCCAACAAATCTTGCTGAGTTGGTTTGATAGAAAAAACCAGTTTTGAGTCAGAGTCCCTTGTGAATTGGAAAAGGACTAAGGCCCGAGAGAAGGCCTGGCAACAGATTGGGCTTTGGTATCTCTGAAGCGTTTTTCCTCACATTTTGTTCCTTAGATTAGACCCGAAACCACCGACCTGGGGCGGGTCCCATGGAGTGGTGGGTCTTTTTTAAAGCTTGCAAGATGCACTCCTCTCAAATGGCTTCTCCAATGAGAAGGCGTGAAATCCCCAAAGCGGAGGTTTGGAAATACCTGTGGAGTTTTTTGTATGACTCCTTTGTCTGGTAAGCATGGTTTTTGCATATGTTACTTTCGCTTGGGGTGTGAATGCACAAATTAGTAAATATTCTTAGAACATCAATATGTTGCATAGGAATCAGCATGTAATATGCACACGCTTGTTTCTATCATAAGAAGCAAAAATTCATAGATACTAACAAGGTAAGATTACATATAGTGAAAAGGGATGATCAGGAATGGGTCCACTCACAAGCATACTAAAATAGTCTAAGAATATCAAAGACAAAATACACAATGACAATAATATACTCAATGGCCTGAAGAAATATGTGTGTTCATTCAAATAAATATGTGTGTTCATTTTTCTATGAATTAACTAGAACACAGTCCATTTCTACTCTGCTTTTCCTTGGGACAAGCAGGGATTTTCCCTGCTTTACATACTTTTGGCCAATAAACCCAGTGATATCAGCGTTGGTTGCCATGCAACAAAGAGGCCTGTTCGACTTCCTGGGGTGTTACGCATTCTGGGGGGAAGGGTTCATGGGTTCTCATATGGCTTGTTAACTGAGGTTACAGAGTATTTGTCATATAAAAAGAGAATATATAGTGTGTTGGATTGGTCCAGACGCTACACTAATATGCATCTGAAAACTTTTGCACATATGTACTATACACACAAAATACTGTTATATCCAAAATATATCCAGAATGACTTTGAAAATACTGTAAGCCCTGTCATTTGTACATTATATGCGCAAGGACACCAGAAACTGTTTACATGGAGAAAATCCACATTCAAGATTTAAACTGGTAATGCATAGTTAGAAGTTCATCCACCTAGTAGTCCCTCTGCTACAGGCACATTTCATACTTTAGAGCTAAAATAACATACATTTTTGTACTGAAGAATACATTTTAACACTTGACACAAAAATACAAGCTGCACATTTTTCCTTTTAAAGCCTCTGTAATCCCTTCCCACTTAGACTTCTATTGTAAGCATTACTGTACAGTAAATGCAGTTTGTTCTCTTTTTCTCTCAAACTGAGCAAGGAGGTGAAATTATCTGTGGCAGTCGAACAGCACACCACAGATACTGTTAGCAGTGCTTAACTTGTTTTGAACCCAGTACATTAAGGATGTCAGTTGGAGGCTATGCTGTATTTTTCAAATTAGTTTGCAATACACATTCACTCCATTAGCAAGGGAAACCCTAAAGCGATTCAAAGTAGGTTGCCCATGATTGCTTCACCCATCTCATTAGCAAGCCAAATTATGTTTCAGGCAATGCCAACTGTACGTCTGGTATCATTTCAGTGGACTTAATGTATTAGACCAATGTTATGTGGTAAGAAAAGACGTTTATAAAATGTGTAAATTAGAGTGTCTCAAAGGGATTATTATCTTAAGTGTGGTTTAGGAATATAGGCTATGTATTGAAATTGAGCTGACATTACTTTTCATGAAGAAAAGTGGGGGGAACCTTGGAGCCACCGTTAGCTATAATCAGTTCTTTTAATCCTGAAAGAGCGAAGCCTGTTTTGTGTTATACACAAAGGCAGTCAAAGGGTTGTGCAATTAACATGATTTAAGGGTACTACCATTTCGTTGCTAACAACCGAAACTAGCTGCCAATATGACCCGAGACTCTTTTATATGTTGGAAAAACAGGGGACATTTATTTTCTCAAGCACTGGAAAACTGTGCAAAGCACATGGTTATTGTGAGCTATTCATTTGTAGAAAAGGATATAAAGAAGTGAAGTGCATTGCTAACTGTTACTATGGCTTTAGTTTTTTTCTTACTGAAGAGCACAGTGGCTCCAGTGCCTCACACAAAGATCGTTCCAGCAGTGTCTGTTTTAATGTAACACAAAAGCAAATGGAGGCCAAACCAGAGGGGAGGTTGTAGATTTGCATTGTCAGCCAATAGCATGTATTGTCCAAGTCCAAAAAACAAACCAATAAAATTAGGCAGGTTTTGGCCCAAAGCGTTGCCAGAGAACCTTGCAGGAATATGTTAACAACTGTGTCCAAAATGAATAATGAAATTATGGAATAGTTTTGCATTTATAAGTTCTTAGTTTAATGTTTTTTTTTCTGAAGAGACACATTCTTTCAAAATGCTGAGGAATAAATTAATTTGAAACGGGGGGTTTTTTATGCTGCAGGAGCAGTAGGCCCTCTGATCTATGTTCTTTCAACCACTCTTAACAGTAAACATGTCACCATTTATGCTGTTTAAATGCTAATTCTCATAGTATGTTGGCATTTCTTCACACAAGCAGGCATGTTTTCTTTCTTGAAGAAAGGTAGTAAGCTGTCAGTTCATATGGTAACTCACTTTTTATAGTAAAATCATTTTATTTCCATGCATTTGTTTGCTGAGCCATAAATATATTATTATTCCCACTCACTAGATGTTATGTATGGAATCAAAATGGAGTTATAATGTGGCTTTTAGTCTGTGTTAGTTAGTGCTGAATCTAATCTGTATGCTAGTGTACTCATAAACATTGACAGTTCACTTTTAGTAGAGTCGCATTTAAAGTGCAAAGTGTTTCTCCATGAAAAGTGTGGAGAAACACATACATATTTTGGTACAATCAATTGGAGTCCCTTCCACTTGAAACCAACTTTTTAGTCTAACTAAAGTCTGTTGTCAATTCCAGATTAAAAAACGGAAATATGTAAACATATATTTTTTACGGAAATATGTAAACACAGGAAAGAAAACTGCATGTCAATTTTATGTTTTTTTTTCAGACTCTCCAAGATATGCCGCAACAAGGATTTAATCGCTGTTAGTGTGAATGCCCTTTTAGGTTTTGTATTGCTGATACCATTTTCTCTCACCTTTTATGTCTTGTGCAGATCTTTTGAGTAATAATGTAGTTATTGTTGGTTTTGCAAAAATTGCTCGCACTCATTCATCACCCAAAAAAACTGCTCGGATTGCATTCTGAAGGCAAGGATCATAAGGCCATATTTGTAGAAGAGCAACCTGTCTTCCGGCATTAGGACCAGTCAGTCGTGACCATTATTGTTTTTAATGAAATCTTCCCTCCACCAGTGCCTGACTTTTTATTGCATTATTGCCGCTCTCAATTCTTTTCCCTGCCTTCCCCAGGCTGAGCTGGCATTTTCCTCTCTCTTTAATATCCAAAATTATTTCAACATTAGACGAGACGTTACTTTGTGCTGTCTCAACAGACCATCCATCTTCGCATCTTCCTTTGTTTTTGGAAGAGCAACAGAACCTTCCAGAGAAGTAAAGAGGAAAATTATTTTTCCCCTCTCCAAGCTGAAGTGTAGAGAGTGCACAACACATAGGAGAGGCAGTTCTGTAAGGTATCCTCCTCTAGGAGGCACTCTGAACGATTAAGAGCAAGTTTGGGCAAGAATTAGCTTCCTTTTGATTTAATGAGTTGAATTGGACATTATTCAAATAAATTGGAATAATAAAAGAAAATATTTTCTGAGTTACAGTTCAGAGAAATTCAATAGATATAGTATTCTGTGTGTTCATCTTAATTGTTCTTCCACCCTGGTCCATAAATGTATTTAATATAAATAGATGTACGATGTAAGTGCAATTTTCTATATGTTAAACTTTTTAAAGTTCTTCAAAAGGAAAGTTCATACAAAAAGGAAAATTGTCCATTTATCTCATTCTTTTAGGATTATTATATACTATTATATTTATATACTTTATTATTTTGAATTATCTGCTATTTTTATGTTTATAGATTTCATTTTAGTTATAGTTTAAGTTTGTCATTTTGTTATGTGCTTTGTCTTTTTTTTATATTTCAAATTAGTATTTTATAAAAACATTTTTCAGATAGTTAAGGCAATATTCAAATTTTTTGTAAAAAAGTTTACAGTTTTCATCTAGTAGTTATATTTCATTTTATTTCAGCTTCATTTCAATTAATGAAAATAACTTTAAAAAAATTTAGTTTAACACTCACAACACCCATGTTGTACCAAACCTGTATGATTTTCTTTCCCAAGTGCAACACAAAAGATATTTTTGTCAATATAGTGAAAGCCAGTGGGATTCAGTGTTGTTTTGAAACCTGCTGACATTCATTTTATGAATAAAAACAGTAAAAGTATCATCTTACATAGAAGAAAGTAGTACAAAAATTCTGAGAACAACATATGTGATTAAATTAGGACAGCCCTTTACCCTTTTTGGGTTGGGGCGCGCCTAGGTCACCTATTCAACGACTTGTGTTCAGGCAGATCTCCAAATTGTGCCTTTCGATCAGCGTCAAATACTTCGGGCCCTCTTTTGTGTTTTTTTTTAAGAAAATTACTCTTACTTCAGTTATATATAACAGTTCATTTTAAGTTTACCTCCATAAATTTAAATTGCAATTTTGTTTGTTACCCTAATTCAAATTTAGGATAGAATTGCCATTTAAAATGTATTCTCAATTCCAAAACATCACTGGTAAAACATACTATAATATGATATAATAATCAAAACAGCTGCCTATGAATGGCAGTGAATGAATAAAGATGCCTTTTGCAAAATGGTGCAGTTACAGCATGTACAGTACCAGCTAACTAGACTGTGCTAACTCGTGAAACCTTGACCCCTTGCCCTTTGATCTTTTGACAGCACCAGGTAACCCCAAATATTTGAAGTTAGTGTTAAGAGTAAATGTCACCCCATATATTTTTGTGTGAAGTTAAATCATCCTGCATATTCAGTCAGATATGTGCCTGAATAAAAACGCCCACTACTTTTCTTATGATCGTTTTTTGCTTCTTTCTGCTTTGTGTATGTCTACTCTCATACCTTCTCTCTCCCACACATCCCATTCACCATGAACAATAATATAAGTAAATGGAGCTCGTGGCTATGGAGATGGACAGCTCACATGAGTCTCAGTACTGAAGACTGTTGGCTTCATCAGAGAGAGTAAACACTTATTGGCTGTTGACATGTGAGAGCCCCAGAGATTTTACTCTGTAATCTTCCTCTGAAGAGCATTCACACTCAGGCAGAACAATACCTGAGGCAATTTCCTCATTATTTGGCTGAAAAAAGCCCCCTTTATAATGTTCCTTCACCTTTTAAACCCGGAATTGAGAATCGACTGCCACTTTAATAAGCAAATACACACTTTCTTTCTCTTTCTGTGCTTTCCTTCAATAAACAAGCATGCATTATTGTTCAAATTATCCTTGAATATTAACTTTCCTGCTTTTATTGTTGTTTTTCGTGCGTATGCTCTTTTTCTAACTTCTGTGTGGCCTGTCAGTAATGCCAATCCAGGAAGCAGCGTTGATCGTGTTCCAACGTCTTCAAGCTCCGAAATCAGTCAGTCCATTTCCACATCCCTCCCCATATTAGCCTCATTAACCACATTAGCATTCCTTCAGCTGCAGTTGAGAGTGTGGTATAAGGCAAATGTGTTTATGAAACACCAGCTCCACTGTGAATGATCTTAATGACATGGTTTTCGTCTAGAAGAAGTGTGGGTGCTTCCTTGATGCCCGCGGCCCTGTCATATCGCTCGCTCTCCACACATTGTTTTTGGCACCCATTTCTCCGCTCAGTGCTCATCATCTGTTTACCACTCAGATTGGCATTGGGGCTTTTAAGACAGCAGAAAGGAAAGACTGCAGATGGCCGGGACACATGGTAAACGAGGCTACAGAGGCACAGTGTTAGCTGCAGCGAACGATTAATGAGAAAACATACCCATACTCTCTAGCCAGACTCTCTTTCATGTCTCTCTCTTTCTTTTGGTTCCTCTCACTTCTCTCCTTTTGGCTGCACATTTTCAATGGAAAAAAAGGGGTCTGCTGTCAAGAGAAGGGCAGATTTCCTCTTGCGTTTGCGATCCTGGCCTGACTCTCAGTATTTCTCACCAACATCTCCTTGATCAGTACTTTTCATCTTGATTCACTTCATTAGAGTCATCTTTTCCCCCAGGACACTGTCTCTCTCTTTTTGAGAAGCTTTTCCGATAGCTCTAAGTTCCTTAATTAACCAGGCAATTAATACAGAGGAGAGAGGCCTTGATGGGAGAAAAACAGTGACAGCGATTGGGAAATGGGCCAGAAAAACTGCTTGTTATGCGGTTAGTGTAGGATGGTAATCGTGTGCACAATTCGCTTTTACGCACCACGTGTGCATAGAGAAGAATTTATTTTTTTGTATCTAAATGGGTTTGATGTGCAGATTTCATTTTATTTTCTGATTTATATTGAATGGGTATGCTGGTTGAAATTTAAAGTACTGCTGCTCAAAATTGGATATATATATATATAAAATGTATTCTTATGATTTTTTTTTATCATATTGCCATCTTTAAATAATATCACTTCCTGCATAAGTACTACTGCTTAAATGGGTGCAGCAGTACTTTAAATTTCGACACTGCCACAAATACATTGTGTTGCATTGCTTTGCTCCAGTAATTACAAAACGTGTCTATATATCACCTGAGGCAATATAAATGATCATAAGTATAAAATATATTTCATAAATAGATAAGTCATTTGATGAGTTGATCTGAATAATATGCCCATGGCAACAGAATTGCATCCCGTGCTCATTGGTTTTATTCATAATGGGTACATTAAAGCTCAAATGTCTTCTCTAGTGAAAAACTCGTTAACCCCCGTTGACGTGAGCATCATTCCGTGGCAAATACGAATGCGATGACAACAAATGCTCTGAAGCTGGACTGGGAAAAGAGCTGCTATTAAGGCTCGGTGTTGTCAAAGCTGGTTGTGGTTAAAGATTTAAAAGGTCTTTGAAAGTGAAAATCTCTCCTCCTCCAACCCGTAAAATGGGTCATTGCAATGCAGCTCTCACTTGTCACGTTGACGCATTCCTGCGTTCCGACAACAACCCAAGATTGATATCTCTCGACCTTGCCGTGCTAGCGCTGTGCCAGGAGCCGGTTGCTGTTTTTAGTATTTTTTTCGAATGAATGAGGGTGGGGGACGGAGGGGTATGGCAATGCTTGCCGCCCAGTTCCCTGGCCTCCTAATTAGGGAGTAGAGTTCTGATAACCCTGATGGATTAGTGTGGATTGAGGGGAGAGAGAGAGCAGTTGGAAAGAGCCAGTCGCCTAGATTCACATTCAGCACAAGGTCACCTCATAACCCAGCACATGAATGGACAGAGCTGGAGCTGACACACTGAACAAAAGCGCGTGTGTGTGCGTGTGCGATTTGGTAATGCCAAAAGTCAAATTGCACCTATAAATTAAGCATAATAGACCTTTTAAGATGTTAATATTTAAGCAAACAGTATTGACAAGAAAACCTCTCACTGCAATTAATTAAATTCATATTCATTCTTTATTATTAAATATTTATTTGAATGATTACTTGGAGGGAAAAGTTACATGTCATTGTTTTAATTAAATTTGTTAATGTTTAATTTCAAAGAGGATGTTTAATAGTGTATTAATAATAGTTTTTGCTGATATCGAGCATCACACAGTTTCACTGGTATTGGCTATACTGAACAATGGTTCTTTTGTTCTCTCTCTCTGTATTTTTTCTTTATCTCTTCTTTCTCTTCTCTTGCTTTTTCCCTTGCGGTTGAGAATGACAGACTTATCTATAAGGATCTGCAACTAAATACAGCCGTGTGGTCCCTCTGGGCTGAGTGACTTTACTGTAAACCAATCTTGCTTGGGTCTCGGCAGGAATGGGCTCCATTATCACAATCTGTCCTGACTGAAATGCCCTGAGAGCAGAAAGCTCAACAACACAAGTGGTCAATCGGCGTTTGATAAGGGAGAAGATATTCTCTCAAACGCTTATCAGAATTCCTACCTGATTCCAACTCAAAGAAGAGTTACAGTATATAAACAAAACAAATAGCAAAAGTTTTTCAAAATTTTGCTTATAATTCACAGAGCTTATGTCATTTGTGCTAGTTTGAATATATTCCCAGATATCTTCTTAAGAAGCTATAACCTTCAGGATGATTGGCTTCTACTAACTGGTTCCCCTCATCTTCTACGGAGCAGGTGTAGGGAAAGTGGATGCTTTAGTCTCACTCTCTGATGGCACATCAGTGGATCATTCACAGACAGTCTTTCACACATATTGCACACAAAATGGCACAACATTCCTCATTCTGAACTCCAATCTGATTGGCTGGTTTCTGCTTGGTTGGCAATCACAGGTTCTTATTGGTAACAAAAACGTTGTTTATAGTATCAGGTTGATGCAGCGAACACTTCTAGAAGAGCTTGTTTCTAAATTTGCTAAAGCTTTATGCAGGGTTAGTAAAGATTCATTTTTATTTATTTATTAGTTTTTACTTTTCACTTTTCAATCTCATTGTTAGTTTTAGTTTAGTTTTAGTATTTTGGAGATGTCTAGTTGTAGATCACTTTTTAGTTTTTACTTTAGAGTTGTCAAAGTTACTGCACCAACAGGTGTGATTTATATTTAACGGTGTTAAATGCCTCATCAAAGTCCAGTATTATTGCTAACTAGTAGCATTTTCATGTTTAATGCAGGCAGGTTGTTTATAGTACACCAGGTATCATAAACCAAAATTCAAATTAATTTGTGGCTATTTATATTTTGTGGAGTTGAGTTTTGGCGTCCAGGGTACGTGTATTTTAATTTCCGTTTGGGACAGTCCAAACCGATAAACAAAGACTGTAAAAAAACAGGAATAACGGGAAAATTGTCCCTGTGAGCTTCACCCAGGTTTCTGAAGAGCATTTTTGAAGCCTAAAGTGGGAGGAGCGGGCCGTCGCCATCTTGGCAGTGTGTCACTGCGTGTCACTCTCGGATAATCGAAAATGGGCAAAGAGGCGGGACGAGGGTGGAGTTGGTTGCTGAAAAAAGAAACCCGCCAAACTCCTAGCTGACTACTGTGGGAGACAATCCGCGGCAATCACCTGTATCACTCAAAAAATTTGCCACGCCCTTAATTATGCAGAATTTTAAGGCTTAATATAGTTTAAACGTATGAGTTATAAAAAAATGTCACCCCCTCACAGTTAAAATTAGCTATATAGACCAAAACCAATTTTTGTACCAGGCTGTAAACATATATATATTTTTTCTGCTGTAAAGTTGGGCATTTTAACATGGGTGGGTGTCTATTGTAATTTACGGCCCTTTTAGAGCTAGTCCTCTACGGGCCTTCACTAAAGAATTGTCAGTTTAAGTCACATCCGTGTTGGTTTCAAGAGAGAGACCGGAAGGCTGCTGCTTGGTCCAAACTGGTCAGTAATTGGTGCGAGCTGGTCATTAGCTAGTTGACCAACTTCCATGTTTCAAAAACCAGCTTGAACACCAGCCTGGGCCAGTTAATGACCAGCTTAGACCAGCATGTGTCCACCTCCTATGCCATGTTTGTGAGCACCTGCATGGGTGGGCGGGGGAAGTCTCAGGACTATGGGTTGAACATATAGGAGAGGTTGTCATGGTGTGTGCGAATGCAGGGAAGAGGCGAGGAAGGTCATTACTAACCAGCTTATTGACCCACCAACTTGCTTGTGCTTCACGCACTGTAGGGCTGTTACTGACACTCATACATCAGTGCTTATGAAATAGCCTTGTCGAAAAGACACGTTTGTTAGGAGGTGTTCTCATTAATCAGAGGAAGTGTCCACTGCAAAACCGGCATGCTGGATCAAAGGTAATTACCAGTTATGCTGATATTTATGAGCTGAAGGTAGCTCACGAATGCTCATCTATATTGAAGAGAAACTTAATTGAAAAAAACAACTGAAGGGCTGCAAACTGAGTTTTTAATTAAACGTGGTCATCCCTTCATGGCTCCACGTTGTGCCAATGCTCAAGTAAGAATTGAATTACTTAAAAGAAGAGAACAAGAGTGATAGACCGTTGCCGAACCTCTGTACTGTGCCGTTTGTGACATCGCCACCGCTGCTGTCCCACAGAGGTGAATGACCCGTGCCTAATTACCACTGCCACCGAGACTCCAAGGGGAGGAGAAACTAGCAGTCAGAGGAGTGCAAGAACAATTAAATGCGTGCCCCAAGGGTCCTTGCAATTCTCTTTTGAAGCAATTTCTCATTTTCACTCAATTACAGGGCTTGAAATGGAGAATTTGAGCATGAAAGTTTGTAAGCTTGCATGTTTTTGTGCAGAAACCCACTTGATGAAGAGGCCAAACTGGATGAAAACTTATTGGAGAAATCACTTCCAAATAGGCCACACATGATAACTTCTGCTGTTTCGCAGAATGCTGAGAGAATAGAAAGCAGAAATTAAATGAAAAAGGGATTTGAAACTGAAAATAGGCAAATCCAGTTTGATGGCAATCAAAATGCAGAATTTTTGCTAAATTAGATTTTGATTTATCTTCGAGGCATCCGTGTGGACACCAGATGACAAAAAGCGTTTGTTTCTAATTAGCTAATCATTCTGGCGGGTTTGTTTTTGGCTTCTTACTAATAAAAGCTTAAAACATCAAATGAAAAGAGGTGTCATTTTTGCTCCTTGTAGTTCATATCTTCGTGGTATGATTTTATCTATTTATTCATTGTATTTTTTTTTACACAGTATGGTGTTATGAATTTATTCTTGTAACCGCATCTTATAATTAATCCTTATGCAGACAGACCATATTCAAAGTAAACTGCTCATCTCATTAACTTGAAATCCCATCTGAACGGAAAGGAGTATTGTTTCCTAAACACGTCACAGCACAAAATGTGTTTAATGCTTAGCTGTCCGTCACGTTACTGTTAGCCGTTTTATTATTTTTCCATAGCGGCGATTTGGCGGTGTGAGGGAAGTGCTTTCTTTTTGCTCTGGTTCTGCCTGTAGTGCTGTCAGTAGCAAGCGGTACAGGGGCCTGTGAGCGAGCTGATACATTCAGCGAGTAGACAGACATGTCTGAACCTTTTCTTCTTCGCCTGTCACTACTGCAGCATGAGCAGTTCATCCTCGTACACACAAACCACTCCGCACCAGCTCCCTCCAGCTCGCTTCTCATTAACTGGGAATAATTTTTGGGGCCTGAAGACTTCTACTCTTTTGCATGCTGCCTGTTTTTTCCATACATCTTTTGGGGCCGTATGAATACGTGTGGAAATCTGGGCTCAGATATTTAATTATACATTAAACTTACTTTTAAATTACATTCCCTACCGAGCTCCTCACTCCTGGTTCAGGGGTTACATATTCATTGTTTCCAGTTCACTAGTCCCCTTTTGCAGAACTTTCCATCACAGCCTTGTAGCTGCGGTTCATATCAGTATTATGACTGCTAGGCATGGATCTGAACGTGTTTTCTCTTCACCTTGGATCGAAAGGTAGTGGGACAAATCACCTGCTGAAAGTGCTATACCCTGAAAGCTCCAAATCTGTTCCTGCCTGCGGCCTAAGATGCTTGGATAGGCTCCAGCATCCCCGCAGGACAAGCGGTTTGGAAAATGGAAAGATGGATGAATGGACCACATCTGTATTACTACAATACTCAGTTCTGCAGTGTTTCATAACTACAAAACAAATTAAAATAAGATGAAAATCAATGAAAAGTGAATTTGTTGGAAAACATTTTTTTTACCATTAGTAAATGTAATCCTGGATTATTTTGTTTGATTTCACACTGTTAGGGCCTGTTCACACCAGGGGCGATAACCGTAATGATAACAATAAAGATGTAATAAAAGTCATTCTAAATTTAAAAGAACAGTCCACACCACAGTTATGTAATGACATAGAGGAACAATATATTTAGAATCACTTTCAAAACTTTTTTTTCCCCAGCTGGTGAATGATAAAAACATTAGCAGCCGATAAGAATAGATCTTGCTTTAAAGAGCTTCAGCGTTTATAGTGGCAGACGACATAACTGCAGTATGCTTAAAATAAACAGAGCATTATCGTGCATTGGTGTGAATGCTATTGGATGAGTCAAATTTTTGAACAAACGTTTCAGTGGCAGTGAAATGTACAGCAAAAACAAGTAATAATTAAACATCCTAATTCTTTTCTCAGGCACTGAAAGCTTGTGTATGAGTTTCGATGACCTTGTTAATATTGTATTAAAATTTTAATTGATTATTGAATCATTCATAATTAATATGGTAAGCAGTGAGGCAGTTTATAATTAGTTGTTTGTTGCGAAACACTAGCCTAGCTTTAGCGTTCTACAGCAGTACGGTTTCACACATAATTTTATAACCCAATTCTAAAAGTGGTACTAACTTTCTTTTAAAAGTGTTAAAACTTTACCCAGGATTTACAAAGATGTTATGTGCAATGTGAAAAATCCTGTTTATTATCATTCATCATTAGCATTAGAACATCCATTCACATTAGCTTGAACTTTAGCTTGATTTGAGCTAAATAATCCTTTTTTTAAACCATTTTTGTCATTTTTATTGCTGACACAATATACAGTATTATTAAAAGATAAACTTGGCAGGCTGTTTTAGAGATTTATGACTTACACATTTAATTAGACCCTGTACTTGATGAGTGGAGCTACTGAGTGTATTGACTTGCTAGTAGGGACTTTGATAATAGGTAGGCTTAATAGAAATTACCCAAATGCTATCCTGCAGTTATCATATTCAGCCATTGTTTTAATCTCATTTATAGCCACTCTTCTAATCACAACTGAGTAGTCTGGTCTCAGTCACTCAATGGGTTGATCAATCGATGTAGGCATTGATCGACAGGCAGACTAATCGAAGCACAGTTCTGTAGTGCTGCTCAAAACCTGGCTCTCTGCAGTCTGATTAGTATTCTTCAGTCCCACTATTATGAAACCGCAAAGCCCGTGAAGCTGGGCAGACTCATGCCTTGCCGGACCTCAATTGTGACCCTGTGAATGCAGAAAGTTTGTCCTGAAGCTTTGTCTGAGAGGACGGCTGCAGAGCTCTGCGGGACTCCTGCTTCCCAATAACCCAATAACGGCCACATCAACACATGGAACAAAAGTGATAATGGCAAGTACACATTGTGCACTGCTGACTGGAGTCAGGATTTTTGTTTAAACTTTAAAGGGAAGAAGGCGGTCACCCGCAGATGGGATGTTCATCAAACAAATTCATTTTGGCACATTTAAATCACTGGTCGCTGTACTTCTGGTTCTTATATTAGGATAAATATTAATAAACTATTACAAAGAAAGTGGGTGTATATGTAATATGTACAGTATATATGTGTATATTTATTTATTTAATGAAAAAGAATATTGTAATATTGTGAAATGGTTGCAGGGAAAGAGCAGGTGTATATGTGTGTAATATTATGAAATATCTTTACAATTTAGATGCAGATTTTACATTGTTAATGTATTGTAAAATTGTATTTATTCCTGTGATGGCAAAGCTGAATTTTTAGCAGCCATTACTCCTGTCTTCAGTGTCACATGATCCTTCAGAAATCATTCTAATATCTGATTTGCTGCTCAAAAACATTCTTCATATGACGTTCATTTTTTTCAATTTTTTGGGAAACAATGATATAATAATAGACTTCTATATTTAAAAAAATGCTATTTTTTAACTTTGTTCATCAAAGAATGTTCAGTATAACATAAAAAAAGAGAATTACAGTTTCAACAAAAATATTAAGCAGCACAATTGTTTTTTTTAACATTGATAATAAGAAGAACCATTATTAATAACTGAGCACCAAATCAGCATATTGATCACCAAATCAGTATTTTAGAATGATTTCTGAAGGATCATGTCCCACTGAAGACTGGAGTAATGGTGTAATTTCAGAAAATTTTAAAATTGAAAGCAGTTCTTTTTAAATTGTAATATGTTAAAATGTTGCTTTTTTATTGTTTTTTTATATATAAAATATAAATGGTGAGCATTAGAAACTTCTTTAAAAAATACAATTTAATTAAAAAAATAAAAAATAAAATACTGTAATTATACTTTTGAAAGGTTGTGTATATAATTGTTTTTTCTTCCGTATAGAAGGAACCATCATTTTGGCACAGTAGCTAGATTTTTCCCCCACATTTAAAAGGAGCATTTTTATCTTGGCACAATCTTATCCTTGTTGCATTTGCCCATTGTATTCAAACATCTTTCTTTGTCACAAACATTTTTTTCACTCTCGTCATTCCAGTAATATTTCACAAATTCCATCTTTCTTTCATTCTAGCAGTTAAAAGTGTAATAGCACTCCATCTACCACATGGTAAATTCTTGCTGACATACTATTTCATAATGAGTTTTTAACATGTTATGTGCAGAGTATCAGAGAATGCTGACTGTCCAACTTGCAAAAAAAGAAAGAAAAAAAAACCTTGCTCCAGGCAAATTCCTGCAGATCCTTTCCATTCACATACTCTGGTTTCATTGCATTCTCTGACTCTGTGTCTGCATGTGTCACAATAGGGGAAAATAAATATTCCTCTGACAAGTAGATGAACAATGACCTCAGCTGTACCAGTGTCACCTTTTCCCATCTATGATCTAAACATAGCATGAACAGATACCGCAGATATGCTTATTTTGGCACATCTTGATATATCAGATGGTGCTGATGCCTTTCAAACCTCAGCCAGCAGGTCTTAGTATGGTTGCATGATCTCTTCTGTTTTTCTGTCTGTCTTTCTCATTTTTTTTTTCAGCCAGTGAGTACAGACTTATTGACCTCGGGGTCATTGTGTTGGTGAGAGTATGAGTGTTTGATCAGATGGATAGAGAGGACTGATGTTCTGTCAGGATTCAGGATGTCTCTTTATCCCTCCAGACGCTTACTTGCAATCATCATCTTCATCACAATTCATACAGTTTCTCTCTCCTTTATGCTGGACTGCCTGGGGCTGCAGCTTTGGTCAGCTCCTATACCATTCTTTTAGTTCTCGTTTTGGAAATAATTGTCTGGTTTCTAAAAATCTCTTGTCCAGCATAATCCAAAACTACAATTTTCTTTATGCATTCATCTCCATCACATCAAAGAAATTAAGATAAATTATTCAAATAAATAATTACATCAAATAAAAAAATAAATATAAATGTTTAATTCATATTGATTCACAAAAGATTTATTCTTTATGAATTGAATTGATTTAATTAAATATAATAATGTGTTTTTGTATTATTCTTTACTTTCCTTTGGAATTAAATCTATGACTTTGGCATTGCTTACATATTGCTCAAATATCATCATATATATTTGTATATTTCACTAATTTAATCAATATTTTAATAAAAGAGAAAGAATGTTAATTTGATAAGCATATTTTAAAGGTTCATGACATTAGGAGTATGTTAGCATTTGGATTAGCCTCAGCGCGAACAAACTGAAAGGCACAAAATCAAGTTTTGATTTCAAATTTCAGTACAGTGCTAGGAACACAGGGTTGGCTCTATGTGAAGTGAAAAGCAAGCAGGAAAATACTGAGAGAGAATAAGAAGATTTGAAAATATGGGCTGAACCTGACAAGGGCCACATAATGGAGTATTTGTTCTTGTGACACTCGGTGCCTGAATGTGAACTACAGTCATTATTCAGGATACGTCAATAGTCTATGATTTCTTTCATATTTAATAGGGAATCATGGAGAGTGACTCAAATGAGAACATTAGTCTGGTTCTGTAGTTAGTGGGTCAATAGTTAGACAATACCTCTCTCTTTGATGTACCCTGCCAGTTTTGAAGCATGTAGATAGCTTGAGTGCCTGAATATAATGACTAGCATAATGTGCTTGCATAAAAGAACATTTTCAGTATTTGTTCTCCCTCACTCCTGTTCTCTTTGTACCCTCGCACATGCATACTGATATAAATGTGTGTTTTCAAATGTGGTTTCTTTATTGAAAGCCCTTTTATGTCTTTTTGATGCATGTTTCTTTCTCAGCGTAGAGGACAAGAGAAAAAGCATGAGTCATGTACGCCTCAGCACTCAACACACTTCTTGTGTCGCGGGATTGGTCGCTTTGTGACTATATACATTTCACAATCACATATCCAGTTTTATCGGGCCATTGTAGCAATAAACTATTGCTTATTTGAAAATATATAATCAGCACCATCTTAAAACGGTTATTGATGTTGTTAACATTGCCTCTGGCTTAAAATAAAATAATATTTTTTTTGAATCTCAAATCAATATTTCATATTTATTTGTTAAGTAGCGTAATAAGTGAGGTAATGTGCTGCCAACTGGTCATTATCACAGGACAAACCCCTTCAGGATCACTTTGTGTCCTGAGTCCTTATTGTTCTTGGTTTATTGCAAATTATGATAATGACCAGCTTGGTTGTACATCATGCCCTATACTTTCCCAGCTTTCTATAGCTTAACAATGAAAATAATTACATTTGTATAATCTCTATAAAATGTGTGTGTGAGTATTTGTGTGTTTTAAGAGGCCTCATTCATGAAACTTGAGTAAATTCAGAGTAATTTGCGCTTAAAACAGACCATCCCGAAAACTCTCCTCCGGATTTACAAACGTTTCATAAACATCAGATTTGATGAGTTAAACATGCGTATGTTAATGAATTCCAATCATTCGTAAATGGGGTGCCCGTGCACGCTCATTCAGAATTACCATAATCCCCGCCCATGAATTCCGACTGACAACTATTTATGGGCATCATATTATAAATGAAAATAAGGATTTCAACATGTCCTCTCAAAAGCGAATGAAAAAGAAAAATTGATCAGACTCAGAAATTGAAGTTTTGTTATTAAAAACGCAGCATATTATTTTCAAGCGTACATAGAGTATCTAAAAAAAGAAAGCTTGGCAGCACATTACAGATGCTGTTAATGCAGTTTTATCTGTTAATCAACCAGTCATCATTCTGCACAGTCTCTAAAAATACGTCTTTTGTGCAGCGCTTGGTCTGCCAAATCTAGTAGCGCTATATCAGCCATAGGAAATGGTTATTGTTATGCCTCATTCTGGCCATTTTATAGAAAACCATTTCCGTCTAATTAAGAGACTAATTGGTACATCCCTAACAAAAGCAATTAATTATTTAATAAAAGTGTTAAATTTGCAGATTATATTACTACTGTTCATAATAATAGTAAAAAGGAAAACACAGTATGCTGTGTATAATTACTGTATATTCTTTTATCAAAATACTGCGTGATACATACGTGATTACATAAGGTAAATAGTTTTATAAACATGCAGCACCATCAATGAGCAAAACGTTCGGATGATTTACAACCCATTAATGCGGGGCTGGGAGCAGGTGTACATTTTTGGTGTACCAACTAACAATTTGTAAAATACGAACACTTTCATGAATCCCAATATTTACGTCAGAACAGCGTTACAAACTATTTACTCAAAAATCTGTTCTGCTCATGTTTCATGAATGAGGCCCATTCTCTCACAACTTAGTTCAGGTCTCACTTCAGTTCATCAAGACAAATGTATTTATTTACCCTGCAACCAGAACTCAAGAGCAGGGACACTCTTTCTTTCACTTGCTTTTGTCTGTCTTTTGCTTTGACTGACAGCCGCAGGTCTCTAAAGAAAGTTCCTTGAAACCTTTGACCCAACCATACCAAAGACACAGGGAGAGAGACGGGGCATCACACATCACAGCCCTGCCTCACTTGGTGCCCTAGGCAAGATAAGATATGATATATATGTATGTATTTTTTTGGTAGTTCTGTTGTTGAGTGTAAGGAAAAAACTTTTTTTTGAAGTTATTTTTTAGTGTAGGAAAAAATGGTCTGCATGCAAGAGGATCAAGGTTCACATTGTTTATATTTATTTTTCAATTAATAAATAAATACATAGAGAAATATAATAAATGAGGAGAACAATAGAAGCAATCAGACCAACAAGAGAGCAATAATGTGTAAGTGCTGTGACAAGTCTCAATTAGTCTAGTACAGTACACATAGCAAGGTGTTTTTATTTTATTTTAAATAAATAGAATAGAATAGAATAGGTAAGTGCTAGTATTGATTGGTCAGGTGCTGGCGAACAAGATGTGTCTTTAGACATTTTTTGAAAACGCAAGCTTCTGGAGGGCTCATAGGTCTGAACTAGCTCATTTAGAAATATTGGTGCAGTGCCAGTGGTTGTCTTGTAGACCAACATCAGTACCTTGAATTTGATGGGAGCGTCTTTTTGCAGAAGCTATTGGCTTCTGACATATTTATTCTAATATTAGATAACAGCAATTATATTAATAAATAATATCACTACTACTAATAATAAAAATAATTACATGTGTGGAAGATGTAATGATTAAGTGTGGTTGTGGTTTATTTCATTTTTACAATAATAGTGCAACTTAAAATATGTGTATCTATGATAATTCTTTGAAAGTTGCACTTAAAAAAACACTTGACCTCAAAATTTTAGTGGACATGTCTGAGAGTGAAATGAGAGAAATAAAGAGGATTAGATGTCTGATAGATGATTAAGAATGTGCAGAGACTAAATGTAATACAAAGGAATAAGACACAAAAAAAAGAGAATGATAGCATGAAACACAAGGCGGACTGCTCATAGCCTGAGGCTACACTCCTCTGCCTCCTACTAACCAGCCCTCATCCAGCTCAGGACTCCGGGGAAGCTGTGATATGTGCCACATCCAAACACACTCTGGCCTGGGTTGCAGCTTTCTGTTTTTCTCTGGGTGGATTAGCGTGGGAGACTAGTAACATGTGTATGTGTGTTTGAGTGTGATATTGTGTGAGATATTGTGCGTCTGATTCAAGCACATAATAAGTTTCATATTGCCAAAACTCACACAAGGAGATTTCAAAGCTTTGTGAATGCATTGCATCTGAGGAGCGGAGAAGAGGAACATCTTATCTCAGCCTGATAATACTCACTTGAGCACAGAGGGAAACTGGCAGAGAAGCAGTAACAAAGACCACGCTGGTTCTGCTTGAGTCACAGATGCAGACATATAATCAGGTGCAGGAGAGCACGTGACACATAAGAATATTCGCTGAGATTCACAAATATCAGGCCATTTGAGGACTTGTGAAGTGAGGAAATATATTTATTTTTCCCCCTTTTGCCAACTATGGATGGAGCAGTGTAGACTTTTCTTTATAGTCAATAATAGTGATTTTACTGTAGACATGTTTAATTCATGTTTAATGTTTAATTATGATTTTATTTATCTTCTTCTTGACACAATAACTAATAAACAAACATAATATGCATTGTGAAATAAATTATACAGTATTAGGGCTTTCAACCATTTTTTTAAATTAATCTAATTAATGACATGATGTGCTGAATAATCAAATTAATCACACATCAATTTTGGGCTTAGAAATGACACCCCAAAAGATAAAGTCATTAGTGTGTTAAATGAGAAAAGCATTCAATAGACATTACAAAGTAGCTTTAGAAAGAAATATTTGAACACAATGTGACCATAACACTGTTTTCAGAAGCTCCATCTGAAGTGGAATTTAGGTATATTTAAATTTCAGAGGTGGCATGAATGCATTTACACTGCAGTTATTGTTGTGTAAATAATGCTATGAGATTAATGATTTTTAAATGGGCATTAATGGATTTAAAAATGGTTTTCAAAAATAAGTACTTATCTATATATGAAACTAGGGTTGCGCAAGTCCTGTCCGATGAGTTAGTCATTTAGTCATTCATTCAACCAATTTGAATGAAATTGCTGATTCATTCAGAAACAAAGCAAATGACTGTCTTTATGAATAGGTCAGTAGTTCCATTGGTTCACTCAACTCATTCAAAAATGTGGCAAAATGTTGTGTGTTACTCTGAAAGGTCCAACAGTTCTGCGGTGGCAAACTATTTTTGTTGGTGAAATTGAGCAATAGTGACAACATTTTGTCTACAACACAATGCCTTGTTTATTGAACATTTGCAATTGCGTAGATATTCAGGGGGAAAAAACAGCATGCTTGTTTGTGTGATATTGCTGAACTATATGACAAATATAAGGCAAATCAATTTTTTGCCTCATATTTTGAATATTAGGGGCATATAACTGCATTCTAATAGGTTACATCACACAGACATCGTCTCTCGATCGACGTGGTGCGTTAAATGCGTTAAGAATTTTATTGTTACTTAATCACATTAAATTGATACGTTAAATCAACAGTCCTAATTAATCTTTGTAATCCTTCATTAAAATTCATTTTTTTTAAATAATTTGCACCTCCTCTGAGCTCCCTTATTGGCTTACATCACGAAGTTGTCTGATTTTTAAACTCCTGTTCAATGTGTCTCTGTACCCACCTTCCTCTTTTTCTCTCTGTTTCTGAGGTGCTTATTTCAGCACAGCTTGCAACCCTCACAAACACCTGGTCTCCTCAGAATTTCCTGCCAGTGGGATGCGGTCACGACCTTTGAACCCAGAGAGACCTTTCACTCTAGTTCTCCCTTTGAGCACCTGTGTGTGTGTGTGTCTGCATGTGCTCACTGTGTTAACAAGCATTTTGCCAGGTGTTTGGAAGCAGTGTTTGCTGTGAGTCTGTGTGAATTTAAAAAAAAAAATCATTTTATTTTTCTGTTAAACAAGGATGTTTGTGCTTTTCATTTATTTCTTTGGAGGTGTTTGCATGAGCAATTGTGTATGTGCACAAATCAGCTTGTTAATTAAAGGATCCAAATCATTCCTCTGCTAAATCGAATCAACCCAGAGGTACAGAGAGAGACAGTGAATCCCTCCCATTTGGAGTTCATTTTGAGGTTGACATTTTTATTCAATTTTTCTACTACAGCCCCTCTGAGAGTAAAAATGTTCTCTGGTTTTCATTATTTGTTTCCTGTTTTTTTTTCCCGATCAGTCAATCATTCATTGATTTCTAGAAAAAAAAGTATGTAAATACAGTAATCTAATATAAACTATTGACTTCTAGTTGTGTTATATTGCACACTAACAAGACTGATATTTGCGTATGTTTAAAATATATTTTTCAAAATTAGATGGTTTATTGAGGTAGTACAACTTTTGTCTCATGCAAACCTTTTCTGCATTTTTTTTTTTACATTTATTTATTATTGCTTCACTCCTGGCTCAGCTACTTTGTTTACCTTCTCATTGTTATTAACAATTCTGCACTCATCAACCGTCCTTGTCCTGAAACACAGAGCAAGAGGGAAGTCAAGTAGTTTTTTCAAGGCTCTGCTGGTGAAAAAGGCAAGAATGAAAGAGAAAGAAATGCAAACAATGAGAGCCTGATGCTCAACAGATCATCAGATATTAAAGGCAAAACAAGAATCAATCTATCGTACTGAAGACCTTGGAAACAATATTGTGTTATGCTCTGATGTTATGTGTGCACAATTCTGCTTGAAATGGTAAAATCATATAAAATCATAAACCACAGATTTGTATGGAAATTATTCTCATATTCTTGGGAAGCATATGGCTGTATGCATTTAGCATATGTTATTAGCAAACAGTGCTCTAACATGACACCTGCAACCGTAATTATAACCATATTTTACTATATACAGTACCAGGGCTATTTAAATAGTTTCATTTGAGGGTCGGATTATCGAATTGGAAATTTTAAGGGGGCCAAGGGGGTGGGGGCCTGCCCTAATCAGTCTAATAAAATAAGAAATGAAATTGAAATGCATATTCAGCAGTAAAATGAACTAATAATACCAACAGTAACTTATATAAAAGGTTAAAATTAGTGCTGTCAATTGATTAAAAAAACTAATCACACATTTTTCTGTAATTAAGATATTAATATTGTCATAATTTCACATTGAATCTCCAAATTAATGTAGAGACAACATAAAGATTGTATATTTCAAATATGTTTAATAGCATCTTTTTACTAAGTGGCCTTGTCACAATCTGTGCTGGGAGGAGCAAGGAACGAGGAGACGTGGAGTACATTAACAGTCTTTAATCCTTGGAAAACAGGTAAATCTACAACAGGAACACGGGAAACACACGACATCCAACAAGTAGACCAGACAAAACCAAACTGAACAGACTGGGACCTTTAAACAGCGGGCAATCAGGAGAACACAGGTGCATGAAATGAGTCAATTAACTGGAAACGGAACTCATGGGGCATTACCCCCCCCTGATATTACTGCCCCCTCCCGGAAGGTGTGTCCTGCGACGTAACAATTCCACTGGGGAGGGGGGAGCGGGCTGACGGAGTCCAGGGTGGTGATGGAGGAAGGAGCCAGAGAGGAAACAGGAGGGAGCAGGAGGAGCACAGCTGGACCCAAGCCACAGCCATAATGTCGACCCACGGAGCCGACGGAGGGAGGAGCCATGGAGGAGGAATGGCCGCCGACACTACACTAATCGTTAAACATTAATATCCCATGAGGCCACGGGAAAGGATTTGTAAATGGAAGTGAAGAGATGCAACTGATGCTGTACCTTCTCAGATAGTATGTGAAGTGTTATTTAGAAGTTAGGAGACTTATAAGAAATAAAAAAGCGGATGGATATGGCATCAAGTTTATGGCATCAAGCCTTAATAAAAGAGTTTTGCAAAAGAACAGCATATTTTCTGCTTTACTGTTTTACTTTGGTTCATCCAGATGAAAGTCCCGAAAGAAAGAGTTTCTTTTATCATCTTCTGTGTTATTGCAGAACAGAACGCTGTGCAATAACATTTAAATGAGTGTTCACTTTGTAGTAGAATAAACAACATGAACCAGATTTTATACAAAATAGACCAAATGTGCTTTGTGAGACTACATCTAATATATAGAGCAGAACTGCAAATATGATTATTTTTTTTGACAAAAATAAGGCATGTGGTAAAAACAGTAAGAAGCCTACTTCTGTTGTTTTCACCATAACATGTTTAAAAATTAAATGTTTGTGTGTGTTAAGAAATATTTCATCTGTCCGAGACCTATGTTTGTAGCAATATACAGCTCATCCTTCAGTTTTTCTCAGAGGTTATTGTATGGTTGACTCCATGCATCAGGTCTGAACTAGTGGCAGTGATCCGGTGATTAATATGGCGCTGCTGGGCTATGATTGGTGACTCTGACAGCCCCATGCATCTTGGCTGTGACCATCGCTCCCTCTTTATTTTCCTTTTTTTGTCTCCCCTTCCGTTCCTCTTCCCTCTCTCTCTCTCTCTCTCTCTCTCTCTCTCTCTCTCTCTCTCTCTCTCTTCTGTCTAACCTTTCTCTCTCTGCCTCTCTTCCTCAGCAGGGAGCATTCCCTACAATTTATAGTCCATCAGGGCTGCTCTATCTCCAGCTTGCTTCCATGAGAGAGAGAGAGGTGCTAATGGAGCCTCGCTCTTATCACAGCCCGGGAGAGGGATGATGTGGAGGGGGAAGACGAAAGATGAGCGCGAGAGAAAGGCGGATAGTGCCACGGCTTGCTGCAACTTTGCCGATATGAGCATTTGAATGGAAAAGGTCCTCCAGATGCAGCGTGGGCGGCTCATCAAGTCTCATCTTGGCTCGTGCGCCGAACCGCACGCTCTGTCATTCACTCATGGGCTCTCACGGACCGGTGCACTCATTCACGCACGTGCGCCCCCACTACCCCCCACTTGTAAAGTTTTGTCACCGCACTTCCACGGTTATCAGCTTTGGACCTTGTGGCTTTGGTATCAGTGTAATGCAGGAGTTGGGAGTTCACAGCTGTAATCTGTTTCAAAGCTGATCTTTTAGACTGCGGGAATCTCTATGTAAATAATGCTCTGTTTACATGGTGTATCCAAGCCTTTGCCTTTGAAATTACCTCTGTGAAGTGGGCAGGCTGTTTTGGCAATGCAGTCAAAACAGCGAGCGGCCCTTCGTAAATTCTCCCCAACCCCCTCCTCCTCCTCGTTTTCTTCCGTCATGCCCGTCTACGTGCGGCCCCGCGGCTGTGTGACTAACACAGAGTCTTTTTAAATCAAAATCAAAATAAACTCTCCTCAGAGGAGGGCAAGTGGCCTTTGCCTGTCTGTTTTTATTAGTTAGGCGAAAAAATGAAGGCGAGCTTGACTGTGGTTTCCTGCGTGTGCAGGCTGCGGAGAGATTTTGCCACTTTATTCACGTGCCGTATGGAGGAAGATGTCATGAAGTGTGAGGTTATCTAATCCCCGTTGTGCGCGTGGACGCACGTCTCTGCATGTTAATGAACTTCACTCTAAGAGCAATAAAAAAGATATTAAACTCTCTCAAAGAAACGCTCAAGGGAAGAAAAGAAGTCGGCATGGCAGATATCACATCTGCTGATGGTTGAACTTTTATAGGTTTGGAGATCTTTGTGTTCTGTGTTCTCTTTCCTCAGGATACTTTGTCAAAAGCATTGATGCACAAAAATAATTTAATAATTTTTAATGTTTGCATTTGCTTAAATTCAATATTAATGATATTTAGAACTGATATTTAGAATTTGTTAGAACTATTTACATTTAGAATAAATGATTAATAATTGTTTTTCTTTTCGAAAAAGCATACGTTGGATGAAACTTTCCAATGTACTAAAATCTGCATGCTAAACTAAAATATTTTGTGAACATATCTAACATATGAAATTCCTTTCAACTCAAGCTAGAGAATTTTTCTCATTGCTGTCATCAAATATAGAGAAAATCTGAGGGAGCATGAAAGGTGCCATATACTTAAAAAATAAAATGTTAATGTATTAATATTTAAGACATAAATACATACATTTTAATAAATAAATATTAAATAATAAATATAAAAAAAATAAATGTATTCATATTTTAATTTTATTTAAAATAAAATCATTTGTAATTGCATCGTGAGTCCCTGAATCAAAATCCAATTAAAATTGGTAACTATTGGTAACTATTACTAACGATGTGGTAACTAAACATTCCCACCTGAGTGGGATGTGATCTGATTAGAAAAAACATAAAATCATCTTTCTCATCTAGCACTGCCCCTGTCCGGCAGTAGATTTTGGGTCGTACCGTTGGGCATAAAATCGAGCTGTCAGACTCATGTTGGAAATATCCTCTCCTCCTTTTCTCACAGGAAGGGCTTGTGATTTTGTGATGTTGCTGTGAGGCCAGGTGAGAAGACCACCTTGAAATAGAGGCCTGGGTGAATGTTACTGCTCTGCTCTCCTCCTATCACTCTGTTCTCCTCCTGCTTTCATACGGTTTTCAGCTACCCAGGTGGAGCTCTCCTTCACCCCTGCCCGTCCTCAGTGCCCCTGCTGTCGGCTGACAGAGCTTCAGGATATGATTGTGCTCTGCACTTTTCATAACCACTGGCCAAATTCAAAAACAAAACTTTAAAATTAAATCATCTTTGAGAGCAAGGGGGCCCCCTGGTGTTTCGGGGGCCCTACGCAGCTTGCGTACTTTGGGTATAGGGAGGAACGGCTCTGCCCGTGGGGCAGAGTGGTGATACATTTTGGTAGCCCGACTGGAAAACACAATAGCCCCGGGACATCGGGCTAGCGATTTTGCGAGCCCTGGGCCTACCAGCATTAGCTACCAGCCATAAAAATCCTAATTCAAACCTGCTTCCCCATGAATCAACAGCTTTTGTGCATCATAAGTATGCATACCCACTGTGCCAAGAGAGAGTTCTTTTTTTTAAGTCTTTTACGGTATAGCCAGACATTTAGGGAATGAGTTGCTTTTAAGTGCCCTCGTAGTTTACTCAGTGTTATGGTCTCAGCAAGGGGCTCTTAGCTAGTGATTTATTGGTCTAAAGTGCTCCTTCCTGATTCCATCCCCGTTCTTTTAACTCAACCCATCTTCCTCTGTGCTGCACTTTGGCTTTGTTTTGCTCGGTTCCTTCACTCTGTCTGCCTCACTTCTTTAACTCCTTTACTGGCTTCCGCCATCCTCACAATATTTTTCAGAAATCCCCTTTTTTCCTCCTCTTCTTCTCTGCAGTCTCTTCAACTCTGTCACTCTCTGTGTGTGTGTGTCTCTCTCTCACTACTGATTTGATTTGGTTGCGTGACGGTGTGTTTTGAAGCCCCTCAGGGTCAGAAGTTTTAGGTCAGGAGTCTGTGTGGGTTTGATTCCTCTCACAATCGTGTCCAGAGTCACTCTTCCTTAAGCAGACAAACCAGATTAGAGTCGGCTTCTCTTTTCTGCCAACGCTGTAAACTGACAGTGAATTATCCTTGTTAGTTTACACGCAGAACAGTCTTACTGGATTCCAGGAGCTGGAGATGTATTTTGTTTAGACAAGTTCTCAGTGCCGTGGCATAATCCCATCTACAATGCAGATGAAGTGTGTGGAAAGAAGAGGAGTGTTAGAGGGAAAGCGGGCATGGCTGGGCATGAGGCGAGAGGATAACTCTGGACAGCTGCTCTTAGGATTAACGCCACACTTTGAACTGACACTGGGATGAGATGCCACGTATCTGTGGGCTTCAGCTCTTAGGCTGCTCTGCTGAAAAAACTAGTTTAAACCAGCATGAGTCCAGGTCAGTTTGTGCTGGAAAAACTGTTCATCATAAAAAGAGGGTTAATAAGGTTAATAAAAGCTTAGGTGAGAAAAAAGTGAAAATTTCCTGTATTTTGTTTTTATAGTAAAATATCAAAATGTTTATTTTTAATCAAACCAACCTCATTGAACTCATTCAAGTATGGGTAACAAACTGGTTTTATATAAATTAAATAAACTAACCCCACCGAAATGAATGACATTTAGTTCCAATAATGGTTATTGTGCTAAAAGTCAGCATGATCAAAACATTGATAAAGTTAATATTTCTTTTAATCAAGTCACACACTGCACAAGAAACAACTTTTAATCACTGCGTGAATGCGGAGGCAAGACGATTGAGCTTAGACATGACATTCGTCCATCATTTTCACATGTTTATGAGGCTGACGTCATAAAGGCTCATCTTGTTACCAAACCCAACCAATCAGAATCAGGGTTGCCAGGTTTGCAAAACAAAACCAATCCAATTACTATTCAAAACTAGCCCAACACTAGCCCAATCACTTTTTTCCGCGGTTTTCCCCTCCATCGTAGGTCTGCTCCTTCAAAATAGCGTTCCGGGGGGATGGGGGCGAGATCGCTTTAACCCGTGGACTAAAAAAAACAACCTGCGGCAACAGTGTAAAAGTAACCCAGTTCTGTAGTAAAAACACGGATTTGGCATCCCTGATCAGAATGGCCTGTTTTGCCCAAAAAGCGATGCTAAATATGATTTCCCACCTTATAAATATTTAACAATCATAATCAAGATGTAACCATTCAAACCAATCCAAAATCAACACTGACGTACTCAACGGCCTCCCCAAAAAAACAGACGCATCTTAACACAATTACTGAATCTACAGCACGACCGGTAGAGTCCAATATCTGAAAGAATGACTCATCTGAGTCGGTTCATTGTAGTAAATCAAGACCATATACTGTGACCTGTATAGATCTGATTCTGTTATTATTATTATTATAAATTTATCATCTTTGGCAATGGAATTGCATTTCTTCCTTCCAAATATTTCTTCCTCAAAAGTACTAAAAATCATTAATGGAACCATTGAGGAACCGGAATTGATGATTCCCGGACCTATTTAGTAAGTCTCTTGGGCACACTAGCATCCCATGCAGAAAATCAGCATCCAGATAAGAACATATGCTCTTCTTTTCAGCTGTGTGCTACTAGCAAACATGCTCACATGAAAACACAGGCAGTGCGATCATAAACACACGGCCATGACTGAAAACAGTCTCATCTTTATTATCTTCCCTTCTGCCATTTACAATGTGCTATTAAGCAAACAAAAAGCTACGCGTTGTGAAATGTGTGATGTTTACATCTGCCCACATGCATGACTCAGTAACATAAAACAAAGCGCTATTTTACAGCCTCCGTATTTGGCTGAGATGTAATTTATGTAGTTTTTGTGCCATGTTTACATGTCTAGCATGCATCATTTGTCAAACATCATTTGTCAGGGAAATGTCGAAAGCTGAGTGGCAGTAAATCTGACCTTCTGTGAAGGAATCATGTCTTCAGGACATGGGATAACACCTGTCTAAAGGTTTCCCCTCCTGCTTTCTTTTTTTGCCACCTTCTCTTGTGAGCTGTTACGAAGTTGTCAAGCGGTACTGCCACTGTCAGCGAGCATTGTAAAGAGGATTTTTTGTGTCCCTCTGAGTGGACCAGTGCCTCTGTCCTTCTCTCAGCTGAGAAAATCCCCCCTGTATGCCAGCCCCTCTTGGAGGACATGAAAGGAAATCCCTGCCATTTTCCCCATACCAGAAACTTCCCTCTGTAAGAGCTTAGCTCTGTTCCAATCCTACCAAGCAACAGCGTTTGTCTAGCAGTGATGGTTCGGGCTTGAATTCAGATGGGATGTGTGGGAGAACTCAATGTGGTCAACAAATGTAGGTACTCAAGTGGCAGTTTGCTAGAGGAACATATAATTTGTTGTGTTTTATGAGTCGTAAGTACACATGACACATTCGGAATGTGTTGATTGTTGATTATAGGGCAGATATTCACTATAAATTTGAATCAAAGGTTGTGCCTTCGCTGGCAGGTGGTGCAAATTGCCTTCAATAGATAATAATAGATTGTGGCATAGCCCTTCTCACTTTCAAGTTGCTTTGGATAAAAGTGTCTCGTAAATGAGTAGATGGAATGCACATACTGTATATAGATAACATTTCATTTCATTTGAGCATATGCAATCACAAACACACACACACACACACACACACACCACACACACATACTTGCACTTCTCACATGCAATGTTCATTAAATCCTTAAAGTGTTTTAAAAAAAATGATTTATATTAAGCTATATTATTCTTAAATCACAATTACAGTATATAACACTATGAAAGCTTGTTTCTGCCTTCATTTTTTAACCTAATTGCTACTTTATTTTTCCTAATCAGAAATGTATACCTCACAGTTGCAAATTCATTTCTTATAATTGCAACTTTTTTCAGCTAATTCTATTTTATATCTTACAAGTGTTTTTTACTGTGAAGAAGAGACAATCTGCCTTTCAGGTAGACTCTCGCTGCTCCTGTTGTCGCTCTGAGAATTTCCCTTTCTCTCTCTCTGTCTTTTATGTCTTCATATTGAAAAATTTTTTGTAGCTGTAGCTCACTGGTAATAGAGATGTTCAAGATGGTCAACTAGTCATTTGTCTTTTAGGTCAACTAGAGCATGTAGATGGGTTTTTAAAATTAACAGTAGTATTTTTGCAGCAGTGCTTTAAAGAGGATTAATTTAGAAATGCAACTTCTTCGAGAGGGTTTTAGTGTGTTGTCAACATGGTAAACTTTATCTGAGGAGTTGCATTTCTTTTACAGACATCAAAACAATTTGTGTAACAAATTCAACACCCTCAATTATAAATAAGAAATTTACGACTTCAAATTGCCTGCTATGAGTAATGTTACCATTATTCTGCATGATCCACAGGTCTCGTTTTTTGTGAGTACTGTTATAACAGTGTTTGCCAACCCCTACTCCTCTACACATATTTTGGATGTCTCGCTTACCTGACTTATTTCAGGTCTTGAGCTCCGTCTGAAATAGCATACTGTCTAGTAGGTACTATATTTGATTTGAAAGTTACTTTACGACTGTTAAAAAGTGTTCTTTTTTTGTATGAATATGGGTAGTGTGAATGAAATCTGGACAAACTTCTGTCATCCGCCGTGTCGTCACTGTCACGTGACCTACACTGAAATGTCATTGGCTTTAAAACGGGTTTCACTCAGAAATTTCTAGTAAATTTCAGTTAATTTAAAAGAAACTGCAAGTAACATTAAACATTACATTTTGATGTAGAACGACTGAAATTATTATTATTTGTAGAACATTATCTAAAAATCTTTGTTTTACTTCAGACTTCAAAAAAATAATTTTGTGTCGATTCACTATAGTGTTATTCCCTCAGTAAGCACTGTTTCTGAACTCACTATATATAAGTGCTGTCAAACGATTAATCACTCCAAAATAAAAGTTTTTGTTTACATAATATATGTGTGTGTACTGTGTATATTTATTATGTATATATAAATATACACACATGCATGTACATATTTAAGAAATATATGTAATATATTAAATATATATATATATATATTATATAATTATGAATATAAATCTATACATGTAAATATTTTCAAAATATAGACTGTATGTTTTGTGTATTTATACATACTAATAAATATACACAGTACACACACATACAGTATATTATGTAATCAAAAACTTTTATTTTTGGATGCGATTAATCGTTTGACAGCACTAATATATTATATATATAATATATTAATATCTATATATATATATTAACAAGGGGGAAAGAGTTGCGACAGTAAAAAAAAAAAGTACAATCAACTTAACTCAACTTACAATCAATAGCTGTATAAGTCATTTCAACTTAAATTACATTAAACTGGCTTAAAAACATACATTGAATGTTGTATAACTTATTTAAAATAAGTAAAGTAAAAATAATTTAAAGACACATGTTGTTATGACTTGTTGATCAAACAATTTTTTCAGTAGTGTTTTGTCGCCATGTCCAAGGGATGCCGTTTCACAGATCTAGTATACCAATGCAGCTGTTTACCTGTGAATTTTGTGTGTTTTTGACATAACCTTGCTTATATTTGACAGTTGATGTTGATGCAAAAGAGCTGGCTTTCTGTGCACATGCTTCATGTCAGAAGCAGTCTTTTTAAACGCATACAAAATATACATTTTTCATGATGACAAAGAGCTGCAACGTCACGTGATCATGATAGAGATAATAATCAAAATATTTTGTTTGTTGTTGCCATAGTAGCCTAGGCACAGCCTTTTTCTGGAAAGGGGGCAGGGAGCAGCAGCTCATTTGCATTTAAAGTGACACTTCCACCCAAAAAGATGTATTTACAGCATGGAATAATAAATGTTCTGTGGTGTTTTTTGAGCTGAAACTTCACACACTTATTCTGTGTACACCTGAGACTTTCATTACAGGTTGTAAAAAGGGACATAATATGGATAGTTCACCACTGTCATCATTTACTTCTCATGTTGTTTCAAACTGTTTGAGTTTCTCTCTTCTAGTCTGAGTGTGTCCAAGACAACACTGACTTTCATTGTGAGAGTAAAAACACTCTTCAAAATTAATTTTGTGTTCAAAAGAAGAAAGAAGGTCATACAGGTTTGAAACAACATTAGAGTGAGTAAATAATAACAATTTTCATTTGTGGGTGAACTATCCCTTTAAATAGCTTATTCGCGACAAACCCCCACCGACTACTCATTGAAAATATGTAGATTTAGCACATCACCACTCGCCAAGGTAGATAAAAGACGATTGGCATGTGGGCACAGCAGATGTCCTGTTAAGTGCAGGGAGGGAGGCACGGAGCTATAGCCCCAGCATCAATTAAAATTTTTGTCATCTCAAAACACCCAGAGATGCTGAGAGCCACTCGAGCGTCCAGACCTCCCACAGACAGAAAAAGAAACTAGCAGGCCCTTTTAATTTTAATCTGGAGAAGATGAATTGACAATTGGAGGCAAAGACCAACCAGGTCAAAAAACTTAAAAGCAAAAAACAAATCCAGCACACTATCTATGCAAAAAATATCAAAATATTTATTGACTACGTTTCGGTCACATGACGTTCATCAGGAATTTTTTAAACATGACATCACAAATCTGGAGAAGATGGAAAGTTGAGCCCTGCCTTCTCTCTTGCTCAGCCTCTGGCACCCGTGTCACTAAGGAGATCATTGTTCTCTTCACTCCTTGCTTTCATTCGACTCCCTCTCAAGTCCCCCTTTAATGTAAATCTGAATAAATATTAATATTGAATATAATTAGTAATTAAAAAGTATAGCTTCCACTGAAGTTTAATAGGCCATTATCATGTATCTTGGAAATAAAACCTTTAATATTCTGTCTCCTTCATCACTATAGTCTTTATCAATTACACAAAAAAAAAAAGGATTTCAAAACATTTGTGTTGAGAAAATGTGTATGAAGGAAAACAAAACACCAAAGATTTTCTACATCTGTGAAGGCCCTATGACAAATAAATAATTTTGTATAGCCTATTCAAAATTCGGGAAAAAAAAACTGTTAAGTGAAATAATATTTTAACTATGATCAAATATAGGCATTCTTATATATTATATATAATATAGTGTCTGGTACTGTTTAAAAGAATGTCCTGACAAATTCACACCTGTTCAAGGCAGATTAATTGTATTTTTTATTTTTTTTGGAGGATGTTTTTTTTCAAAATCCTCAAGATTAGCTGAAGGTTACAGGTTAAAGAACAGTTCGGCCTACAAAAGAAAACTCGCCTCCAAGCCTCTTTTCTGTGGAGTCCTTCTAGGGCCCCTAAATTATTACTTAAACTATTATGTAAGAACAACGTGAGTTGGTGAATGAACACTCATTGCTTTGTACTAGGGGAACACACACCTTCCACACCAATTACTCGCACTCAGTCTTTTAATTAAGTCTTAACCAGAGTCTTAGACATAAGTGAGCCTTCTGATCCTTTTCCACAAATACTGGATCAGCAATGAGCAAATATCCTCAAAAAGAGTCTTTGTTAATGACAAGTCTTAAAGTACTATAGTAGATAGTCATACAGATCCTGTAACGGTTAAATTAGCTGTAACATATTTGTGTTTCTCTTATCAGACTGCATGTATGGAACTTATGGCATGGAATGTCGGAAAACATGCAATTGTAAAGCAGGTGGATTGTGCGACAGGGAAACGGGTGCTTGTCTGTCCTTTAAATTCTTGGCTAAAATGGCAATGCTGAAATCTCATTCAAGTGAAGGTGAGTTTACTGTTTACACAAAATAATTTATTTCTGAATAAAAAGTGTACAAATATATTTAAAGAGTGTCCTTTGATATAAAGAGACAGTATGCAGAATATTATTATTATTTCATTGGTTTTTTTATTATTATTGTATGACAGGTAATGAAGTGGGCTCAGGCGACGGCAACACTGAAACCAGCAGCAACCGGTCTTCCACTCGCAATTTTCTCACCCCTCGCTGACAGCAACTCTCAATCTTCTGTTTAGTCAGTGTACATGTAGCATAATAAATTAAAGGACCAAACAGATATATTTTAATATGTTTAAAAGGGTCAAAGAAAAAGATATGCTTTTATTCTGTATATTTTACAGATGTGTATGCCACTTGTGTCTTTGTTCCAATGCATGTCTACATGCATTCACATGCACACAAATAAACATGCAAGTATCCAGAGTTTGATATCACAATAAGAATGTTCCCACAGGGCTAATTATGCTGAAATACATAACTGAGATGTCAAAATTGTGGTTGAACTGAATGAACACACACAAACACTTTTACATTATGAATGTATTGCAATTATATCATATTTAATGAAATACATACTCTAAGATGATATACCAGACTCACTTCCAATTCTGTAATGCTTAACAGTGATGTTTTAATATGTGGTATATTAAGACCAAGGAGATTATTATAAATTATGGACTGTATATCCTTCTAATCTGTGTGTAAATTATTCTCTGTGAATCTTCGCTTTAAAACCCTCTTGATAGAGATGATATGATTTCTTCTTATTCTGCTTAATGTATGAGATTTAAATTAAAACAATGGAATTCGACGAGAAAAAATACACAGTTGTTGTTTTTTTTGCCATTTTTTATTTAGTCACATTTTTTTATGTGGAATCTGTTTAAAACATTTTAAAAGTGGGGAAAACGTGCAATTTATATGAACTAATGTTCTTTTTTAAATATTTAAGTCAACTGTTACGAGTTTTATTTATTGCCTCATGATATAGGAGAGACAATGCGGCAAAATGTCATACTTTTAACTTCACTGAATATTTTTGAAAGCCAATCTAGGTATGAAGAACATATTAAAGTCTGATACAAAAAACTATCTGAACATTACCACATATTGTCAAGGAGGAAAATTCTATACTAAAGATAAAGTGCCGTTTTCCCCTATATACTGAATTGAGGGCAATTTATGGAACTTTTTAGTAACATTAAACGGGGTGGGGGGGGGGGGGGGGGGGGGATTGTGTAAATGAAGTCACAAGAAAAACGTAGTTGCTGAAATACAGACCCTTTGTGACAATTCCCCGTGTGACAAACTAGCCCCAACTACAAATACGTAGGCCTTCTGCTTAATACAATTAGAAATATTTCAACTTGTACAAAACCAAAAACAATTATTTTACACCCTTAAAAATAAAATATGAACTTTGAAAATGTATTTAATGTTCATGCAGACCTCTTTTCCAGAGGTTTCTGTATGAAAACACCCAATCATCCTGCAGTACAGCAGATGGGTGTAGATGCAGGTACATTTGGTGTCCGAAGTCAATATTTTTTCTGCCTTTTTTCAAATGGTTATATTTTTTATTATTTTAATAATTTGCTACTTATTGTTATGAATTACAAGATGTTACAATCAATAACAATATAATAATTTATGTTAAAAAAGTGTCTTAAATAGCTCAAAGTCATGATTTCTTGTTGTCCGAATGAGTCAGTGCATTTTTTCCATCACGTATCATTGTGTAATCAAAATATTTTATTGTACTTTTCTTTTTGTAACATTTCATTAATTTTATTTCTAAAAGCCCTAAATACTAATTTACTTAATTCTACAACATTAAATTGTTTTAAAATAACTTTTTTTCTTATAAAAATGTGTGTCCATAATTCTTGCGTCAACTCTGTTACCGTACCATATTTTGCCTTTAAATTGGTGGAATTATCTCCCACAACTATGTAAGATACAGGAAATGATGACACTTTCCCTCACTGATAAGATCTGAAGCACTGAAAAGTCTGTGTGCTCTCTCTGAGAAAATATTTTAATCTAAAACGTCCTTATACCAAGAGTTATTTTGAAGAACGTCAACGCTGTTACCACAATATCAAAAGGAAAACAAAATGTATTACTGATCACAAATTAGGTTATTTAAAGGTAATTTAATCACGATTTCATTAGTGCCATGTACTCTTAGCATTTATGCTAGCAAGTGGAGTTTTTGGCAAAAAATAAATAAAATGGTAAATTCTGTTACTGTCAAACTCTGTTACCAAGTTAGAGTAACAATGCTGACAATGCGGTAACAGAATTGACAGTCCATTGGACAATTGTCAATTCTGTTACTTTACAATTCTTTTACTTAAAGGGTCAACTCTGTTTATGAACTATTTTCACAAAAAACTATAAAATTGTTGTTTAAAATCTCATAAACATTATTGAGATATGATACACCCTTATAATATTTCAACAACATTTTTTTTTTTTTTACTGGATATTGTATACAATACATTTTCGTATGGAAAATATGAAGTGGACGGTTCTGTGAAGACATGGGCATTTTTTACATTTTTAAGCTATGCATAGGTGAAATATTATCTCAGTTCCAAATGTTGGAATGTAAGGACTGTTTGTCTAATGATACAAGAAGGATTTTTCATTTTATGATTTATTGTTAATTCTACACATTGCCTAATTTGTCCTTAACGGAGTTGACAAACAATACCATAAAGACAAAAAAAAAAGGAAGTAACTTGTGTTTGGCAAGCAATTAATTATTAAAATTGAATATGTTTTCAATAAGATAATGGAAAGAATTTCTGTTAGTGAAGTTTTTTTTTCTTAACTTTATGAAATTCCAAATGTATCTCCAATTATAGAATCACACATGTGATCATTCAAGAGAGCTCTGAAATACACCGCGAACTATTAATAACGTCAGATCCCTCACCTCGCCGAGTTCTCATATGAGGCTGTTTCCCAGCATCCCACTTGTTTATTTCCTGTGTTTCCTGACACCTGTGAAAATGGTCTTACTTCCTGTTGTTGTTGTGTCTGCCTCTGGGACAGGATTCAAAAACGGCTGGAATTTATCAACTGACACACGTCACCACAGGACAGGACGGGAAAAGAGGAATGTCTCGCTTCCGTCACTGCAGCAGGTTAACAAAATGTCTTCCCTGCGGTAAACTTCACGTCACTGGAACATAAACACGTTTATTGACACGTTTCTGAATGAACTGAACTGCAGTTTTGTGGTTGTTTGATTAAAAGTGTACATAGTGTTCATAAATACTTACTCCATGATGAATCCAACATTTGGGTCATGCAAGGAAATAAAACAGCATGCACATTCAAGTCATTTCCATCTAGGTTTTTATGGTCAAAAAAGTCAGTTGCTCACCTTCCTGCCGAAGATTATTTTTAGAGACCTATTCGGGAGCTTTTCTTGAGGATTTTCCTGCATTGTTTCCTCAACAGACACAGCAATTCTTTCCTCTATAAGCCACAATGAGCTTTAGTATGAGACACCTTTGACTTCATGGCAAGGCCTTTGACTCTCATTAAAGCATGCACAAATACACACATATGCATAATGATTTTTATACTATACAAACAGTATTTTCTATCCCCTTACCATAAACATACCCCTCACACAAAATTCTTCGGATAGTTTGAGCGTTCAAAAAAACTCATCTGTGGATTATTAAGATGTTTTCATGGGACCAAAAAACAATTCCCAATAAGGTTACCATGTATGGATTTACTATCCTTGTGGGGACATTTGGTCCCCATAACTTAGCGAATGCCAGGTACACACACACACACACACACACACACAATTAATTATTAACATACAGCTTATTACACAAAACACTTATTACAATAACAGAAAAAACATATACAGATATCTCATGCCTTTAGGGGGGCTAATAAATGACAAAACTTTAAATGAAAGGAAGAAAGAAAATGCGTGTTTCATTACCCAGCTAGCTCCGGAGACTAGACCCCGTCTAAATAATGTCCCACTGGTAATGGAGATCTCAGCATATTGTAAATTACAAAAAATATTAAATGTATACCAAAACAAATGTAGAAGAGTTAATCATAGTAAAAGTCGTTTACAATAAAGAATGGATCATATGTATTAAAATCATATACAGTTACGTGTTTATTTGACATTTGTTTACTTTAGTCTCTGTCCAAAAAACGTAAAACCTACATAAAAAGCACGTTACTTAATATGTTATCTTGTTCTGTTCAGTGGCGGTCGGGGGATGTTAAAATAGATGGAGGAACACTATTGTTATTTTGGTTGTTTTTAGTCAGAAAACGTAAAGAAAACGACACACAGCAAGATAATATAACTTAACTTACCTGGCCTATCACTTGAAGCAAACATACATCCCTTCTTAAAAGTCTGTTAAAAGAGCCGGACTGCTGTAGCCTATATCCAGCTTAGGCTGTTTTCTCTTTTTTTAATTTGTATATATACGGTTTGAATGACAGCTTGGTAAATCTGATCAAATATTCAATATCACGACTCATCAAAAGTACTTGGTACATTATCAGTGCACGGGAGCCGTTCAAATTTAATATAAGTAATTTACGTATCTATGGATGATGGTTTCTGTTCTCAAAAACACTCCTCAGCGAAAGTGAACCTCGATGCTGATGCCGTAAATTTATTTTTACAAAGGAGGCCCCGAGGCTCAGGCTGCGTTCAGCCCCGAGTAAAACGAGTGCAAAAGTTTTTAAGGGAAACGGTGAACACTGTTTGAGGACGCAGAAGAGTTGCAACAACTAGGCAAGCTAGAAGGCCATTCTTTGTGTTATTTTTGAAGAATTTTCGGAGCCTGATGAAATCGGTATAAATACGTGTTTAATACTGCAAAATACGCTCGATGGTACAGTCACTGCCCTTGCCCTCCAGAATAAAAGAGAACATCCCAATCAAATGAAGGGATTTGTGGAAACTGTGGTTACTAATGATTGTGATCCAACATTTGCCTCGCATTGGATGAAAAGACAAACATTTCAGGTGAAGGATAATCCAATTCTTACCTCAGAGACTGTGTTATGATCTATATGACCTTATTATTTTATTGTGAGTATTAGGCTTATAATTATTGCTGATCACTGTTGTTGTGCTATGATATTGTAATATTTACCATTATATAATCAGGGGTATAGAAAAGTTTATGAAAGTGTCACTCCATAATACAATAGCAAAATATATAAATATGTATAGTATTTTTATGTTACATTAATCAGTATTTAGCACACCTTCCTAAGGAAAGGATAATTACCAGAAGACATTGCAATTACTAAATGATATTTAGACATACTTAAAGAAGTTCCAGATCTATACAGTACTTGTGCTCTTATTATTTCAGTTATTTTGCCTTTAATGTACATAAACATGTGCAAACAATAGTCTTGTGAATTTATTTGGATATTACATTGTGTGCTGTCTCTTTAATACCGCGTGGTTTATATACATGTTGCTGCTGATTGGGCTGACATGTTTGACACACCCACCAAACAAGAGAAAACGCATCTCAAACCCCGTTGCACACCGTTTCCAGGAAACATGTCGTTCAAACCGGAAACCGTAGCAAAACGGTGCACACCGGTTTGAGCTTGAACTTGCCCCAGCTCTCCTCCGGCCTCCCCCTCCCCTTCTCTATCATTAGCGTTTGTAATTACATCAGCAGATTCGGCATATTCGTGATAGAAAAGTGGCGCTTTCCAACTTCAGTAACATGTTTGGGTATTACAGCTGTGAAATTACAAACAAAAAATACACATTCTGAGACATGAACTGGAATGAATTGTGAATTTTATTAACATTTAATCGTCGTCCTCATATTTTCACCTCAAAATTTTGGGGAAGCTGTGCTTCCCCCGATGAGCCGCCACTGTTCTGTGGTATTTATGTAGACTGCGAATGTTAAATGGATCCAATCCATGTCATTAGAAAGTATGATATGCAGCAATAAAACGTTCTAGTATAATTTATGCAAAGGTGGTTTTTCGCACTTTGCTGCATTCTAAAACATTACAACCTACTATCTATTTTGATGCCAAAAATTTCATAAGGATGAAGGACAAATGTCGGTAATCGGTATCGGAATCAGACAAGAAGAAGTGTTTGTTAAATCGGTTATCGGTATCAGCCCAAAAAGTCCTATTGCTGATCCCTATTAATATCACTGGTGCAGCTGTGTGCTAATATTGTTTGTTGGAAACTATGTTTTTTTTTTTTTTTTTTACTGTTTTTCAGGATTATTTGATGAATAGTCAGTTCAAAAATAAATATATATTTTTTTAACATTATAAATGATTTTACTGTAATTTTTGATCAATAATATGTCCTTGCGTAAAAAACGTGTGGAAAAAAATGCTATCCCATTTTACTCAGTCTTCAAGTGTTACTTTTGACTAATTTAATGCATGCCAAGAATAAAAAAGTGTAAAAAAAAGAAAAGAAATTACCATTAATCTTACTGACCTCAAACTTTTTAACAATAGTGATATAAAATAAAAAACTCATTCATAAAACTAGATAATTCACAAAATACTGTACATCACATACATACAAGCAAAAAGATAAACTGATGTCACTGGCACATAATAATTACATTTCATTATACTATTCCTAATACGTGTGACCATGACCCGGCCAAGACACAAAGCATGCTGACGGAGAGACAGACAACAAGAGAGTGAGTTGAAGAGGTCTCTGATAACACAGATCTGCTCCGTGCTTCTCTCAGGCACGAATGCAGCGGTTCATCATTCCCCTGAGAACTGAGGAGCAGGAGTCCCGCTGCCAAACAAAGGCCTCGTTCGGAAAAACAGGAAGGAGTTGGTGAGAAATACCCTTTATCTGACTCCCTGAACACGTCAACATCGCCCTTCAGAAACAAAGGTGTACAAAGCACCTTGTAAATACGCCTGATTTACGGCAATGGGCCGTGTTGATATTCCGACGGCAACAGGTTGTTTATTAGCCTGGGCGAAGTGTATAATGGCAACCCGAACAAGTGTTGGGTCGCAACCTTCGCAGAAATGAAGCAATGTCTGGGTCGTCCACTTCAACAACAATGAATCGGATGTCTAAATTTAGGAATAAATACACAGACGACAAATTGATTAGATGTTTGGAATTCCACAGGCCTACAGAGTCATGAAAACACCCTAATAATGTCTTGAAGTGGCTTTGAAGCTGACAGCCAACTTTTCTGCACAGACTTGTTACGACTGATCACTTTGTGGAGACTTTTTGAAGGTTTTGAAGGTGTTTAGGGTCACAATGTGGTCTGTTCACACTTGAATGACATTTAAACCATTTCTCACAATCCTCTGGTGTCTCCCTATAATGTTAGGACTGATAGGTTAAAGGGGTCATATGATGCTATTTTAAAGGTCATTATTTTGTGTATTTGGTGTAACAGAATATGTTGACATGCTTTAATGTTCAAAAAACACATTATTTTTCAAATACTGTATGTTATTGTAGGTTCTCTATGCCCCGCCTTTCTCAAACACGTCGTTTTCAACAAAGCCCCCTCCTTGACAAGCGCAGTCTGCTCTGATTGACCAGCTAACCCAGTGCATTGTGATTGGCCGAACACCACAAGCACGCGTCGGAAATGTAACGCCCCTTACCATAATCGCGAGCTTCAGCTTTCAAAGTAAATATCAAGACAGTTAATAATGTCATTAGTTTTACCATCAGTTCAAGCATGAAAGGGCAACAGAGGCGCGTGACAGACACAGTGATGATCAGTACAAAAGCACGACGGTTTAAGAAAGTGACGTGCTAGCTTCGACAGCAGTTGACTCGCCTGTGATGTGACCCTGTTCAGTCAGTCCACACACACACACCACACAACACACACACAGCGGTACTCTGCGCTGCGCAAAACTCATTTAAACAGTCAATAGCAAATACTTAAACTAATAACAAAACAGTACTTACAGTCGCTGATTCAGAAGGCCAGATTGTCATAGCAAATCGTTTTTTTTTTTAGAAATAGCCTTTGTGCACAGACAGCCTTGTACTCTTCTAGGTTCAAAAAACTGTCGTCCATAAAATGCGTTGCACAAAAATCGAACATCTGGGTTGTGCTGTTCTGATGTAAATAAATCTTAACCAATGATTCATAAATGCATCTACTTCCGGAAGGCCAAATAAAGTGATTTTGCTTTCTCACTGAAACACAGCGTCTCCCTGACATGGCTGTTTCAACACTACTGCTGTTCCTGAAACCAAGCCTTCTTTCTTTGCGTGCACATTTGGGCAGCATTATGCTAATATTTCCACATAGTGACATAGATATGTGGGGGGCGTGTTAGAACGAGTAGGGGCTGACTCTTAACTTTATAAAGAATATCTCTTTGGATTTGAGACTTTATCTCAACGTAAAAGATCTTCTTTATGCACCAAGAGCTGGTAACACTCCAAAGAAAAAGGACAAACGTAACCCCTTTAAGGTTAGCATTGGCTAGGTTAGCTGCCTACTGGTATATTCTGTAACTACACCACCTGGATGCAAAATATTTACTACACTGATGCTGTTATACTGATGCATCAATACTGTTTAAAAGTGTGGGGTCGGTATTTTTTTCCGTACTTAAAGTAATACTGTAATTTTTATTATGCTATTAATTATCAGGCAATTCTATTTAAAAATAATATTGGAAAATTTTTTGTAACATACAGTATATAGATATATATATATATATATCTTATATATATATATATATATATTATCTGTATATATATATAATATACTGTATATATATATAGTATATTAGATATATCTATAATATAATATAAATCATACAAAAAAAATGTCCTTGCGGAATAAAAGTATTAAAAAAGTAGATTCTTTACAAAAACATACATTCACAAGTACTATATATATATTTTATATAATATTATATATAAATAATAATTTAAAAAAAAATTAAAGAAATCATATACTTTATAAAGAGATATTTTAAAAAAAAAGAGCATTACGAAAAATGTCATAGCTGAATAAAAGTATTCAGTTCTTTACAAAAATCTACTGAACTCAAAGTTTTGATTATTGGTCTGTAAATTTCCCAAAATCTAGTACATGAAATAGGTTAAATATTTTTACATGGGAGCATTCTTTACAAAACGATACAAAAATAAATAAATAAAATTTCAGAGTAAATATAGTTACCAGCTTAAAGTACTACGTAGTTTTATATGCTATAATCTCAAGGGACTCTAATAAAACTAAATAATAATATAAAAATAAACAATATATTTCTAAATATTAAAATATTAAAAAAAGACTTAAAAAAAAGCATACGAAAAAAATCTTTGAAATGATAGGGAATAGTTAGAAAATATATTTAAACTATACTATGAATTTGTTTCGTATGAATTTGTTTTTCTGTCAAACTGAATTGTTACTCTTCCAGATTTTTTATTTCCCTAATGAATATTATGTTTTTTTTAAAGCCTTTTTTTTATTAGAAATATTTTGAGTTATTTATTTTAACCTGAAGAGCTCAGTTGACATGAACACTTGCAACATCTATTTTAGTATACAGACCAGTTCAGTCTACTGTATATAATGGTCGTATACTTTTTCTTTATAATTTCTGCCATTCTGTCACAAAAAATCAGCAAATATTGATGTTTCCAATGCAAGCCTGTTCATCACGTAGCTCTGTTTTTATAAAAGGCACACGCTTCTTATCACTGTTTGGGCAGAACATATCCCATCATAATGTAGATGTCAGTGTTGTTCTTGTATGTGAGTGAGCGAGAGATGAGCGTGTGAGCTGTTGTTCTCACCAGTGACTGTTATCTGTCCGGAAAGAAAACAAAATCATTTCACAAACAAGATGAAACACACAAACAGCTCATTATGTCTGAGGAAATAGTTTACAATTATATCAGATACATGCACTATATGCAATCTAAAACTATTTTAAACTATGTTTTGCTAATTATTTTATAATATTAATCATAAGACATGCAGCTTTTTGATGAGATTATATAAACATTTCTACTTAAAAAAAAATCATGATTAAATGATGATTAAAACACTAAATGATTAAAACATATAAGAAATGAAAACCATTGGCAGGACCTAAAACAGTTTCTTCTAAATGTTAACCTAAAATGTTGATAAAATGAACTCCATTGACCTTTATATAAACAGTGAGGTAGTACAGAAAAAAAGAAAAACAACAATTACACACTTCTACACATAAAATGTATGCCCTGTAGCAGTTTTTTAGAAGTGAAAATACAAGTGAGCTGACATAACATACACTGAGATAATTACAGCTACAATCTATCAAAGAAGATGTTTTAACTTCACTCTCACACTATGTTATGAGGTGGTTTTTAATTTCTTAAAAAAAAAAAACTTTGAACAGTTTAGAAAGTGAATCGTTTAAAGCGTCATTTCACTTCTCGTCACAGGGGGGCACTAATGTCCAAGAAATATGATTTATAATTTCATTCCTCACCTTAATTTTTTTCCTAAAGAGTTCAGACAAATAGTAGGCCTATAGAACCAACATTATTATTTATAATGATTAATAATTATTTGTTTAATGCTAGAGAGAGAGAGAAAAAATGGGGTGCAGTTAATTTAATAAATTATTAGGAAGCCTGGCATGACTAATTATGACAACTTTCTGGTAATGTACAATTTCATATCGCAGCCCTGTTTTTGTTTGTTGTATGTAAAATCATTGCACAATTTCCATGAAGCAGGATGTTACATGTATGGAAAATGTGCTTGTCCTTTTCATTTTGAAATTGTCGTCTTTTTCTTTTTTATGATGCCCAGATGGAATTTTTTTGCATTTTCTGCACAGATTTTGGGGGACATCTGCTCAACAGAAATTGCTACTAAATCGTTTTTTTGATCAGCAACACTTTTGAAACACTCAAAGTAAGGCAGTCATAAAACCAACAGAGTTTGATGACCCCTGACAGCACCTGTCAGTGTGAGCAAACCCCTTGGCTTTCATACTTAAGCCCCATGCTTGTCCCAACATGCCTGGCCTGTCAGTGGATCACTTTAAACTGACTCCAGACCAGATCCTTTCTTAAGACACCTCAAAACCCCTGTAAATCCTGATTAGTTGAATTATTCATTGGAAATTAACTCTAAACTTTGATGTTAGAGTCCTTTATGCCAACCCAGGTTCAATGTTCACACTTGTAGTCTGGAAATAAATGTCAGAAACTGATTTCAACTGATTGCAGTCACACGGACGTTTCATATTGGTCGTGAAGCAGCCCTCTGCTTATTCACTATGGTAAAATAAATGAATAATGAACAACTGCATATAACCACACAAAACAAATGACCGCAAATATGTCTGAAATAAAAACATAGTAGGCTTTCTTGGGCTAATCAATGTAAAACTTATTAAATAATAATTTATTACATAATTAGCCTATTCATAACAACCCATTTTACAGAAAATATGTTTAATTAATGAAGTTTTAGTGGAAAATATTGGACATTTTTACTTATTCTTGACTAATCTTATCATTTTGATTAGATTATACCTATTGTTGCATGAACACATCCTATAATTGATTAGTCTGGCAGTCACATATTGTCTTAAATCAGAACAAGATTCATATACAAGTTCATCTAGTTATCCTATGATGTTGTTCTAGGGTGTGAAACACTGGTGACCCTCAAGGTTCTGTATTGGGACCTTTTTATTTATTTTTTTAACCTTAAAAAGCTATCTTACTTGATGTTAAATGAATAAGAACACATTTATTTTATCCTTTTTAAAACTTTACCATTCAAAACCCCAGCAAAGATGGAGTCTACCATCTACTTTGTGTGTCAGGGCATTAGAGAGCTCAGCAACTGTGGAATGTGTCAACACTGAAACTATCACCACACAAGCAGATTCCTCTCTACTCCCAGCTTGGGTAAACATGGAGGTTCATCTCGCAGGGACAAACATCTCTCAGGAGTTCGTTCGCAGCAGTCTGTTTTCCCTAGTGTTAACCAGAATAATTTAAAGGATACTGCGGTGAACCCAGGCCAGGTCATGACATTCACTCGTGTGCAGTCGGTGACCGTCCAGCACAATGACGGTAAGGTTATGCCCTGTGATCAGAGTCTGTGTGAAACGGAGAACCCAAATCTTCGGAGAGGACACGCACATGCAGCCAAACATTTGCACTGGAATAGCGACACGATTTGGGTTGTTTACAGCTGGTGGAACATATGCTTATGGATGTACGTCAGAAAGTCAACAAGGTCTCATATTTGTCATTTTATAAGGAAAAACTGTTTTTCAAGATACAGGGAAAAATCATACTCAGACTTGGACATCATGGTCTCTGATCTGGAACTTTTCTCTGTAAAATTATTTGTCTAAATGTCTGTGTTTGCAAAAGTTCAGAATTTTAACAAAATGTTTTACTAACACAAGTTTTGCAATTAAACAAAATTTAACAAATTTTATTTTAGCAATATTTTAACTAATTATGGCTATATTATTGTTTGCTGATATGTGGAATACTGTTAAATGCTGCCACTTTGCACAATATTATTATATATATTAATATATAATATATCATACCTACACATATAATACCCACAACACATATAAAATATTTTAATTTTATCATTCAAAGTATATTTACATTTTTCTATACACCTCCACAAATTGTCAACCACATTGTTAAAAAAAAAATCAGTCAAAAAGCAAATGAACTGGAATTTAAAAGGGATTCTTTAATTCCAAATGGTGAACAACCATACTTACGTCAGCCCAGCTGTTGGTCTTTTATGCCTGACTAGAAGCAGGAAAGCATCTATTATTTTAGCGTCCAATTACAAAGACACATGCCCTGAACAAACATGCTATGCATTTGCCTGCCTTCCCCCATCCATCCACAAACACAGAGAGGAGATCGAACCTGACTAACTGTTCTGGACACATCACCCACCTCAAATGAGCCTGGTGAAGTTCTCTCTCTGCAGGTCTGGTTCTTTTTATAGAGCCGTTGTGCTGGATTAATGTACCGATCACCTCACGCGTGAGTCTAGCAAAAAGCACTCCCTGGGCTATCTATGAGGCAAAAGGGCGAAAAAACCTTATTAATGGCTTGATATCATATGACTGTAATACCAGTGTGAAAGGAAAGCATCAAAAATACACATTTAGTGTTTATTTTATTCACTTATATATTTGCTCCTCCCAATGGAACAGATTTGGGCAATGTGCATTACATCATCACTCACCAAGGTCAGCAGTGAATGGGTGCCGTCAGAATGAGAGTCCAACAGCTGATAAAAACATCACAATAATTCCACACGTATCCATCCACACGGACTTCAGGCATTTCGAAGCATTTCACTTCAAACCATGGCTTCCAGCTACACAGTCCAGATTATTGCTTCTCCAGTGAAAAGATGTCTGTCTGCACCAGGAGCGACATTATGCACAGATCCAAGCCCTTTTAGAAAGCGAACACAGCAACCGTTCTAAACATATGTGGGTGGATTTTGCTGTGAGAGGACAACAGGGGATGGACTATTTCACTGGAAGTAGCATTATTATGGATTATGGACTCATAATTTTGTCCAGAAGCGATGGTTTAAAGTTAAAATGCCTTGATGGATTTTTATTTTTTTTTGCACCAACATGCAACTTCTTTGCTTCACAAGACATTATCTGATTGAGTTGTGTGGATTACTTGTGGATTTTTGTGATGTTTTTATCAGCTGTTTTGAGTCTCATACTGACAACACCCATTCACTGAAGAGGATCCATTGGTGAACAAATGATGTAAAAAATGTCTCCAAATCTTTTCTCTTATCCACTGAAGAAACAATCATTTGGAGGCCTTGGGGGCAAATTTATTTTTGGTTGAACTATCCGTTGAACACTGCTTTATACAGAGGTTTGAAATGTGTCACCTGGTCTCCACGTTTAAGCCCAGCCTCCTCTGCTTTGCTACCAACTTCCACGCTGCTGATAAAGAGGCGCGTTCCTCGTTCAGCTCCTCCAATCAGTGTGAAGGGGAGGGGCATCTCTCGAGCAAGCCTATTTATAGTAATCACTCTGGGTTTGGCTTTAGCTGCACAAGCTATGTTGAGCAACCGCAACTGACCTGTCATTTTCTGTTTGGATAAATAGAGGAAGTTAATAAAGATGCTAGTCTGATAAAGTGATGAATGACAAATATTTTAAATATGCATTAAAGTAATGCTTGCATACTGTTTATACCTCTCTTTCCAGATTGCTCTGAAATTCCTCCAAAAAACCGGTCATATCAGGATCTCCTTCAAAGTCACTGAAGTGATTGTTAACCCATAACAACACAACTCGGGTTACCTGATTAGAGGAGAGACGGAAGAACTGTGAGTCCTGTCCAACTGACGCTTAATGTGGGTTTCTTTAGAAAAGCTTGATTCAGTCAAGCTACCTTGTCCCGTAAACTGGGGTCATTAAACCAGTCCAGAAGTCTCTGTCCTAAAATCATAGGACTGGGCAGGAAGGTACGATAGGTCAACAGGAAGTCCTCAATATATGTAGGGTCGACA